>JARQOC010000002.1:182824745-183303826 GCA_033576535.1 Allobates femoralis
CCTACATACACTGCTGAAGAAAGAAAAGAAAAAAGATCAGGGAAGTAAGAAAATGGAAATAAAGCATCTGTTCCAGAGGATCAGTCAGCTAATTAAAGCTCAATCCTAACTTTTCATGTACCTACTTGAATATAACAGGGCCGGAATGGGATGGCTCAAGTCGTTCAGGCCTCGAGCATATGTTATTTGTTCTTTTTTTTCATGAAAATGAACTTGGGACAACTGGGACAGTATTGGAGTTACATGTTCTGTCCACAATAGATGTTTATACAAAAATGCCTGGTTGAGGGTGGATTAACTAGGATTACAAATATGGCTTTTGTCCAGAGTTATCATGTTATTAATCCTTAAATAGAACTATTTACTTCCAAGGGATGATTCACTAAAATATATATGATGTGGAAGAATGTAAAAAAAATGAAGATTAAATGACTAAGCAAAAGCAAACACAGATGAAAAAAATTGTTCAAACCTCTAAATATCAGCTCAATAAAAAGGGGCCAGTTTTTGCACTACTATTTCCACTACTCTGCCGAAATATTCAGTGTTTTCTTAAATGTTACTCAAACTTGCTATACCATTCCAGAGATGTGCATCACAAAGCACTCACTGATCTCAGGGAGACCAGGCAAGGAAAACACTGCGGGCAGCCGGTAAAGCGTTCAACACAGTGAAATCCATGATGCATTGCCCCCTGGAATTTGAATATGCAAATGGAGCCCGTGGAGCATCAATTAAGAGTCTCAAACATGGGACTACCCAGATATCCCTCCAGGGAAGGACCTAGCCCTGGAGTGGAATCCTTGCGGAGACCACCATAACCACCATATTAAGTGGCTCTTTTAGTCAATATCCCACCCAGTTACGAGTTAAGGATATGACAATGGAATTAACAGAGCCAGGTATCCATCCAATAAAAAGGGGCCAGTTTTTGCACTACTATTTCCACTACTCTACCTAAATATTCAGTGTTTTCTTAAATTTTACTCAAACTTGCTATAGCATTCCAGAGATGTGGGCCTTTTTATTTAGTGTTGCTTTAAGTACACACATAAATGTGTTTATATAAAAATATGTATATATAATATGAAAAAAGTTTTAAGCAGCACAGTTATAAGGGAAAAATTGTAGGGTGAGAAAATTCTTTCCAGCAAACATCTTGAATCCTGCAAAGTGTACATACCAAATGAAAAAGAAAGCAGCAGTCCTAGTATTATTTTTAATTTTCAAGACTTTATTGCACAATCAGGTGTGAACAGGGTGACGTTGTGGTCCCAATGGAGAAAACATCGCCCTGAACACACCTGTACACACCCGATTGCACAATAAAGCCTTGAAATTCTTTGCATCCTGAACAATTTTATTGGCAGTTGTGTGCAAATTTTTTGTTGCTCTACCTGATCGTGGTTTGGTTTTTATGTAACCCCTGATTTTCCATGTGTTAAAGGGATCCTGTCACCTCCAAAACGCCTCATAAGCTAGCAAAACATGTCCCTGCAGCTTCCTATGATTAATCTCACACTTCTTTTGTCTCCTAAAAGCATCCTGTGAAAGTGCATAAAAATGTTTTAATCCTTACTCATTAGTGATTATAATTAGCAGGGCCTATATTCTTTAGTCACCAAGGTGGGCTGTTTTGCAGGATCCACCCTCTATCTGTCTGTGCTGCTGTGATGTGGAGCTGAAGGCAGGACTAATGATTTGCATTCTGTGAGTGATAGAGAGGGGGGAGGGTAAAGCCTGCACAAGTAAAGCAAACAGACAGAGGGTGGATACTGGAGCCTGCAAAACAGCCCACCCTGGTGACTAAAGAATATAGTCCCTGCTAATTATAATCACTAATGAGTAGTGAACCAGTGCCCCATGTTAAACGGATGCAGTTACAGCAGAGCCCAGCCTGCTGTAATTCACACCGTTAAAGTCAGAGTCTGCCTGTAAATGCTGCTCCATAGTAACCTGATGTTTAGCATGGATGAGCCTCACAGGAAACCCCAGGAACTGTGCTTTTGCCGGGCGCACAGGAAAACATTGCTGACAACGTTTTCCTGTGCGCTCTGAAAAGTGCAGTTCCTGGGGCTTCCTGTGTGGCTGCATCTATGGTAAATATCAGGTTACCATGGAGCAGCGTTCGCAGGCTGCGCCCTGACGTTAACGCTTGCCATTACTGCAGGCTGGGCTCTGCAGTAACTGGATCTGTTTAACGCGTGACACCTGGTAAGTGTGGCCCTAGCCTTAGGCTGCTTTCACATCAGCGTTTTATGCTGATCGCGGCAGCTGCGGTGAAAAAACTGCAACTGCCGCGATTACCGCATAACGGCCGCACTTGTGGTTCACTTGCGGCAAGCCCCATACAATGTCTATGGGGCTTGCGGCAGGTGCGGCAAGGTGCGTTTTCGGCACTTGCAGGAGGTGCGGCCGTGGAAAAACCGCAGTATACCGCGTTTTTTTCGCGGCCACACCTGCCGCAAGTGCCAAAATCGCACTTGCCATACCTGCCGCACACTTACCGCAAGCCCCATAGACATTGTATGGGGCTTGCCGCAAGTGAACCGCAAGTGCGGCCGTTATGCGGTAATCGCGGCATGTGCGTTTTTTTCACCACGACTGCCGCGATCAGCGAATAACGCTGATGTGAAAGGGGCCTTAGAGTGTATATAAAATGCAGCTGATGAGTAGTGGGGTAATTTAAAATAACCTCTAAATAGGGCCCCACATCAATAGGAACCCCAGTCAGACACTATACCTACTGCAACTGTACTGCAGTGAAGTTCCCTAAGAATTCTGCCACACACCAATTTTCTGTGGTTGGTAGTTTTAGCTTTCTCAAATGAGAACCATGGATAGTTGCACAGCTTACAATGCCCTGAAATTTGCCTGCTTTGCCCAAACTGCACATACAGTAATAAATCTTGTCTTTTCTTAATGTAATTCATTCTATAACAAGTACACTTTATCTACAAAATATATATCAAATTATAGAAATCCTCTTCATTCACATAACATGGCAATGAATAATGCACTGCTATTTACATTAAAATGGATTATGGTGTATCAGAGGAAGAAGGTATATACAGTATGGTAATATAGAGAGATACTGGAAATTCCACTACTATATTTTCTCCATTTGATCATTAATCACTGTATCTCTGGAGAGACAAATCAGCTTGGTTAGGCATATTCATAGTAGATATCCGATTTGATAGACAGGAAGAATTATTCATCTTAGGAACATTGCTTTCAGAATAAAATAAATATTATCATAAATGTTTCAGAAATGGATAGGGCTATTTCTCCTTTGTTATATCTAATATCAATGTTCATGGGTTCACCAGGAGAATAATGAGCTTGGACAGCTACCATTATGGCAATCATATATATCCTAAAAGATTATAGAAGGTTACACAGTTGTATTTTTCAATCTATAATATACTCTGTTTAGCAAAGATCTTTAGAAAAAAAATCTTGATAAAATTCTCTACATCTTGTAGTCCGTAATCAGCGAAGTTATAACCTTCTGACTGTTTCCACAATTTTCTGACCTAGCGCTTATGGAGGAAATGAAGAAGATGCCATCTAACTTTTATTACCATTTTATGCCATCTAATCTCCCAGTCAAGTGCATTGTAAGGAGTGTATTAAATGGATTCAATCAAACCGGACTCCTCCATATGGCCTCCATATTAAAAAAACACATCTCAATAACTGCTAACCATCCTTAAAGTGTTACTGTCATTATAGTTTTATTTATTTTTTCTATAAATCAATTTTACATATGAAAATAAGTGGCACAGTGGCTCAGTGGTTACCACTGCAGTCTTGAAGTCTGGGATCCTGGGTTTGAATCTCACCATGGACAACATCTTCAAGGAATTTATATCTTCTCCCTGTGTCTGCTTTGGTCTTCTCCAGTTTTCTCCCACACATCAAAGACATACCAATATTTACCAAATACCAATACATACCAAATTTAGAATTTGAGTCCCAATGGGGACAGAATTGCTGATGTATATAAACCGCAGTGAAATTAATAATGTTATGTAAGTGGATAAATATTATTATATATTAACTATATAATATATCTTATAACAGAAATCAATTTTTTCTCCTCGTAGACTGATTTTTACATTTTCCAAGGCCGGTTTACACTTGCGTTCCGTACACAGCATATGCAAATGCAGCCAAACGCATCCCTATGTATAACATGGGGATGCATGGTACCTGCATTCAGCTGGATTTTCTCGCTCTCTCTTTCCTCTTTATCATAGCTTTCAATAGCCAGCAATACATTCCTACGGGCAGTAAGACTAGGGTCACACTTAAAATCTGAATTGCTTTCACCACATCCAGATCCGGATGCGGTGAATGCAATTGTCTTCAGACAAGCACCAATCCGGTAACCGGATTGCTCAGGATGTGTAATACTGAGCAATCCGGTTACCGGATAGTTTGCACATCCCTGCTGCCGCAGAGATGAGCAAACTGTTCTGTGTATAGTAAAACTAATTATTTTATTAATAAATGCTTGTACAATGTCTCTATGGGGTGCCCAGTCCCAAGACCTGAAGAACTGGAAGTAGAACCCGTAGAGGAAGAACAAATTCCTGGTCCTAGTGAGCTTGCCAGTCCTACAGTCAGATCTTCAATCTAACATAGTACCAAACACTACAAATAGGTACATGCCTACCAGCACCAATAGGCTACATGCAAGTAGTATACCCGTTTTACGCAGATCCGAGCGTAGTACCAGAGGTCAGTTACCAGCTAGGTACAGGGATTAAAAGGTCAAGTTAACTGTAAAATATAAATATGTTTGTGTAAATATAAATTGAACCTGGTAAACAAATGTACATAGTTAATGCAACGTTAAAAAGCCAAGTACCTACAGAGACCATCTTGTATGAACTTCTTGCATATTCTTCAAACTTTTTCCTTTTATTTTATTTTTATGGACCATACTACCACGGACTGGTTGTGGTATAAACTTTCTAGTATACATTCATCAGCCCGGAGGCAAAAGACTAAACCCCCGGAAGGACTGCTTTTTGAATTTTTGGACTGTTTTTGAAGTTTAGTGATTTTTGTGATTTTTACTTTTAAGTCTTTGTAAATATTAATTGTATTAATTGTTTGTTTCTTTATTGCTCCACAGTCCCGGAGTACTGTCTTTAACTAAGGGGGAATGTGGCACCCCAAGGGTTAATGTGCCACAGAAACATCAACACAGGTTTACTCCCCACACAACACTACACTAGAAAGTGGGAAGAGTTTAGGTGGCACCTGCACTAGTGGGAGGAGCTAAGTTGTTTACCACAGAGCAGGAGTGACAGTTAGTTCAGTTTGAGTCTGGAGCAGGAGTAGAGTCAAGTAGAAGTGGAGGTCCTGAGAGGTCTGAGGAAAGGAGACAGAGTAACAGAGGAACATCCCCGGGATAAAGAGTTACCCCAAACTTAACTCCGGAGAGGCGCTTAAGACGGATACCGGATCCGAGGCTGTGCCTGAGACAGACAGGACAGTAATCACCGGCATAGTGAAGGTCCACCATCTTCACTGTACCATAGCAAAGCAACACGGAGGGGTCAGTGACACAGAGGACTCAAGTTGCCCAGCATATTGGTACCCGTGAGCAGAGACAGGGCCAGCAGTTCAGCTACAAGCAGCAGCAGGGCCACACACAGCGCTTAAGTAGGAAGCCAAGGACCCGGTCAGGGTGAGAGCAACCCGGTACAGACTCCGTGGACAATACTGTGTTATACCATCTGCAAGTAAAGACTTGGAAAACAACAGAAACCGTGAGTGTGTGTGATCCTTATACTGAAGCCCCACTTGCCCTCATATACTGTGATTACCTCTACTCTCATCATCTCTACTGCTACCCCTACTCTCCTGCAGCATCAATAACTATCCTCACAGACTTTAACTACTACTACCACTGCCCCGGGGAACCCAGTTCTGCCCACAGGAACTATTCTATCCAAGCTGCTATCCCATCATCCCCGGAGGTTCTGCAGCAGCGGCGGCCCCATTACTGGCCGCATATAGTGGGTGGCGTCACGAGTGACTAATCCCCTGTAAATAACCCCCCATTTTATTGTGCGGGCCCGGACACGGTCCGGACTAGGACCGCCGTGACATCCCCCAGCAGTACCCCAGTCCGGCGCCGAGTGCCCCGTCCCAGTGGGCTCCACAACCTGGCGTCACGAACAGGATTCGAACCTGTGCAGGGAAACCCCAATTGGAATCCATGTGGTATAAACTTTCTTGTATATATTCAGCAGCCCGGAGGCAAAAGACTAAACCCCTGGAAGGACTGCTTTTTGAATTTTTGGACTGTTTTTGAAGTTTAGTGATTTTTGTGATTTTTGCTTTTAAGTCTTTGTAAATATTAATTATATTAATGGTTTGTTCTTTATTGTTCCACAGTCCCGGAGTACTGTCTTTAACTAAGGGGGAATGTGGCACCCCAAGGGTTAATGTGCCACGGAAACATCAACACAGGTTTACTCCCCACACAACACTACACTAGAAAGTGGGAGGAGTTTAGGTGGCACCTGCACTAGTGGGAGGAGCTAAGTTGTTTACCACAGAGCAGGAGTGACAGTTCAGTCTAGTCTGGAGCAGGAGCAGAGCCAAGTAGAAGTGGAGGTCCTGAGAGGTCTGAGGAGAGGAGACAGAGGAACAGAGGAACATACCCGGGATAAAGAGTTACCCCAAAAACTTGACCCCGGGGAGGCGCTTAAGACGGATGCCGGATCTGAGGCTGTGCCTGAGACAGACAGGACAGTAAACACTGGCATAGTGAAGGTCCACCATCTTCACAGCATCATAGTAAAGCAACACGGAGGGGTCAGTGACACAGAGGACTCAAATTGCCCAGCATATTGGTACCCGTGAGCAGAGACAGGGCCAGCAGTATAGCTACAAGCAGCAGCAGGGCCACACACAGCACTTAAGTAGGAGGCCAAGGACCCGGTCAGGGTGGGAGCAACCCGGTACAAACTCCATGGACAATACTGTGTTATACCATCTGCAAGTAAAGACTTGGAAAACAACAGAAACCGTGAGTGTGTTTGATCCTTATACTGAAGCCCCACTTGCCCTCATATACTGCGATTACCTCTACTCTCATCATCTCTACTGATACCCCTACTCTCCTGCAGCATCAATAACTATCCTCACAGACTTTAACTAATACTACCACTACCCCGGGGAACCCAGTTCTGCCCACAGGAACTATTCTATACAAGCTGCTATCCCATCATCCCCGGAGGTTCTGCAGCAGCGGCGGCCCCATTACTGGCCGCATATAGTGGGTGGCGTTACGAGTGACAAATCCCCTGTAAATAACCCCCCATTTTATTGTGCGGGCCCGGGACACGGTCCGGACCAGGACCGCCGTGACATCCCCCAGCAGTACCCCGGTCCGGCACCGAGTACCCCATCCCAGTGGGCTCCACATGTATATATACCAGGATGCGGCATATATACCAGGATGGAGAACATCTACATCGGGATTGGGAACATATTCCAGGATGGGGAGCATATACCAGAATGGAGGTCATATATATGAGGATGGCGAACATATACCAGGATAGGGAACATAATTACCAGATGGAAGACATATATATATCAGTATGGGCAACATATATCAGGATTGGAAACATATATAAGGATGGGGAACGTTACCAGGATTGGAAACATTACCAGGATGAGGAAACATTACCAGTATAGAGGATAATTATATCATTATAAGGAACATATACCAGAATGGAGAACATATGTACCTGGAAGGGGCCTAGGATGTGAAACATTAGTACACAATTTGGGGACATTATACGCATAATAGTGTCAGCAGAAATCTCCCCATAACAGTGTGTGACGACCACATTTTAAGCATCAATTTTTGTTTCCCATTTTCCTCTTCTAAAACCTCTGTGTGTCTTGCATATTATAGTCCACAATATATGGCATATTATAGTCTGAAAAAAAACTGTTTTACCCACTGAAGACAGAAGATATCAAATGGAACTAGAAGAGGACTAGAAGAGGAGACTGCAGTTTCCATGGGTGAAGTGTTTAAAAAGTAAACCAGGAATATGTGGGCTAAGACGCAGTAGGGAACTATAAAAGGGGAAACTGCCAACAGAAGTGGCAGACTGCCGCCAGGAAGTCAGAAGGAGCAGATGTATGTTTAGCGCCCCTCTGGGTGAACCGCCACCAGAGGTACTGCACTTCTGCGGTTAGGAAGTGTAGTGCCCCTGTTCTTCAGGTGTCGGGATGGTATGGTTGAGCCCAAAACACAGCACACACACACGTAGTGACAGACCCCTGGGACAATGAGTGGACCCTGAGGGAGGATCCAGGCCACAAAAGGGGGACGGGACAGTGTTAGACATGTTAGTTCAGTAGTAGGAGACCGGAGGAGTAACATCAACTGACGGAGGAGTCGTAGTCTGGAGTGCAGAGGCAGTGTGGTGCCGACTCCTGTGGGCTGAAGCTATACCACCCCGCTCACCCATGGGAGGAAGAGAACAGCCCGATAGAGACAGACAAGATCCCTTGGGGTGCAGAGAAGACAGCGATCACCCGTATGCCCGAATCTGACGAGAGAGAGGGGTTGGTGGAGGACACAGGGACCGGCCCTACAGACAGTGCGGAAGCTTCAAGCCCGAGCCGAAACCAGAGGCCTCACACTTCTAACGGGAGCTGTGGCTGAACACTAGACACATCTTGGAAAAGGTGGCCGAACTAGGGAGCAGTGCCCGGGTGGGATCCTAATGGTGTCCGGGACACGCAGAAGCACCTGTGGCTACCGGTATCTGAGCTCTGTGCTGCAGAGGGCATTGAGAGCCTGGGGGGCAGAGCGATGACCAGCTTGCTGCAGATGAAAGTTACCCTTTATAACGCTGAGAGGAGAAACCCACCAGAGACTGTGACAGAAGGGAGAGTAAGGGCACCATCCGTGGCTAAACTGTACCGACTCGACTCTGGAGAAAGAGCAAAGTACCGGAGATTGGCAGAGAGTGTACCCGGCGGCCATGTTTAACACCTGAGTAAAAGTAATGGAACTGAAGCTGTGGTATGACTTTTATTTGCGGAGACCATCGGCCACCGGAGGTACTGCTGACTGAGTGACCAACTGCCGAGGTATGAGCTGGGGGAACCACTCCACTGCCCTAGGGATTGCGCTCCACCTGTGGGGAGCGGAACTGTCTAAGCTGCCGGTCATCATCCCCAGAGGTTCTGCAGCAGCGGCGGCTGCCCTAGCCGCACACCGCGCGTGGCGTCATAAATACCCCTTTTATCCCCTCAGACTTTCCCTAACATCACCTCTTTATTAAAATGACACCACCAGGATCACTGGACCGGGTATCGGCTCCCATCTGTCCCTGTGAAAAGAACCGAGAAGTGAAATCGTGAGAACAACTAGTAACTGCCCGGTACCGAGTCTTCCCCGTCCCTGGAGTGGGCGTGTCATATGACTAGTATTGCTTCTCCGCCCTCAGAAAGAGAGAGCCTGATCCTCGCAAGCCCTTTGCGAGTACCAGCAGTAAGTAATCAGAGACCAATTTCAGCGTGTCCTCCATTAAAAATCCTGCATCATTGCTACGTGGCCAAGCCACATACTCTGCCGGTCAAAACCTTGCAGCAGCTACGTGGTCAAGCCACAGACTCTACTGGTCAAAATTCCACAGCAGAGCTACTTGGTCAAGCTGCAGATGTAGCTGGTCAAGATCATTGCCACAGAGTGGCCTGGGCCTACACTTCCTGCTGGGCATTGCAGTACCCATGAAGACGCTGATAAATGAAGTGGCCAAACCTTCCTCTTTGCTGACCAGACATACTTTGTTGATAATATAAGGGCAATGGTATAATACTGTATGTTTTGTTGTGTGGGCCATCATACTGTTTGTGACATTGTGGTCTGCTGTGGGGGCATCATACTTTGAAAGGGATCATACTGTGAGGTGGCTTTGAGGACATCCTACTCTGGGATAGTTATTGTAGGGCTTTGTACTGTGTTGAAGGTCACTTGGGCCTCACTCACAGTGTGTGGGGTCACTGTGGTGTCATCATGCTGTGTGGGGGCACTCTATGAACATCGTAATGTGGGGTTTACCAGTGTGGGACAACATACAGTTTTAGAGTCACTGTAAGAGCATCACACTGTTTTGCTGTTTTTGGACACTGTCATACACCATACTTTGATGTGGGCATTGTTCGGAAGTCATACTGTGCACGTAAGTTGGTACTGTTTGTGTTTCAAACTGTGTGCTCAAAGCATTTTTGTTGACATCATACTCTATGAGGGCCATCAAAGTGGCTTCATAGTGGTTGAGAACACTAAAGGGCTTCTATAGGATGAAAATTACAGTGTAAGTCCCAAAATACAATGTCACTCTCCCTGTCTTTTAAGGGAGGCAACAATTGGGCTTTTGCTATTGGGACCCATGATTTTCCTATGCTCCTGCCCTATACATATATTTTCTATTGCTATAGCTCATGACTATACACCATGCAGTGGATATTTTAATTTGCTTTAAAGGGATCCTGTCACCTACAAAACGCCTCCTAACCTAGCAAATCATGTCCCTGCACCATCCTATCACTAATCTCACACTCCTTTTGTCTCCTAAAAGCATCCTGTGAAAGTGCATAAAAACGTTTTAATACTTACTCATTAGTGATTATAATTAGCAGGGGCTATATTCTTTAGTCACCAGGGCATGTTGTTTTGCAGCTCCAGGATCCACCCTCTCTCTGTCTGTGCTGCTGTGATGTGGAGCTGAAGGCATGACTAATGATTTGCATTCTGTGAATGATAGAGAGGGTGGAGGGTAAGGCCTGCACAAGCAGAGCACAAGCAGAGCAAACAGACAGAGAGAGGGTGGACCCACGAGCCTGCAAAACAGCCCACCTTGGTGGCTAAAGAATATAGCCCCTGCTAATTATAATCACTAATGAGTAAGTATTAAAACATTTTTCTCCACTTTCACAGGATGCTTTTAGGAGACAAAAGCAGTGTGAGATTAGTGATGGGATGCTGCAGGGACGTGTTTTGCTAGCTTAGGAGGCGTTTTGGAGGTGACAGGATCCCTTTAAATTGCTCACGTTATGTGTACTATTCTCTTTCTTTCATTACTCATTTTGCAAAGGATGGCAGAGAAAATGCAACCTGTGTTCTCTGCATTTCTATACATTCTAATATCTGATAACAAGGTAGCAGTCTGTCAGAAAAAATATGGAAAAAGACAAAGATCCTCTCTTCACTGCATCTGACCCTTCCCAACTGGAAGCCTGTGATGTAGGTGCTGACCTCAGCGGTTACCTTAGAAACAATACAATTGGGGATGCAGCTATATTCTCACCCAGGACACGACAGATTGACCGTGGCGTTTAGAATAATTCAGCTTCTTGCAGACTATAAGAATCTACATTACAGCAATTTACTACCAAGGGAAATTTACCACCAAATCACCAGCATAAATCAATATTGAATTGTCTACTTGTGTATTTATAGTGTTTGGCTGGGAAAGGGTTAGAATGCACCTGTGTCTCTGTGATATATCATAAAGTACATGACGTGTTTGCAACCAAAAATTCCTAAATTTGACATCTACTTCTTAAATCCATGAGATTTTGTTCAGCTAAGTTTTACATTCTGTCAAAACACATCTGTGTGCGACAGTATCGGGATGGATGTGTGACAAAACCTTCAGGAAGAGAAGGGAAGTGTCTTAAGACGAGGCGGTAAGAGAAGTGACTCATACGTTTCCTTACTTTTTTTTTAAACACGAAAATGTGCAGAATGTTAATGGAAATGTGGAACAGACTCAGTATAATATGGTAATAATATGAATTTCGTTTTAGCTATTTTATGCTAATAACAAAGCCTTAGAACACATCAGGGGAGAAGATTATAATAAATGTTCCAGAATTATTGTTCAATTTGCTAATAAGCAAAACTCCCTTCGTATGACTTGTACCACATTTATCATGTGCATCACCAAAGTCAAGCTTTATAATATTGCTTTCCTGGTTGGCAAAATGCACATACCGTAAATATTTTCACTTCCAATATCCGGTTCAGCATCCAGTAGTTACTTAAAACCTTTTCAAGTCAAGTATCTCCTAATGTCAAGACGTTTCAACCAAATACCTCAAAGAAGTAATTAATTATAAATGTTAATGAACAAAAGGTTACACCCACTGTGCTGTCAGATGGGTCTGTTTGGAGCCTCCTTCAACAGTTCCATCAGATTCAATGGGAGCAATAGACTATCATAAAGTGATATTCTTCATAGCAAAATGATCTTACCTTTCCTCCATGAACCAGTCTGCAGCACCACACAACATTTTTTCTTGTGCTTTGCCAACTTTTATAGGACATGACCCCAAATGATATATTTATCTAGATTCACCTACCACCTAAACATAGCTTAGGTCCCAGGCCAAATAACCCTTTATCCCCATTGCACAGGACTTTCCTTCAGTGGTTGTAATGCTCACCAGCCCCATCCCTCAGCATACAAGTCCTCATTGTATAGACCATATTGACTATAATAAACATCTACCCTGTTACCCTTAGAATACATCCGTTCATAGGGAACACAATGCCTCCAGCTACCCTCCAGGACTTCACCATAATAAATGTAACAATTAATCCAAAACAGTACCGTATATACTCGTGTATAAGCCGACCCGTGTATAAGCCGACCCCCCTACTTTTGCCCCAAAAACTGGGAAAACCTATTGACTCGCGTATAAGCCGAGGGTGGACTCCAGCAAAGGTATACAGCTCCCAGCACAGGGTATACAGGCCCCCAGCCACAGGGTATACAGGCCCCCAGCCACAGGGTATACAGGCCCCCAGCCACAGGGTATACAGGCCCCCAGGCACAGGGTATACAGGCCCCAGGCACAGGCTATACACACCCCCAGCCACAGGGTATACAGGCCCCCAGCCACAGGGTGTACAGGCCCCCAGGCACAGGGTATACAGGCCTCCAGCCACAGGGTATACAGGCCCCCAGCCACAGGGTATACAGGCCCCCAGCCACAGGGTATACAGGCCCCCAGCCACAGGGTAGTTACAGGGCCCGCAGCCACAGGGTATACAGGCCCCCAGCCACAGGGTATACAGGCCCCCAGCACAGGGTATACAGGCCCCCAGCCACAGGGTATACAGGCCCCCAGCCACAGGGTATACAGGCCCACCTCAGGCCACTCACGGTATGAGGCCCCCAGCCTCACGGTATGGCGACCCCCCCTCCATGCTGCCGCTGCTCAGTGTACAATAAATAGTGTTATTATCTCTCACTGGCCCGGTCTCAGTGCATCCTCCCTCCTCCCTGCGAGGCTGCGTGTCATGTGACCGGCCGGTGACGTCATCGCCGTGAGCCCCGGTCACATGACACGCAGGGAGGAGGGAGGATGCACTGAGACCGGGCCGGTGAGAGATAATAACGCTGTATTTATTGTACACTGAACAGCGGCAGCATGGAGGGGGGGGGCGCCATATTATGAGGGGGGGGCCTGTAAAGCGATATGCACTGCTCCCCCCGCGGATGGGCGGGGGATGCAATGCATATCATGAATAAGTTATGAGCGGCTCCACGTCACGAGCCGCTCATATTGCAGCCTTCCCCCCACCTCCTCCAGCCTCCTCCTGCCTCCTCCTGCTCCCGGACACAGCCCCCACTTCACAGAAAAGTATATGACTCATGTATAAGCCGAGGGGGGGACTTTTCAGCCCAATTTTTGGGCTGAAAAAGTCGGCTTATACACGAGTATATACGGTAATTGTCATTAGTGATGAGCGAGCGCTAAAATACTCAAGTGTTGGGTATTTGAATTGAGCAGGTTGGACACTTGGAGAAGCTCGATTTGAGTAATGAGTATAAAGGAAGTCAATGGGATACTTGAACATTTTGCTGAAAAATCGTAACCATGGGTGAACCTAGCCTCTCTGCTGCCTGAGGCGAACTGCTAAACGGCGCCCCCCCACTAGTAATTTTTTTTAATTGGTAAAAATAAATCTGGGTCATACAGATTTCTATCTATTCTGTAAAAATTAGCAAAATAGTGGACATTTTAGTTTACAGAAACAGAAAAAAAAGATGTTCACACGAGGATGTCAGCGCCATCACATGCACATATAAGAACCACAGAGAAGAATCCAGAACAAGGATCAAAAATGGCAATGGCGGCTTGGCATGAACTACAGACACTTAATGACGACTGGCAGAGCTGTGGTCCTGTAGGCAGACACAGTCCTGCATCCTTACAGCACAGGAGGCAGCACAGATTGCCAACCTCTGGCACTCGCCTACAAAAGTCTGGATCACTGCCTGGCACTGACTTGTCAGACATGTCACCATGCAGCACCGTCCACACACCACAGGTAACGACCTGCAGTCTGAGCATCAACAAGCCACCACTGCACTAAACTGGTAAAATGGTGCTTCTCCTCAAACAGACCACGCTCACTCCCAAAGTGCTTAGCCAATCACAAGCGCCGTACAGGGTCCTTCCTATTAGGTTGAGCAAAGTATATGGGAGCAGGAAGGGGGAAGAGCACCATCGACCAACCGCTACTCAGGAGAAACATGGCTGGATGCCTGTCTGTACCAAGCGGCAGCACTGGACCTGGTGTGTAAGTTATCGCCAATCAGTCCTGAAGCAGAGGGACTATGCATCCTGCATCATAGAAATAATGGGGCCCCATAGCAGAAGTTCTAATTGGGCTCACCCAAAAAAAAACAATATTTGGCTGGGTCACATAGGTACATCTCTCACAACATTTCAGCCTTCACAAAGTAATTTTCCTCCTACTGAAGCCCCTGGATTCCCCTTTCATTGCCCCTATAAAGTGTGATGCCAACAAAAGTGCCCCACAAACACTGTATGATCGACCACAGTGCGTTCCTCCACATGCACAGTATGATAACCCTACTGTACCTCCTTCAACTACCCCAGTACAGTATAATCCCCAACTATGACCCCCGCCCAGCCCTCCATGTAGTATAATGGACCTATGTGCAGTATAATGGCCCCCAACACAGCCCTTAAATAGCCCTTCATAAAGTATAGAGGCTTCCTTGTAGCCCTCCAAGTATTATGTCTCCCACAGAGCCCTCCAAGTATTATAATGGCTTCAATGAAATATAATTGGCTCCATATAATATAATGCCCCCCATAGTATTCCACACAGTATATTGCACCCGCAAATTTCTCAATATATTATGCACCCCCATAGTCCTCCATATAATATAATGCACCCCCACAGTCCTCCATATAGAATAATGCACGACCACAGTCCTCCATATAGTATATTGCACCCCATAGTCCTCCAAACATCATAGTGCACCTCCACATTCCTCCATATAGAATAATGCACCCCCACAGTTCTCCATATAATATAATGCACCCCACAGTCCTCCATCTAGAATAATGCACCCCCACAGTCCTCCATTTAATATAATGTACACCACAGTCCTCCATTTAGAATAATGCACCCCTACAGTCCTCTGTACAGTATATTGCACCCTTAAAGCATGACATATAGTACAATACAGCCCCGCGGTCCTCCATATAGTATAATGCACCCCAAAAGTCCTTTATATTGTATAAATGCACCCCAAAAGTGCTCTATATAGAATAATGCACCTGAATTGAATAACAGTAGAGTTTGCCCCAAAAGGAAGGAAACCGGGTACTGGAGCCCACACCTGTGAGTTCTCTAAGCCTCACAGAAAATCCGTACAAGAGGGATATTGCAAATACAGCCCTGACTTCCACAGGTCCCACGAGAGGGAAGCCAGGACTAGCAAGGAGATGCAGTCCAGACAGAAGGTTGACCCGGCGGGTAAAAGGGAGGCGAAGAAAGTGGAGTAGAAGGAGGCCAGATTATCTACAGAAGTTCAGGCTTCAAACACTGGGAACAGGAAAGAAGGAAAGGAACACAAAGGAGGGTTCCATCTCAAGCCAAAAATCCCAATTGCAGCCTGGAGCATTCGCCCATAACCTTGTATGGGTGCACGTGATCAGAGACTTGCTAGCAAACCCAGCATGCTGCTTTTCTCATGATGTTTTGGCATGAGAGAAAACTTTAAGATAGAGACTGCCTTGTTCAATAATGGTGTGAGTGCAATCCAATGTGCCCTCGTCTGTTGTAAATTCAAGTGGAACTGGGAACTTAGGTGTGGCGCCTCAGCAGACTTGCGGCCACAGAATGTGATGCAGCTTGGACAGGTAGGCTAGTCACCCCACACCAACACCCTACACATCCCCCAATCTCTAGACCTAGTACTCTGTCAGGCAAGGGATAGAGGGGGGAGCTAGGTGGAGGTTGAGAGAGAGAGAGGAAAACCCGGGAAAGGGGTGGAGGAACTAGACTAAAACCCTAGGAACACTAAGTTGGGGGGGCTTAGTCTGGAAGACACAGAGAGCATTGGTTCATGTTCCTGGTGTGAGTGAGTAGGTGAGGAACAGAACCCCCAAGCTGGGATGCCCTGAGAGCCAAAGTGTAACACCGTAAAGGAAGAACGTGCCACTGTAAGGCCAGTCTGGGTCCCTGGCCGAGCACCAAGGGAGAGAAGAAGGGGTCCATGGTGGTTCCAGATGAGTCAGGACACTGGGAAGACTAGGCCGACACCAGGGTACCAGCCCTGTAGATGTAGTTGGCAGCTACATGCCCCGGCCACGAATTAACCTGTGAAGTGAAGGGACTTTATGCCCGGAACCTAACCCCCGGCACATGAAGGAAAGGCAGTCATATAAGACTAGGATTCCCAGTGAGGAATGTCCACAGAAAGTCAGCGACTGCTGGCCCGGAGTAGATGCACGGGAAGAGACTGCGAGGCCTGAAAGGACTAGAGAGGGGTGCCCCTAATGAACTGTCCCGGCTGCAGAACCAGTGTTCAGAGCCAGTTGTGTACTGTGTGTAACTGTACCAATGTGTGTAAAAGTACCTGGACAGACTCAGAACTGTGTGTGAGAGACTCACCTTTACTCGACGGTGACAAGCTCCCACCTGCAGAGCAGCACACTGCCTACTGCATGCTGGCAAGGGAGACTGCTAAGAGAGGATAAGCGCTGAGGCCAGATGACTCATCCCCTACTCCTGCTCTAGGGAACACCAAGTGCTGCCCGTGGAGGGCTCACCATCCTGGCTGCCATCTCCTTCATCGTTTCCCAGAGACCTGGATGGCAGCGGTGGCTTTACTAGCCACAAACCGCGGTGGCGTCCCAACTTTAATTTCACTTGTTTTTGTTTTTTCCCTTTTCCCCTTTTTATTGCGGCACCTAGGACCACGGGACCGGGTCATGTCACTGTGATGACCCCAGCAGCCCTAGAAGACGACAGGGCCCAGTCTCGAGTACCCCCGTCTCCGGGGTGCAACAAATTTATCATCACGAACAGGATCACCGACCCGTAAAACCGGGTCTTGTGCCCCTGAAACTGTTAATTAGACTTTGTTTTTCGGGACTCGGAAATGGCAGCCCAGAAAGACTAACGCCACGTGCTGGCAGAGGTGCATGCCAGGGCCCCTCATCATGGGCCAGGCCAGCACAGAGCGGGAAACCGAGCTCCTGTCCCTGCCATTCTTTTCTTCGGGGGAGGGCAGCGCCAGTGACTGTGTAACCCCACCCAAGGGCAGGTTGGCCGACAACGAAGGTGAATGTCGATGCCCACGAAGGGAGGTGGAGTGAGACGACAGCATCACAAGGATGGTGCATGGTAATAGCCCAGTGTACTCCCATGAAGGCCCAGATATGGCAGAGTGTGGGGAGAGGAGTAAAACCCCTGGCTCCCCGGAGGCCAGTTTGGAGCAGTACTCAGCGGGACTGAGCCATCAGCTGGGCAAACCCACATACGAGACAAAGCGGAGGACGACGCCAGAGCAGGTCCCCTCGTTCCTATGGAATTAACAAGCCCAATTGGCCCTGGTCTGGGAATTAGCAACAAAGCCTGGGAGGATGGTGTGGAATTGATACCAGGCCTACCCACACCTCTAATCCCTGCACCGACAATGCAGGAGATACGAGGGGAAGAACTCCAGTGTTGGGAGAACCCTGGGGAGGAGGTAATGGGCTTCCCCGGGGAGGTGGAAGCCGGGCAGGGACTGGTTGAAATCATCACCTGGCGGGAGTACCTGCAACGCCATATTGCTCGGTGGAAAGCCGAGAAGGAGAAGAGTGTTCAACCACAGGCAACAGTGGCCAGAATCATAGAGGCCAAGGCTGAAGCCCGAACAACCTCATCCACCCGGCAGGCCCCACTGCGGGATGGGGTCGTAACCGCCTTCTGGAACCAGAGGAGCTTTGGCTTCTTCCGGGAGTCAGGGGCTGAGTGTGAGACTTTCGTGTCCAGGCGGATGTGGAAGCTTACCTACCCCTGGGACACCCGGGCAGGAATCTACGAGTGGGAGACCGAGTGACTTTCGTCCAGCAAGAGGGAGAGCGCGATCCCTACACCTTTTTGTATAACAGGAGCAGCAGAGAGAACAGCCGACGCGAGTACCAGTCCCGGAGATGGCGGAAGAAGTTCCCATCCAGTAGCCGCAGATGCGAAGAGACTCCAGCGCCCAGACCCCATTGCTGGAATTTTCTGATCCAGCACTATATGGGACAAGATCCAGGCCGGAGGTCTTGCCCTGGAAAAAGTGACAAGCCCGGGAAAAGGGTAAAAAAAAAAGTGTGAATTTCTTGCATTTCCCTTGCTGTCCTCATGAATTCCCTGTATGAATGAGTGCACTTATTAGTGGAAGTAAGAAAACATGAACATTTGATCCCGGACTATGCGAGTGATCAGAGCTGTCTTTTAAATGGTTTGTGTACCCCGGTGTACACCCTATTGGTTTTAAGATAGGAGTTATCTGTGTAAAGCAATAATATGAACTGAACTGTGTAAAGGCACTGCAGAAATATACCGCACACTCAAGAACCCACCGGCTCGGCCAAAGATCTGGTCCATTGTGTAGCCCCTGTCGCTGTGCCCAGGGCACGTGTAAGGGTTTTTCTGGTGGTGGGTTCCCAAGACCATCAATCGAGGAACGTTTGGACTCTGGGACTGCATTTTATCTTTCTTATTTTTACATTTTTATAGTAGTAAAAAAAGTTTTTGTTAGGTAACTCTTAGGGTACCTTTACACACGGCTACATTTGTAGCTTGTCACCAGGCAACTTACAGGTTGCAGTGAAATCATGGATACATGGTTCTATCTTGTTGCTGTGTACAAATGGAATCATGTATCCATGATTTCACTGCAACCTGTAAGTTGCTGGTGACAAGCTACAAATGTAGCCGTGTGTAAAGGTACCCTTAAGCATGAACCTCTTGTTACGGGAAGCAGCAAACTGGTTGTAATGTAATGGTTAATGTTTTATGTGCATAAAAAACATTTGAGTTGTGTTTCACCCGTGCTGGTTCTTGGTGCGTAGATGTGCCAAGCTTTGCTCCGGGGGAGTGTGGTGCCCCTGGGGACTTGCGGCCACAGAAGGTGATGCAGCTGGGACAGGTAAGCTAGTCACCCCACACCAACACCCCACACATCCCCCAATCCCTAGACCTAGTACTCAATGTCAGGCAAGGGTTAGAGGGGGAGCTAGGTGGAGGGTGGAGAGAAGAGAGGAATACCCGGGAAAGGGGTGGAGGAACTAGATTAAAACCCTAGGAACACTAAGTTGGGGGCTTAGTTGGTAAGACACAGAGAGCACTAGTTCATGTTCCTGGCGTGAGTAGGTGAGAAACAGACCCTCCAAGCCGAGATACCCTGAGAGCCAAAGTGTAACACCGTAAAGGAAGAACGTGAACCCGGCGGCCTGTGCCACCGTAAGGCCGGTTCGGGTCCCTGGCTGAGTACCAAGGGAGAGAAGAACGGGTCCATGGTGGGTCCAGATGAGTCAGGACACTGGGACGACCAGGCAGACACAGGGTATCGGCTCTGTAGGTGTAGTTGGCAGCTGCATGCCCCAGCCACGAATTAACTGGCGAGGTGAAGGGACTTTATGCCCGAAACCCAACTCCCGGCACATGAAGGAAAAGCCGTCATATAGGACTAGAATTCCCGGTCGGGAATGTCCATGACAGCTGGCCTGGAGTAGATGCGCAGGAAGAGACTGCAAGGCTTGAAAGAACTAGAGAGGGGGTGCCTCTAGTGAACTGTCCCAGCTGCAGAACCAGTGTCCGGAGCCAGTTGTGTACTGTGTGTAACTGGAACTGTACCAATGTGAGTAAAAGTACCCAGACACTCAGAACTGTGTGTGAGAGACTCTGCTTTGCGCGACAGTGACAAGCTCTCACCTGCAGAGCAGAACACTGCCTACTGCGTGCAAGCAGAGGACACTGCCGATAGAGGATAAGTGCGGAGGCCAAATGAGTCATCCCCTACTCCTGCTCTGGGGAACACCCAAGCCCTGCCCGTGGAGGGCTCACAATCCTAGCTGCCGCCTTCTTCATCGTTCCCCAGAGACCTGGACAGCAGCGATGGCTTTACTAGCCATAAGCCGCAGGTGGCGTCACGACTTTAATTTTAATTGTTTTTGTTTTTCCCTTTTCCCATTTTTAGTGCCGCACCTAGGACCATGGGTCAAGGTCACGTCACCGTGACGACCCCAGCAGCCCTAGAAGACGACAGGGCCAGGTCTCGAGTACCCCCGACCCGGGTTGCCACATAAGCTCACTCACAGCTGTGTATTCTCTCATGCAAGAGCATCAGATCAATATGCAAATGACACACCGATAAACTGCCAGAGTTTGATCTGACTATAAAGTTAGCGTGATCCAATTGTCTTGCATTAGAGAAAGTGTATAATACTGCAGGAGAAGATGGAAAATAAAAGTTCCCCATCTTCTCCAATCTATGAATCCATGGAAATTTTACTGCACTAGATATCATCTAAGTGCACCCCATGATTTCCTTATATCCATAGATTTGAGTTGGTGCTTGCCATTCTGTTTATTCTGCCATTCACAGCATGCTGAACATTTTTTTCTCATGCTGAATCAGCATGAGATATGGTATGCTAATCGGCATTGCCCCATAGACTAACATTGGTCCAAATGCAGACCAATAAAATAGAATAGCACTTGTCAGAGTGAAACGCTTGTGTGAGCGCAGCCTCAGACACCTCTCATGATGGCATATCTCAATGAACTAAAGGATTGGTCTTTGGAAATCCAACAGGCTGGGTAATCTGTCAGGGAAGAATCAGGAGGTTCCTATACAATTTAGACTGGTGAAACCAATACTGGTGGCTTTTGCAGACTCTAGTCTATATGGGGACCTTTATTTAAAAGAATACTAGATATAACACACTTAACAAATTTCCGCTTACGGGTAATAGGTGGTAGTCTTTTTGTCACTCTCAAGGGTTACCATGTTGTCTCCCTCTGTTAGGCTAGGGTTACACTGGAGGGACGTTTTTGTGAAGCCTGCGTTAATGCTATGCATTTTTGTTGCCAAATTAATGCATATATGTACCATGCGTTAACGCATGTGTTTCCCATAGGGTCCCACGTTAAAAAAAACATGCTAGCAGCGTTCTTTGTTGCTGATGCCAAAGCGCATAGCGTCAAACACATGGCACATTTGCAATGCGTTTTTTGCACTGGAGCCTATGGATCCATTAACGCATGCGATTTTCATAAATTTCACAATGAAAAACATTAGCTTTTAGCGGATCCATGGCGCTAATGTGACCCTAGCCTTAAACAGCATAATTATTTACCCTTTTCCTTCAATGTTTTCTCATCTTTTCATTTCTTTTTCATAATCCCATAGTAGGTTAGTATTAGTAGGTTAGTATTCTAAGGGTGGAGGCACACTGGTGTGAGACTCGCGTGAGTGCAATGCGTGAAAAAAACGCATTGCACTCGGGCCAGTGTTTCCCTATTAGGCAGGGCACACTGGTGCAAGTCCCCCGCACCTAACTCGCACTGCGAGTCAGAACGCGCGTGAGGGCAATGCAAGTGTATGGGGGCGAGAAAATCTCGCCCCCATACAGCACACTGTGCGAGTGTGCAGCCAAAAACGCTTTAAACTCGCTGGCTGTCAAAGCCGGCAAGTTTAAACTTCCCGCTGTGCTGTACAGTAAGCTATCATCTTGTACCACTGTGACAGCAGCGGTACAAGATGTTTAGCTAAGACAATGCTGATTGTAGTAAAAGAATGTAGTCTGGGGTTATTTTACTGATTAACCCCTTCAGCATCCTCTGAAACGCATGTGTGCGCAGAGGATGCTGAGAGGCTGTAAACCCAGTGCTGAAGGGGTTAATATGCACCTGGTGTAGTGACACCATGTATGTGGAGAGTGTCCTCACTCTCTGCAGACATGTTGTCATTACACCATGTGTGTGAAGGGGTTAATTTTTATGTATACTGAGTTTAAAGAAGTGTCGGGAAAGCCGACATATGTTACTGTCTATGGGGAGCTGTGGCTTCAGCACCATGAGAGGGTACAGCTCCCCATAGACAGTAACATAAGCCGGCTTCCCCGACACTTCTTTAAACTCAGTATACATAAAAATTAACCCCTTCACACACATGGTGTAATGACACCATGTCTGCAGAGAGTGAGGACACTCTCCACATACATGGTGTCACTACACCAGGTGCATATTAACCCCTTCAGCACTGGGTTTACAGCCTCTCAGCATCCTCTGCGCACACATGCGTTCCAGAGGATGCTGAAGGGGTTAATCGGTAAAATTACCCAGACTACATTCTTTTACTACAATCATCATTGTCTTACCTAAACATCTTGTACCGCTGCTGTCACAGTGGTACAAGATGATAGCTTACTGTATAGCACAGCGGGAAATTTGTACTTGCCGGCTTTGACAGCCAGCGAGTGTCTATTCCCGACAAATGCTGCCTGCGGTCCTTCAGGACCGTGGACAGCATGACAATCACGCACCACACACGCACTCACACCTCACAATCACAGCACACTAACATACATACAGCCAGCCACACTCACCACACGCACCATACTCGCACCATACACACCCACAAACACGCACAGCACTCGCATCACTGTCATGCATCAAAAACGCGGCGTTTTTGATGCATGATAGTGTGCCTCCACCCTTAAATGGAATTGTATTTCTAAAGTGTAAAGGTGAGAAAATGGTTGGAAAGTGAAAGATAGTCACCTGATCTATCAAGATGTAAAATTATTTATTTGTACATTAACTGCCAAAAAGGTAAAAAAAAAAAAAAAAAAAAAAAAAAAACAACTAAACCTGTGACAGGTGTGAACAACTTTTTTTTTTGGCCATCGCAATCCCTCACAATGCAATAAAAAGTGGAAAGCATCATATGTACGCCAAAATGGTATAGATGAAAAGGTAATTTCTGCACAGAAAAGAAGCCCTCACACAGCTCGATTAAAAGTAAAAAGTTTAGAAGTCTCAGTAAGGCTGGTTTCACATATGCATTCAGGTTTGATCAGGTGGAATACGTGTTTCCCCTCATCCGGCTTTGTTTCTGCCACCGTATGCCAGTTGTATTATGCTTGATCCGCCGAGAGAGACTCTGAGACTAGCCAGAACCCTGTAGATGCGTTGGCAGGAGGCGAAAATAAACTTTAAGCATGCTCAGTTTGGAACAACGTATCTTCTTGGTCGGATGCGCCCCTTTCCAGATCGGGACCCCTTCGAAGCATATTTAATTTTGTGGACGTATTGGGATGCACCCGATGGTGGTATCAGGTTTTTAAATGAGTTGCATAATTGCTAGTTCATCCGTCCAGGACGGAGGTAAAAAAAAATTAATTTGTTAGGCTAGGGTTACACTTGGGCTGTCACTCACGTTTCACTGACCCGCTAAAATCTTGGAAATTGGAGCCATAGCGCATAGTGGTAACGGCAAGCCCTGCCTGACAACGCTGTCCCGTAGAAACCCTCTGTTTACCTTAGCAGTGGCCACACAGGATGTGCGCTTTATCACAGAGCACAGGAAATGGTGTCTGGAGCATTTTCCTGTGCGCACAGCTAAAACGCACGTCCTGTGCGACCGCTGCTAAGATAAAAAGAAGGCGTTGTCAGGCAGGGCTTGCCGTTAACGCTATGCGCTACGGCTCCAATTTCCAAGATTTTAGCGGGTCCGTGAAACGTGAGTGACAGTCCAAGTGTGACCCTAGCCTACGCATCCGACATAAACCTGATGTACCAATGTGGCACGCCAAGGGTTAAGTGCCACAGAAACATCAACACAGGTTCACTCCCCATACAACACTACACTAGAAAGTGGGAGGAGTTTAGGTGGCACCTGCACTAGTGGGAGGAGCTAAGTTGTTTACCACAGACCAGGAGTGACAGTTAGTTTAGTTCAGTTTAGTCTGGAGCAGGAGCAGAGCCAAGTAGAAGTGGAGGTCCTGAGAGGTCTGAGGAGAGGAGACAGAGTAACAGAGGAACATACCCGGGATAATGAGTTACCCCAAAAACTTGACCCCGGGGAGGCCCTTAAGACGGATACTTGATCCGAGGCTGTGCTGAGACAGACAGGACAGTAAACACCGGCATAGTGAAGGTCCACCATCTTCACAGCACCATAGCAAAGCAACACGGAGGGGTCAGTGACACAGAGGACTCAAGTTGCCCAGCATATTGGTACACGTGAGCAGAGACAGGGCCAGCAGTATAGCTACAAGCAGCAGCAGGGCCACACACAGCGCTTAAGTAGGAGGCCAAGGACACGGTCAGGGTGGGAGCAACCCGGTACAAACTCCGTGGACAATACTGTGTTATACCATCTGCAAGTAAAGACTTGGAAAACAACAGAAACCGTGAGTGTGTGTGATCCTTATACTGAAGTCCCACTTGCCCTCATATACTGCGATTACCTCTACTCTCATCATCTCTACTGTGCCCCTACTCTCCTGCAGCATCAATAACTATCCTCACAGACTTTAACTACTACTACCACTGTCCCGGGGAACCCAGTTCTGCCCACAGGAACTATTTTATCCAAGCTGCTATCCCATCACACCCGGAGGTTCTGCAGCAGCGGCGGCCCCATTACTGGACGCATATAGTGGGTGGCGTCACGAGTGACAAATCCCCTGTAAATAACCCCCCATTTTATTGTGCGGGCCCGGGACACGGTCCGGACCAGGACCGCCGTGACATCCCCCAGCAGTACCCCGGTCCGGCACCGCGTACCCCGTCCCAGTGGGCTCCACACCAGCAAGTGCCTGCATCTCCATTCTTAGGCCGGCTCCACACTGCGGCGTGATCCGGTCCAGTGCTGTCTGGGATGCCCTGGACATTCACGGACCAGATCAGCACACAGGACTGGGGGGCTAATATGCCCTCTGGTCTGGTGTGCAGCGCACGCAGCTGCAGCCGCTGACAGGTCAGGACTGCAGCGCCCGTGGTCCTGACTTATCTGCAGCGGGAACTGCGTGTGCTGCACACCGGACCGGAGGGCATATTAGCCCCCCAGTCCTGTGTGCTGATCCGGTCCACGGCTGTCAGGGGCATCCTGGACAGCACCGGACCGGATCACGCCGTAGTGTGAAGCCGGCCTTAGTCAATGTAGACAGGCTTCAGGTTTTGAATGTATTACAACGCTGGACAAATAAAATGCAAGTGGGAAACCACCCTAAATGGTGACACAAACTAATTTTTTTTTTTTTTAGGTTCAGAATTATTTTTTACCACTAAAGAATGATAAAAACCTTTTAATCTAGGTATCCCAATACTCATTCTGACTTGAAGAATCAGACTACCGGCCATTTTTAATGCCTAATGACTGTAAAAACAAAACTGAAAAAACAATGGTGGAATTGCTTTTATTTATTTATTTTTTCTGTTACTATTCAATTACTTGGCATTTTTTTTCAGAGTTTTAGTATACTACCGTATATACTCGTGTATAAGCCGACCCATGTATAAGCCGACCCCCCTACTTTTGCCCCCAAAATCTGGGAAAACCTATTGAAAACCTATAAGCCGAGTGTGGACCCCAGCACAGGTATACAGCCCCCAGCAGTGTGGTATACAGCAGCCTCCCCAGTGGTATATACAGGCCCCAGCAGTGTTACAGCAGCCTCCCCAGTGGTATATACAGCAGCAGCCCTAGTGGTAGTATACAGCACCCCCAGTGGTAGTATACAGCAGCCCCAGTGGTAGTATACAGCAGCCCCAGTGGTAGTATACAACAGCCCCAGAGGTATAAACAGCCCCAGTGGTAGTATACATCAGCCCCAGTGGTAGTATACAGCAGCCCCAGAGGTATAAACAGCCCCAGTGGTAGTATACAGCAGCCCCAGTGGTAGTATACAGCAGCCCCAGAGGTATATACAGCCCCAGTGGTAGTATACAGCAGCCCCAGAGGTATATACATCCCCAGTGGTAGTATACAGCAGCCCCAGAGGTATAAACAGTCCCAGTGGTAGTATACAGCAGCCCCAGTGGTAGTATACAGCAGTCCCAGAGGTATATATCCCTGTGTTCTTCCAGCGTCTTCCGGTTTCCTGTGGTCGACGCAGGCAATGACGTCATTGCCTGCGTCGACCACAGGAAACCGGAAGAAGACGGATGAAGCCGGGGATCGCGATGGCAGCGGCGGGGACGGCGGCGACAGGACAGTGATAAGTATAATGATTTTACTTTGCAGGTTTTGCGGAGCAAGGAGGGGGGACCCTGGATTCTGATGGGGGGGCCTGTATACTGATGGGGGTGGCGGGCGGGCGGCTGTATACTACCACTGGGTATATACTCGTGTATAAGCCGAGGGGGGACTTTTCAGCCCAATTTTTGGGCTGAAAAACTCGGCTTATACGCGAGTATATACGGTACATACTAAAGTGAAAAGTGTCATTGAAAACTACAATTCATTAAGCAAAAAATCAAGTCCTCGTATGGCTATATCGATGAACAGAGAAAGTCATGGCTCTTGGAAGAAAGGTAGGGAAAAACTGAAAATGTCTTGGTCGTAAAGTGCTTAAATCTTTGAGGGAGACCAGTATATGGGGTAGCTGTGACATATCTATGGTAATTTACTAAACATATTGTTCACGGTTCATACAGCAGGTTACCACCTTCTGTGTAATAAAAACAAAAAAATGAACACATAACCTTACAATGATTAGGAGCTAGAAAATAGTTAACGTCTTTGACATAAAAATACATAGCCGACCTCCATATTTAAGTAACGTAATACAAAGATTAATGTCAGGCCAACGTCAGGCTATGAATTATTATAATCTCCCATTATTTATATCCATCTAAAATGACATTGAGAAAAAATACCATTTTATGATTGAAGCAAGACTACAAAAACAAAGTCCACAGACACACCTGTCATCAGTGACATAAATCATATTTACTGCGCTTACATTATATAGAGAGGGATATTCATATGATGCCAATTGTCCACATTTTACATAATTAATTCGGAACATAAACATGCAAATAATTAGAATAGCAACATGGAACTTGGAATCTGAGTTACGAGCTTTCTGATCATAAAAGAATTACATTAAAAAAGAAATGGAGAGGGCAGAAATACTCAGCTGTCTCCATTGTTAGTACAGATGGTGTCACAGAGAGTCTCTGGTGTTACCCGACCATCATGGTCATGTTACAGTGTCACTGTGACTAGTGTTGCAGGGGAGATTAGAGCTCTTAGGATAAGATGACATTCTTCCTATTCCTTCTATTATTTTATTACAAATACTTGCTGAATATTTTCTTAATAAAAGATATTGAATTAAAAGAAACACTTGCAATCATATAATTATAAATTGTATTTTCCTCAAACACAGTGTGTTGTAAAATTAACTTACAGTAGGTTATTGCCAGATAGACATTACATCGACAACTCCTTATAAAGGGAGTCTGTCACTTCCCAAATGCATTTTAAATACTATATTGTAGTGGATTAAAGGCCTATAACAACTACTGATAAGCGAGTAGCGAAATATTTGTGATCGCTATACTCGTAACAAGTACTTTGTAATACTCGCGTACTCATCCGAATAGCGAGTCCAATGTTAGTCAATTAGTGATTGGCTCCACCCAAGCTCCACACACACATATCAGGCCATAAAACGAGCATTTCCGGGGTAGGGCGGAAGGGTGGGATTTTTTGCGTTTTCAATGCATAAAACACCTTGCAGTGCCGAAAGAGAGAGGCTACCATTCAATCTGCTCTCACTAAGGTGCCAGCTCACTTTGTGTACTGAAGTGAGCTGTTGATGTGTGTCCTATCATTCACGATCGACACCTCACTCACAAGCATCAGCAATACTCATCAAGTAAGGCTAGGGTAAGATTCGTGCCATGCATCTGCTAAAAGCATGCTTTTGTTTCATGTGAAGATGTGAAAAAATGCATGCTTTAAAGGGAACCTGTCACCTGGATCTAAGCCCCTACACTATCACTACCTGTCCCTGCAGCTTCCTAGCTGCTCCCTATCTATCCCTCTCTGAGCTAAATCCGCCCTATAAAACTGCAGAAAAATAACTTATAACTTACAGAAGTCCCTGAGGCTGGGGACTGAGAAGGCGGCCCAGGCTCCATTCAGCCCCTCCTCCATGCAGCAGCACACGCCCCGCTGGGCGGCGTTATTCTTTCTTCATCGCCGCCTCCTCCATTTGAAATCTGTGCTTTACACCTATCATGTTGTGGTGATGCGACCTCGATGTGTCCCCTGACTGAGACACAGCATATGGGAGATTGTATCTTCTGCTCGGTAGCAGCACACACAGGGTGAGCTGCTACTGGAGCTAAGTGCTGATTGAAATCACTGACCCCCAGGTGTGCGGGTGAATAGGAGATGATATGTGCTGCCCTGGGCTGTGGGGAGGGGGTGGAGTGTGTCAGGACAGCAGCAGGAGCTGCTGGGATTGTATGAGGTTCTACTCGGCTGCGCCCCGGTGTAACAGGCCAGACTAACCCCCCCGACCAGAATATACTCGGGGTTAAAGTGGCTTAGGCCAGATTATACCCCTCCGTATACCACAGCAGCTGTAGATCAGGGCTCCAAGCAACACATGGGGGCCCGAGGCAGCACAAAGTGGCCCCAGGCAGCAGAAAGTGGCCCTACGCAACATACAGGGGCCCCTGGCAGTGCTAGGGCCCCAGGCAGTGCTAGGGCCCCAGGCAGTGCTAGGGGCCCCAGGCAGTGCACAGGGCCCCAGGCAGCACAATGTGGCCCCAAGAAGCACAAAGAGGCCCCCGGCAACATACAGGGGCCCCAGGCAGTACTAGGGGCCACAAGCTACACACAGGATCCCAGGCTACACACAGGGGCCCCATGCAGCATACAAGGACCCAGGCAGTGCATGGGGCCCCAGGCAGTGCACGGGGCCCCAGGCAGTGCACGGGGCCCCAGGCAGCACAAAGTGGCCTTAGCCAGCACAAAGTGGCCCCAGGCAACATACAGGGGCCCCAGGCAGTACTAGGGGCCCCAGGCTACACACAGGGTCCCAGGCTACATACAGGGGCCCCATGCAGCATACAAGGGCCCCAGGCAGTACAAAGGGGTCCCTGGCAGCGCATGGGGGCCAGAGGCAGCACACAGGGGCCCCAGGCAGCACAAAGTGGCCCCGGGTGGCCCACTGCCTGGGGCCCCTGTATATTGCCTGTGGTCACTTTGTGCTGCCTGGGGCCCCTGTGTGCTGCCTGGGGCCCTTGTATGCTGCATGGAGCCCTTGTGTGTAGCCTGGAATCCTGTGTGTAGCCTGGGGCCCCTGGTACTGCCTGGGGCCCCTGTATATTGCCTGTGGTCACTTTGTGCTGCCTGGGGCCCCTGTGTGCTGCCTGGGGCCCTTGTATGCTGCATGGAGCCCTTGTGTGTAGCCTGGGATCCTGTGTGTAGCCTGGGACCCTGTGCACTGCCTGGGGCCCTTGTATGCTGGCTGGGGCCCCTGTGTGTAGCCTGGGATCCTGTGTGTAGCCTGGGGCCCCTAGTACTGCCTGGGGCCCCTGTATGTTGCCTGGGGCCACTTTGTGTTGCCTGGGGCCACTTTGTGCTGCCTGGGGCCCTGTGCACTGCCTGGGGCCCTGTGCACTACCTGGGGCCCCGTGTACTGCTTGGGGCCCTTGTATGCTGGCTGGGGCCCCTGTGTGTAGCCTTGGATCCTGTGTGTAGCCTGGGGCCCCTGTGTGCTGCCTCGGGCCCCCATGCACTGCCTGGGGCCCTAGCACTGCCTGGGGCCCCTGTATGTTGCATAGGGCCACTTTCTGCTGCCTGGGGCCACCTTGTGCTGCCTCGGGCCCTCATGCATTGCTTGGGGCCCTGTGCACGGCTTGGGGCCCTGATCTACAGCTGCTGTGGTATACGGAGAGTTATAATCTGGCCTAGGCCTGTTTATACCCCGGGGTATAGTTTGGGCTAGGCCAGAATATACCAAGGGTATATTCTGGCCCAGGGGGGTATATTCTGGGCTAGCCCAGTTTATACCTCGGGTATATTCTGGTCGGGGGGTTAGTCTGATCTGTTACATCGGAATCTGGAGGTCTGTGAATACCTGAACTGTGTGCTGTGTGAGTAAATACCTGAGTCACCTTACAGTGTAAAGTGGGTGGGAGATTCCAAATAGAGGAGGCGGCGATGAAGAAAGAATAACGCCGCCCAGCGGGGGCGTGTGCTGCTGCATGGAGGAGGGGCTGAATGGAGCCTGGCGCCGCCTTCTCAGTCCCCAGCCTCAGGGACTTCTGTAAGTTATAAGTTATTTTTCTGCAGTTTTATAGGGCGGATTTAGCTCAGAGAGGGATAGATAGGGAGCAGCTAGGAAGGTGCAGGGACAGGTAGTGATAGTGTAGGGGCTTAGATCCAGGTGACAGGTTCCCTTTAAAACATTCATAGACTCCAATGCAAAAAACGCATAGCTAAAGTGCAATGTGTTTTCTATATGCGTTTTTTGTAGCGCACATAAAAATGTGGGCTGCAGCGTTTTTGTGCCTGTTATCGAAAACGAATGCGTTTTTTAACATGGGAGTCTATGGGAAACGCATGCATCAAAAATGCAAACACATGTCAAGTGAATAAAAAATGAAAAAAAACTTACTTTAACGCATCCATCAAACGGATGCAACCTCCCAAATGTGACCCTAGCCTAACAAGTATCACAAACACTGTATTATCCGTGCGAGTAGTGAATAGTAACGATTACACTTGCTCATCACTAATAACAACCATACTAGCAACTTTAATGGTGGGTTTACACGCCGCGATATCGGCGTCCAACTCCGATCCAACTCCGACAAAAAGTCACGTGGTTCGGGAGTTGGACCCGATATCGTTCGCGCGTTGTACGGTTTGAAGGTACAACGCGATCCTGGAACGATGCCAAAACGATATCGGGGTTGAATGAACGTGCTATTCAACTGCCCGATATCGCATGGCCGTTGTAGCCGGATCGTTGCGTGTAAACATCCAACTACGATGTGTACTCGCAACTCACCCATTAACTCCCATGTTAAATGGTCGTTACTGTGTTGGTGGGCGTACACATCGTAGTGACGTTGTTTCCCGATATCGCAGCGTGTAAACCGCCGATGTGATATCGGGAAAAGTGTCAAAAAATGCGCGCTCCCGCTCCGTTGTGTAGCGATATCGCCCCGATATCGCGACGTGTAAACCCACCATAAGGTGCTTAAAGAAATAACTTTTAATCCATATAGAAATTAGGTTTTGGTGCAAACTTGGAGTGGCCGAGAGTTTGGTGCACTGTTACACCTCCTCATTCACACATCGGGGAGTTTCTTCCACTTCTGATTGACAGCGCTTGCCTCCCAAAGCAAGCACTGTCTGATTGCTGCTAGCCTGTGCCAGTGTACATGCACATGCAGTAACCAAGCATGTTCTCCCCTCTGTCTCCTTTCTTCGAATGCCACTTGCTGCACTAATACACCCAGAAGTTCAGCGAGATGCATCAAAAGGAAGAAGTCAGAATGAGAGTGGGTTTACACACACCAATTTCTGTGTCCAATATCTGAACAGATCTCTGGTTGCAGTGAAATCATGGACACAATGCTCCATTTTGTACACAGCCACAAAATGGAACTATGTGTCCATGATTTCACTGCAACCAGAGATCTGTTCAGATATTGGACACAGAAATTGGTGTGTGTAAACCCACCATCAAACATGTGCAGGTGAACACAGAAAACAGCATTCACACTGTGCTCACTCTAGGAAGTAAGCACTGTCAATCAAAAGTAAACGAAGGACCCCAGTATGCAAAGGAGGAGGTGTAACCATACACCAAACTCTTGGCCACAGCAAAGCCTCTTCATTTGCATATAAATTAAAATACATTTTCTCAGGTATTGTAAAGTAACAGGTACAGTATAGTTGTTAGAGGAGCTAAGTGCACTACAACTCAACTAAAGCTCATTTAAAATGCATTTCGGGTGGGAACTCTCTTTAAATTAAACAGTGTCCCATGTAAAGTAAAAACAGAATATACGCATCTCCTAGACCAGTGTCATTCCAGCGATGATGGCTTTTTGTGCACCAGAGGTCACGTGACATTATTATGGCAGCCATTGATGAGATGCATTGCTCACATTTCCATTGTTACAAACACTTTGGTACAAGAGAAGTGTTATAACTACTGTCCACCAAATACCACTGATTGGTTGCCACACTCATGTGACTTTACAACTTTATGCTAACCTCACACAGACATAGCACCAACAGATGGAATAGTGATAGTCTGAGAGGTAAGTGTATGCTATTTTATTTGATATACTGATGAGTAAAGAGGTAACAATGTTATAAACTTTAGACAAGAATCTGCAAGTAATCATTATCTAAATAGCTGCAAGTCAAAATTATGTATGGGATAGTCAACATGAATGTCTATAAAGTGAATGTAGTCTCACACTCAAATCTTTATGTGGCGGTCACACGCATCAATGTCGTCAGTGATCTGATCGCTGATGACATTGACGGATGATCGCTGGTGAGCTGTCACACAGGCAGACTCACCAGCGATCATTTTACCAGCGACATCGTGGAAATGATTTCTATATCGTTTCCACAATGTCTGTAGGCTGGTATCCAGGGTAAACTGCGGGTAACTAGGCAGCGCGCGCTGCCTAGATACCCGAAGTATACCTTAGTTACCAGCCTTCTCCGCTCACCGGCTGGTATCTAAGGTACACAGCGGGTAACTAGGGTCCCTAGTGGCCTAGTAAGCGGCGGTGGCTTAACTACGCTATTATTTTAAGTACCTGGGACAGCTCCTCATTGAGGACGCTGCCCAGCAGTGTAGATATGTTAAGAGCGTATCTACCGCGCTCTGACAGCCAGGACCCACCGGCTGTCAGAGCACATTACTGAAAGCCAACAAATGCCGGCTATTCAGTAATGTAGCAAGTTAACCCTTGAACCACCAATGATTTTAACCACCATGTCTCTAGGGAGGAGGGCAATCCCTGGAGACATGGTGACAAGTTAATTGCCACGTATTAACCCTTTATGACCGGGGAACATTGCCGCATATGCAGCATCTGTGCTCATATGCCGCACAGATGCTGCATATGCAGTTTAACCCCCTAAACTAAAAAGAGGTGCCCAGCAGCTGGGTTTATCATAATCATCTTGCACCGCTGACACAGCGGAGCAAGATGATTACTTACTGTACAGGCAAGCGGGAAATTTAAACTCTGTGGCTTTGACAGCCGCAGAGCTTTAATTTCCCGACAAATGCTGCCCGCGGTCCTTCAGGACCGTGGACAGCATCATAAACACAATCACAATCACGCACCACACACGCACTCACACCTAATAATCACAGCACACTAACATACATACAGCCAGCCATACGCACCATACTCGCACCATACACACCCACAAACACGCACAGCACTCGCATCACTGTCATGCATCAAAAACGCTGCGTTTTTGATGCATGATAGTGTGCCTCCACCTTTACTTTCCAGTTAGCAGTGCAAAGTTATTTTGTCTAGTGCTGAAAGCATTAAGCAATTCTTTTGGTCTCCTAAAGGCCCAGTTACACACACAGATGATTGTGCAGAGATTGTTCGCAGATCTCTGGTTGCAGTGAAATCATGGACACATTGTTCCATTTTGTGGCCATGTACAAATAGAACAATGTGTCCATGATTTCACTGCAACCAGAGATCTGCGAACAATCTCTGCACAATTATCTGTGTGTGTAACTGGGCCTTAAAGGGACCCTGAACCCTAAAAATCACCCCCCAGCCTATTAATACCTTTCCCTGCATCATTCTAGCCATCCCTTTGTGCATAAATTGCGTATTTACAAAGTTTATAAAAGTGCTTTTTATACCTGTAGATCTGCGGCTTCTCAGTTCTTGAGAAGTCACACAGGGCGTTCCCTGTGGATTCTCATCGCCGCCTGTATTTCAATTATTCACGCCCCGATGGGCGTGCTAAGCCATAGTGATCCTTCCCATCCTCCTACATGGGCGGTATAACCGATATGACGCTAATCGAGTCATATCCGGCGAGCTTCTAGTGGAGCATTCTTTTCAAGTTTGGAATCTGGTTGAGTTATCAACTTCTTTACAAGACTTACTGCTGGATCACTGTCTTGAGTCTCTTTCCATCCATAGTGAGGCAACGGGTTTAGTTCAGCAGTCTGACGATTTTGGTAGACGCGATCTTCAGCGATTTGCCATTTTCTACTTTTATGGAAAGCTGGGAGTTCTATTTCCTCTAGGTCATCTTCCTCTTCTTCACTTCCTTGTGGATGTACTTGAGGATTTCTAGAAAGGGCATCTGCATTTGCGTTATTGCAGCCTGCTCGATATTTGATAGTAAAGTCATAATTCGACAGTCGAGCCATCCAACGTTGCTCCAATGCTCCAAGTCTCGCGGTATCTAGATGTGTCAATGGGTTATTATCTGTAAAGACGGTGAACTTCGAAGCTGCGAGGTAATGCTTGAACCTTTCTGTTACGGCCCAGACCAAGGCTAGGAACTCCAACTTAAAGGAACTATAGTTTTCTGGGTTCCTCTCAGTGGGTCGAAGTTTTCTGCTAGCGTAGGCAATTACTCGTTCTTTACCATCTTGCATCTGAGAAAGGACTGCTCCCAAGCCTACATTGCTTGCGTCAGTGTAAAGGACAAATGGTAAGTTATAATCAGGGTAAGCCAGAATTTCTTCACCGGTTAGAGCCTGCTTCATCTGTTGGAAGGAATTTTCTTGTTCCTCTCCCCATTCTAATGGTGACACTGGAAATCTTCTCTTCTTAGATTGGCCTATCAGTAGATCTTGAAGGGGCGCAGCCATCTTTGTGTAGCCCTTAATGAATCTTCTATAGTATCCAACCAAACCTAAGAACTGACGTACCTCGGTGATGGTCGTTGGTCTTTGCCAATCCTGGATTGCTGTTACCTTTTCCGGATCTGGTGCTACTCCATCTGCACTGTCCCAGGTATTGGATTTTAGATTTCAGCAGGTGACATTTAGATGGTTTGAGCTTCATCCCGTACTTCGCTAAAGCCTCAAATACCTCCGCCAGGTGTTTCAGGTGTTCTTCGTAGGTTCTAGAGAACACGATGACGTCGTCCAGGTATAAGAGCACTGTTTTGAAGTTTCGATGTCCCAGGCAACTTTCCATGATTCTCTGAAACATTCCTGGTGCGTTACATAACCCGAATGGCATACTATTGAATTCGCATAGTCCCATTGGCAATGTGAATGCAGTCTTCTCCCGGTCTTTCTCTGCAACGGAGACCTGCCAATACCCACTAGTGAGATCTAATGTGGAGAAATAATTAGCAGTCTTTAATGCAGCAAGAGACTCCTCTATTCGGGGTAACGGGTAAGCATCTTTGTGAGTGATCTTATTGACTTCCCGGTAATCCACACACATCCTCATTGTGCCATCCTTCTTCCTGACTAGGACTAAAGGGGCTGCCCAGGGACTACTACTATCTCTTATAACCCCGGCCTCCTTCATGTCCCTCAGCATTTCTTTGGCATGTTGATAGTGACCTGGTGGAATGGGTCTGTGTCTCAACTTGATTGGTGGATGATTTCCTGTGGGTATGTGGTGCTGTACCCCTTTAATCCTTCCAAAATCTAATGGATGCTTGCTGAATATCTGCTCGAACTCCTGCACTACCTGGTACACTCCATGCTTCATGTTAGAAGGGGTGGCATCAGTTCCTACATGCAACTGCTGACACCACTCCTCCAGCTGTCCTTTAGAGTTACTATCCTCCACCAGACTAGGCGAGGAAACAGGTTCTACTGCCTGTATGTTGTTGTTACAAACAGTATACAGCTTTGCTACGGTAGCATACTGGGGTAACTTTGCTTCCTCTGCCCCACAATTTAACACACGGATTGGTACTCGTCCCTTGCGTACATCCACCACCCCTCTGGCTGTCAGTAGTGTAGGTTTGTGCTCTGAAAATACCGGCTCTACAACTGCCTGGTATTCCTGTCCTCTACAACCTATCGCTGCTCGACACCATATCATCATTTCACTATTTGGTGGTAGTACAATGGGAACCGAGTCTTTTACCCGCACACTGCCAATTTCTCCCCCAGACAGATTTACCTGTTGCTTGTGGATGAGGGCTCGGATCTCTCGTTGGATGACTCTTGTCCGCCCATAACCAGCAGTTTGAGAAATCTGTCGGAGTAAAAACACTTCTCTAAAGCAGTTTTCAATAACATTTGTACCAATAACCATGTAAGGGCATTTTTCATTAGGATTATCTTCAACTACAAATAACCCTTGACCTTTCAACTCCTCCCTCCCCAACTTTATTGTAGCTGCTCTGTACCCCACCTGTTTCTGTGGTTGCCCATTAGCTGCAATAATATAAAAATTGGGGTTTGGGGGTTCAAGATCATCATCAGACCAATACTGCTTATAAAAGATATGTGGAATCGTAGTAACCTGCGACCCGGTGTCCAGTAGGACCGACATGGGAATTCCTTCTAGTGTAATGTTGAGGTACGGACGGCCTCCCACGTACCGCTTACACCAGTCTTTTGGGCCCAGTTGCTCTACTCCTGGGAGTTGGCCCTCGGACCCAGGAATCTCGTGTTTAAAGGGCATCCTCTTGCAAAGTGTCCTGGTTTGTTGCATCGCAGGCAGATGGGTTGTCCTGAAGAATCTGTGTAATCCCAGGCTCTGCGTTGGAATGGTGCGTTGGTCCCCTGCCCGGGCGACCTGGTTCTGCGTTGGAATGGTGCGTTGGTCCCCTGCCCGGGCGACCTGGTTCTGCGTTGGAATGGTGCGTTGGTCCCCTGCGCGGGCGACAAGGGTCTACGTTGGAATGGTGCGTTGGTCCCCTGCGCGGGCGACAAGGCTTTCCTTTGTGTCCATGGGACATCCTCAGGGCTATCAGCTAGTGGAATTTTACTTGGTGGTGGTGCCCCAGGCATATTTTGCAAGAGCTTTAGTACGTAGTTCATATTTTTAGTTAACTGCAGCACCTGGTTTTGCATGTTATCATTTGCTACAGCTTGACTCTCTGCTTTTGCAGGTTCTGCAGAAATAGGTTTAAAGTCTATGGAAGAAGCATTAGCCTGCCAGGATTGGTTTGCAGGTTCTGCAGGTGCTGGATCTCTTAGCACAGTTATAGCACGATCTTTTAAGTCCCTAAAACTCACTGTTGGGTGATCCAATACCCACATATGCACTTGTTGGCGGTGATAGTCTGATCTTAATCCTTCTGTAAACTGCTCAGCAAGCATTTTATCCTCTTCCAGTACACTTGCCGGGTCTACCTGTTTCAAGGACCGGAGTGCTCTTTGTAAACGGAGGGCATAGTCTCTGATGGTATCCTGCGGTCTCTGCTTACACTGATAAAACAGCACCCTCAATTCAGACTGTGTGCGCTTCTCAAACACCAATTTTAGCTTATCAAACACTTTGGCAGCAGAGTCCCTGTCAGCATCACTCCAGGACTCAGCCTACAGCTCCGCCGCGCCTATTAATTGTCCCAGCACAACGGTAGCCTGTTGCTTCTGTGTCATAGCATACATGTCCAGCATTGCACACATCTTATGCTTAAATGTTGCTAACGTACCAGGTTTACCTTCATATGTTGGTAACCACTTGGCACCCGGTACATACGGCATGGTTATAGGCATTATTTGGGCTGCTGCTTCAGGTACTGCGTTCTCGCCATTTCCCCTGTCAGGGACCCGCACATCGTTCGTGTCACTCATGGTGAGGCCCCCCTAGTTAATGGCTGCCAACCTGTAAGATGAAAACTGGTTTCTTTAGCCGTTGGCGGCTCTGCAGCTGGAGTGGGCACCTCAGGTCTCTCTCTAACAGGGAGCTGCGCTTTCCTCAGTCTCTCCGGCAGAGTGGAAGGGGGCGGGGCTTATCTTCCCGCTCTTTCTCCTTCTGTGACGCAGCTGTAATTTCTAAGGCGGTGTAATGGCGGCCACACAAACAGTCAATTAAATAAAGTCTTAAGGCGCACTTCACCTGGTAAATACCAGGCTGGTTTGGATCCTGTTCGTGACACCAGAAAATGATGTGGATAGGGCTGTGGTGGGTACTCGGTCACCGGGTCTGCTGAGTAGGGAGTCACAAGTGAACGGTATCCCGATGCCGTGCCCTGGGGATCATTTGAAGGGGGGGTGAGGGAATTATTTACAGGGGGACGTGACGCCACCTGTAGGGTCCGGTAAGGTGGTACCGGCGCTGCCAGCCGGCCGCTGAGGTGATGGAGGGGGCAGCAAAGTGTGGTACAGCTCCCCACAGGTGGAGCTTTACCTCAGGGCAGCAATAAAGGAAGATGGTGAGGGAGAGCAGTGAAGGAGGAAGATGGTGGGTTATAGCCGATGAACAGTCACACATACACACAGGGATAGTTGTTCCGGTACCTTTTACTGGTAGTCACAAAACAGGTACAGTTCTGAGTAATAACCGGGTCCCTGGAGCAATTTAGGATCAACTCCTTAGAAAGATATGAGGTCTCCTTTATCTCTATTCTTTCTCTTGAGGGATGAGTCTTGCCTGAGTTTGAGCTCTCCAATTCTCTATTGTCTAAAACTAACAATCAGGCCCTTCTGCGGGAACCCGGTTTATCCTGTGGCCCCTGGTCCTCTGTTTGGTTAGTTTTTAATGTTTCTATTCTCTTTCTTCAGGGCTAAACTTCTCCTGAAATTGCTGGGCTTTTACTGTGGCTATACAAGCTCACAGCATTGGACTCCAGTGTCCGTTTGTCCTCAAGGGGGAACATCTTTTAGTCCCTCTTCTTATTCCCTACCTCTTCTCCTTGCCTCCGGCCCCTTCCCTGGGGTGTGAACAGCTGACAAAATGGTCCCTTCTGGTCCTGGCATCTGTCTTTTTCCTCTCCTCACACGAACTACTCCCTAGCAACCGTCTCCTAGAACCAACTGTCTCCTCCTCTCAGCCTGGATCTCATTAAAGGGGAACTGACTTAATGCAGCCAGTAGAGCTCCCCCTTCAGGTCTGGAGTGGAAGGTGTTGTGTGCTGAACAAACCAAGGTGTCAATCCTTCCTTGCACCAGTGTAACCTGTGGCAATCCCCCGCAGGGGTGCCACATATACAGCCCTCAGCACAGTGTATACAGCTCCCAGCACATTGTATACAGCTCCCAGCACAGTCTATACAGGCTCCCCCTCACATTATGGCGCCCCCCCTCACAGTATGGCGTCCCCCCTCACAGTATGGCGCCCCCGTCACAGTATGGTGCACCCCCTCACAGTATGGCGCCCCCCCTCACAGTATGGCACTCCCCCTCACAGTATTGCGCCCCCCCCCCTCACAGTATGGTGCCCCCCTTCACAGTACCGACCCCCCATGCTGCCGCTGCTCACTGTACAATAAATACAGTGTTATTAGCTCTTATCCGCCGGCGGATTGCTCTTGGCTCAGTGAATCCTCCCTCCTCCCTGCGTGTCATGTGACCGGGGCTCACCGCGATGACGTCACCATCCGGTCACATGACGCACAGGGAGGAGGGAGGATGCACTGAGCCAGGAGCAATCCGCCGGCGGGTAAGAGCTAATGACACTGTATTTATTGTACAGTGAGCAGCGGCAGCATGGGGAGGCCTTACTGTGGCGGGGGGCGCCATACTGTGATGGGGAGCCTGTAATGCGATATGCACTGCTCCCCCCGCGGATGGGCGGGGGATGCAGTGCATATCATGAATAAGTTATGAGCGGCTCCACGTGACGAGCTGCTCATATTACAGCCTTCCCCCACCTCCTCCTGCCTCCTCCTGCTCCCGGACACAGCACCCACTTCACACAAAAGTACATGACTAGTGTATAAGCCGAGGGGGAGACTTTTCAGCCCAATTTTTGGGCTGAAAAAGTCGGCTTATACACGAGTATATACGGTACATTTAAGATTAAAGGTGTTCTCTGCGCTGCTCTGAAGATGGGGCAGACCTCTTGCATATGATGTGGTCCTGCCCTAGCTTGCAGAACGTTTGGGTACAGACCCTTAACTTGACACAGGAAGTAACAGGGGTGGACTATAAGCCACTGACTTATGTACTGGGGTGCATGGAGGACATCGCTGTTGATGACTGGGGAAAATTGACTATTGCTAGAATCCTGTATGCTGCCAGAAAACTTATAGCGGCCCACTGGTTGGATGAAAAATCGCCAGTCAGACAAGAATTGGTTAATAAAATTAACTTTATTGTTGTGATGGAACAGAACATATATTAAGAGAGGACAACATACACAGTTTGAGAACATGTGGTGTTCTCAAACTGAACTACCCAGGTCTAGCTTCAGCTACCCTTCTGAAAGAAAGGATACGCCCGCTTATGACCCCACAGCCTTCTGATTTAGTACCTTAGAAAATATTGTGGCCTGTTGTGTTTTATGATCTACTGTGTGACGTCTTGTTTGCTGTTTGTAATATGACAGATGGGTGTGGTTGGGGAGGAGGTGGTGGGAAGGGATTATACGATGTAAATTGGTTATTTTGCTTGATATATAAAAGTTGATGTTCACTTTTTGTACCACAGTTTATTGGGATGTGATTTTCTCTGTTTGTTGAAACTTCAAATAAAAGCCACTTGATTAAAAAAAAAAAGATTAAAGGTGTGCTGCTGTCTAAAATGATGATTCTTCAGTCATGCTATGTGACTGCAGACTTGTGAATTCTTCCAGTGCTATCCCTGCGGTCAAGTGACTGCGAATATGTGATACGCATGCACCTGGCCAGAAACTGACTAGATGGGTGACTGCAGACTTGTCCTTTTAGACAAGAAAACTAGGGATGAGCGAGTACTGAAATATTCAGACTCGCTATACTTGTTACGAGTATAGCGAGTTCAATGTTACTGAATGGGGAAGCGAGTACTTTTGAAGTGTATCTATATATACACTGCGAAAGTGAAATAAAAGTTAATAAAACTTGTTAAAAATAAAAAAATAACATACTCACCCATCCGACGGCTGCACAGGGACGCAACAAGGACCTTGCAATCTGGCCAATCAGATGGCCGGTAGTGATCAGGTGGCGTGTGATGTCCCACGCCACATGATCGCTACCGGCCACCTGATTGGCCAGATTGTCAGGTCTTGAAAGTACATCAATGTTCTGGCAATCTGGCCAATCAGGTTGCCGGTAGCGATCATGTGGTGTGTGACATCACACACCACCTAATCACTAACGGCCATCTCATTGGCAGATTGCTAACGGCCATCTCATTGGCAGATTGCTACAGGCCATCTCATTGGCCAGATTGCAAGGTCCTTGTAGTGTCCCTGTGCAGGTGTCAGATAGGTATGTTATTTTTTTATTTTTAACAATTTTTATTAACTTTTATTTCACTTTCGCAGTGTATAAAGATACACTATGAAAGTGAAAGCACTACTCGCTACTCCTAACGAGTAATCACAAGAAACTCGTGGAGTAGCGAGGAGCCCAAATACCGTTACAATTCGGCGAGTACCGAATAGTAACGAGTATACTCGCTCATCCCTAAACAAAACCCCTTTAAAACCTGATTTAAACAATGGGTCATTTTCAGATAACACATTCCCTTTAAGGATTCAATCTAGTCTTAATTGATAAATAAGAGCAGCGTTTTCCTGGAGAAGACAGTTCCACTTGGAACATATGTATATAGAAATCTGGAAGTCATACATTTATCTAAAGCTATTTTAAGCCAACTGATATATACTGTAGCTCTTATCTACTATAACACATATTCTAAAATTGTTTGTGTTGACAGGAATGAGGACAGTTTGACTTTGTATCAGAGTAACTTTCAGACCTGGATATTATAAATTCTGATTCAAATACCAAATTATTATTGCTGTTTTCTTTGATCCCATTCTAAAGTATTAAGCCTCCATGAGAGAAAATTAAAGGGAAACTGTCAGCAGGATTTCACACCTCAAATAATTTTTATGTACATTTGACTCTTTAAAGGGAACATGTCACCCCCCAGGGCCTATTAAAATAAAAGAGCCACCTTTAGCAGCACCTATGCTGCATTTTGTGAAAGTGGCAGTTATCATCCAACTTCCTCGGGACATCAAAATAAACAATTTATTAGAAATTAGTTTAGGTCCAAGAGGTATACTCTCCTCCCAGGACCTAAACGCCTCTCTAAAATTACCCCTCCTACTCTTCTGTCCAGGACCCGCCTCCTGTGTTCCTTACAAGTGGCGTCGACACCTACGCACATCTTTTAGGCATGCACAATGAGCTATTCCCAAGAGGTGACATCACATGTTGTGGGAACACTGCACCTGTGTATAGGGCAGGCACCAGATCCCAGCCTCCTGTGTGGCCTAATTGTGACGACCATCCACCGTGAGGCCAAGCTGCTGGTAGGCAGCACCCCGAGAAACCCCGAGACCCTTAACCCCTATACAGGGATCTGGAATTACAGCGGAGCCCAGGGGGTAGCTGCCTATATGAGCAACAGAGCCGGGGAGGTCGCCAGGGGAAAATCAAGACCCGAAAAACGATGTCAGAAGTCCGAGTCAAAACCGAGAGGGCAGCGAAGGTACAAAATCGTCAGGCAGTAGCAGAGTCAAAAATCCAGGCAAAGGTCAAGGGCAAAAACCAAGAGGGCAGCTGAGGTACAAAATCAATAGGCAGAGGCAGAGTCAGAAATCCAGGCAAGGTCAGACACGAAACTAAACACACACACTATCACTGGGGAACCAAAACTATATCTGGCGGCCTGCAAGCCAGGCTCCAATGTACTTGAAGGGCACGGCTACCTCCCATAGGCTGGAGCTCACAACCTGATGACCTCATCCGGACTGCCCCTAGATCCAGGCCAGATGGAGATGCACGACTGGCTCCACCCACGCCACCTCTGACAGAAGAACGCAGGCTGCGCCTAACGGACACCTCTGCAGGGCCCTTTCCTCTGTGACCAACACCACCCAGAGGGGAAACACAGCGGCGCTCAGCGACAGAGGCAGACGTCGCGGGAGCAGTTCCATATGAGGACAAGGCCCTCCTATCACCGGCGCCACCAGCCGAAGGAATCCGGCTCCTCCGAGCGGCCGAGGCAGGAACACCAGCCACCGAGTCCAATGGCGATGTGACACTAATGCCTAATGCACGCTGTGGTGCTGGGAATCTGGAGAAGGGAATAGGTGCAGTCATGCTGTTCTCTCCTCACCAGATTCACATCCCCACAGTCTGCATTAAGCATAAAGCCACAAAATGGTATCATTAGAAATTTCAGCTCATACATACATTACATAAAAAAATAAGCTATATATCCAAATGGACAGTGTTTTTTCGATCCACACAAACTGTACAATGACGTGTCCCACTCTGAGAGCTGCATGAGATACAGAGAGGAGAATCATTGGATCCTGCACAGAGTGGTCACAGGGGAGGAGGAGGTGAGGGCATATAGTGTTGCACACAGCCCTCAGCTCCTACACTGACCCATTGTGCCGAATCTGCAGCTCTCAGAGCGGGACACAGAGCCAGCAGCTGGAGAGAGAAGCATTGGCTCCTGCACAGAGCGGCCACAGGGGAGGAGGAAGTGAGGGCACACAGGATTGCACACAATCCCAATGTGCCAATGAACCCAATGTACACTGTGCCAGAGGACTGTGGAGGAGGTAACCCACTGTGTGCAGTGGGGGTGAGTGGTCATGCTTGGAACTGAACCTATACAGGACGAATTATGCTCCATTCAAAAAATAACAACCTTTCATCTTTTGGAATGAACTCGCTGGCGTTAATCCATCTGCAAGCTTTATCAATCCCAATGGGCAATCATCTGGCCACACTTGCACAGTTCCTGTCATTATAAAAAAAAGAGTTCCCTGAGCTTCTTACTCCCCAGCATGCACAACTTATGTGAGACCCTCCTCACGCTCACACAGCTCTGACAACGTGTGCAGAGTCCAGAATACTGGAAGTGCAATGATTGCAGACGTACTCTCCATGCTCACCCAGCTCTAACTGTGTGCAGAATCCAGAATACTGGAAGTGCAGTTATTGCAGACATACTCTCCATGCTCGCCCAGCTATGACAGGGTGTGCAGAATCCAGAATACTGGAAGTGAAGTGATTGCAGACACACTCTCCATCAGGGGCGTAACTAGAAACTGGCAGGGCCCCATAGCAAACTTTTGAACGGGGCCCCCTCCAAGACACGCCCCCAATGACACGCCCCTCCAAGACACGCCCCCCCCCAATGACACGCCCCTTCAAGACACACCCCCTTACAGGCCCCAGCAGTATATACAGCAGCCCCAGTGGTATACCGCAGCCTCTCCAGTGGTATATACAGGCCCCAGCAGTATTACAGCAGCCTCCGCAGTGGTGGTATATACAGGCCCCAGTGGTGGTATACAGGGCCCCTGGTGGTGGTATATACAGGCCCCTGGTGGTGGTATACAGGGCCCCTGGTGGTGGTATATACAGGCCCCTGGTGGTGGTATATGCAGGCCCCTGGTGGTGGTATATACAGAGCCCCTGGTGGTAGTATACAGAGCCCCTGGTGGTGGTATATACAGGCCCCTGGTGGTATTATACAGAGCCCCTGGTGGTGGTATATACAGGCCCCTGGTGGTAGTATACAGAGCCCCTGGTGGTGGTTTATACAGGCCCCTGGTGGTAGTATACAGGGCTCCTGGTGGTGGTATATACAGAGCCCCTGGTGGTAGTATACAGAGCCCCTGGTGGTGGTATATACAGGCCCCTGGTGGTAGTATACAGAGCCCCTGGTGGTGGTATATACAGGCCCCTGGTGGTAGTATACAGGCCCCTGGTGGTGGTATATACAGAGCCCCTGGTGGTAGTATACAGGCCCCTGGTGGTGGTATATACAGAGCCCCTGGTGGTAGTATACAGGCCCCTGGTGGTAGTATACAGGCCCCTGGTGGTAGTATACAGAGCCCCTGGTGGTAGTATACAGGTCCCTGGTGGTAGTATACAGGCCCCTGGTGGTATATACAGAGCCCCTGGTGGTAGTATACAGAGCCCCTGGTGGTAGTATACAGGCCCCTGGTGTTGGTAGTATACAGAGCCCCTGGTGGTAGTATACAGGCCCCTGGTGGTAGTATACAGAGCCCCTGGTGGTAGTATACAGAGCCCCTGGTGGTAGTATACAGGTCCCTGGTGGTAGTATACAGGCCCCTGGTGGTATATACAGAGCCCCTGGTGGTAGTATACAGAGCCCCTGGTGGTAGTATACAGGCCCCTGGTGTTGGTAGTATACAGAGCCCCTGGTGGTAGTATACAGGCCCCTGGTGGTAGTATACAGGCCCCTGGTGGTGGTAGTATACAGAGCCCCTGGTGGTGGTAGTATACAGAGCCCCTGGTGGTGGTAGTATACAGAGCCCCTGGTGGTAGTATACTGGCCCCTGGTGGTATATACAGAGCCCCTGGTGGTGGTAGTATACAGAGCCCCTGGTGGTAGTATACAGGCCCCTGGTGGTAGTATACAGGCCCCTGGTGGTGGTAGTATACAGAGCCCCTGGTGGTGGTAGTATACAGAGCCCCTGGTGGTGGTAGTATACAGAGCCCCTGGTGGTAGTATACAGGCCCCTGGTGGTAGTATACAGGCCCCTGGTGGTGGTAGTATATAGAGCCCCTGGTGGTGGTAGTATACAGAGCCCCTGGTGGTGGTAGTATACAGAGCCCCTGGTGGTAGTATACAGGCCCCTGGTGGTATATACAGAGCCCCTGGTGTTGGTAGTATACAGGTCCCTGGTGGTAGTATACAGGCCCCTGGTGGTGGTAGTATACAGAGCCCCTGGTGGTGGTAGTATACAGAGCCCCTGGTGGTGGTAGTATACAGAGCCCCTGGTGGTGGTAGTATACAGAGCCCCTGGTGGTATATACAGAGCCCCTGGTGGTAGTATACAGGCCCCTGGTGGTGGTAGTATACAGAGCCCCTGGTGGTAGTATACAGGCCCCTGGTGGGTATATACAGGCCCCCCCACTCCTCCTCTGCTGCACACGTCACCTGTAAAGGAATACATCATACTTACTTATCTCTGCCGGCTGCCGCCGCTCTGCACCGCGCTCCGTCTTCATCCAGCTTCTTCCTGGTTGTGACCGCCGGGCGCAGGAAATGACGTCACAACCAGGAAGAAGCTGGATGAAGACGGAGCGCGGTGCAGAGCGGCGGCAGCCGGCAGAGATAAGTAAGTATGATGTATTCCTTTACAGGTGACGTGTGCAGCAGAGGAGGAGTGGGGGACCTGTATATACACACTGGGGGCCTGTAGCTGACCGGATAGCAGCGTAGCGGCGCTGGGTCCGGGCCCCCCACAAGGGCCGGGCCCCAAAGCGACTGCTACGTCTGCTATGCCGGTAGTTACGCCCCTGCTCTCCATGCTCACCCAGCTCTGACAGGGTGTGCAGAATCCAGAATACTGGTAGTGCAGTAATTGCAAATGTAGTGACTCTGAGAATGTAATATTAAAATGTTCTCTGATATGGCATATGTTGTTCTATAATGTTGTGTATCACTTGTAACTCCTACACCTTAGCTCTGAAAGTTGTAGCATTTCTAATCCCATACTGCCCTCTGCTGGCCTTTTTCAAAACTACCATTTCCTTTTATGGGCAAAGGAAGCTAAGTCGCAATTGGGGATTTTCTGGCAGTTGGGAGTAGTGAGTGCATGCTTCTGCAGACACAGGAGTGATGACGCGATAATGATGATGCGAGTTCTGCGTTTTTAGGAGAGGTATTTAAACGCTGGAGTCGGTGGGTCTGCTCCGGATCGCTCCTGTCCTCTAGTGATTACATGCAGTAAAAAGGCTGCGCCTTATCCACAAAACTCTCTTTGGAAAGGTAGAGTTCATGCTACAGTTTGCTTTGCAAATCAAGGTAGGCCCGAACATAGTGAAACCTTTAAAACCTGAAAACCAACCAAAGCAAAACCAATTATGGATCCCTGCTACTAGGATACACTCAGAGCTAAGAAGAGGGAGAGTTAGCTAAATGTACAGTGTCAACTCTGCTGTTTATATGGAGTAAAAGTTCATAACCATTGTTCATGAAACCTATGGTGTCTGTTTCTTATGGGACCTCTTCTACTACTCCATGCTACATGGCCTGAGTGTCTGCACTTGGCAGAAACAAATTGAAAGCGTAACCGGACTGGGAAGCTTAGCCACTAAACATAGAGGCACCGTGGCAGGGTTAAGCTGCAATTTCTCAGGTGCTGCATTCCTGCTGGAGGTTGCAGCACAGACACACTCTCCATTTTCACACAGCTCTGACAGCTGGGTGAGATCGTACATCTGTGCACACTATCAAAGAAGTGTGAGCATGGGAAGAGTGTCTGCAATCAGTGCACTCCCAGCATTCTGAATCCTGTGCATGCTGTGATGGTGGGTTTACACACACCAATCATTGTATCCAATCTCTGAACCAATCTCTGGTTGCAGTGAAATCATGGACAGATTGCTCCATGTTGTACACAGCCACAAAATGGAACTATGTGTCCATGATTTCACTGCAACCAGAGATTGGTTCAGAGATTGGATACAATGATTGGTGTGTGTAAACCCACCATAAGAACTGTGTAATGTGCAGGGAGTGTCTCACATATGCTTTGTGCACCATAGGGACTTCTTTTTAAGATGAAAGAAACTGCACATGCGTAGCCACTGTGCTGATCAGAAACTCGCTAATATAACGCCAGGTGGCCTATTCAAGAAGATAAAAGTTTGTTCTTTCTTGAACGGAGAATAGATTTTAAAAGCTGTAAATTCTGAAAAAATGTTTTACATATTTTCTGATTCATAAATGAATCCTTTATGGGTGCACAACCTGTTTAAGAATGGCTCATAATCGTTTGTTAATGGCCATGTTCACACTCAATTTGTGCTTTTTTTAGCAGGGAAAAAACCACCTGCGTTTTTCTAAAAGTGCCAAAAAGTGTCCCTTGCGTGTCTGAAAGGATTTGACACTTTTTTGGACTTAGTCATTTTTTGCCCAAAAAAGCAGGCAAAACGCATGTGTTAACGCAGGGTACCTAAATGTGCCATTTAAAAACGCTTGCGTTTCCCATAGGGCCCCATGTTATAGAAACGCATGCGTTTTTTTAACATGGGGCCCTATGGGAAACGCATGCATTTAAGCAGGTGCCTATATGTGCCCTGCGTTAACGCATGCATTTCCCATAGGGGCCCATGTTAAAAAAACGCATGCGTTTTTGGAAACAACCCCTGCGTTTTTTTCCAGCACCCAAAAAATGCTGCATGCAGCGTTTTTTGGACTGGGAGAAAAAACAAAAGTTGAGGTGAAAAACGCATGTACACTCAATTGCACCCTGTGTTAACGCACCTGCGTTTTTGAAAAACTGCAGAATAACGCAGAGAGTGCCAAAAACGCAGGTGAGTGTGAACAAGGCCAATGTTTTCTTGTTTAGATGCTCCTTTTGAGATCTCGATTCTACAGCAATTCTAACAAGAATTTTCAAAGCAAGTATAAAAGCTTCATCAGGTCTAAGATTTATTTACTTAAATATGTAGTTGAATTGTAAAATTTGGTGAGAAACAGCGGTTGACAGCTTTAATTAGGCACATAAAGGCAATGATATCTACTCAGATCTTGCATTGAAAAACAGATCGCTTACTGTATTTGACAGTGGGTAGGGTCACATTACAGACATGAATTGCATTCACCGCATCCGGATCCGGATGCGGTGAACGCAATGCCGATCACACACATTTTGTGACCAAAATGTGTGCTGAATACCGCTGTGCAGTAACCGGATGGCTCAGGATGTGTAATCCTGAGCCATCCGGTAACTGCATAGGTTGCTGATCCCGGCTATTGCCGGGATCAGCAAACTGTCCTATGAGTATTAAATAGTTAAAATAACTAACCAAAGTAATGTTTCAGGTCTATAGGGGGGTCTTAGACCCCCCTATAGACCGGCCGCCCACTCCGGTGGGCTGCTACTACAATATCCCCGATGGCACGGGCTCCTTGGAGCTCCGTGCAAGTTCCCACAACTCCCGCCCCCCGTATCTGTACAGAGGGGTGCCTGCACCCCTCTGTTAGAATTATCCCTAAATGTGGCATACACAGATTAGTTATAGTAATAAAGGTCGATAGTTACGTCATTCTTCATAGTTTATCAGCATCCATCTATGGGCGGGGCTTTGTTCTTCTGCCGCCGCCCATGGAATGATGATGGCCGCCTCCTGTGGCCTTCTCCCTGTCTTTTCAGGGCCGCCGCGTCATAAAAGGGGCGGGGCTACGGTATGACACATCCTGAGCCATCCGGTTACTGCACAGTGGTACAGGGAACCGCTGCGAAAACTGCTGCCTGCATGATTTTTAACGCAGGCAGCAGTGTCGGATACGGCCACCGGATAGCTTGTGAAGCCATCCGGTGTTTTGCATTGGCTCCTATGAGGAGCGTTTCCTGGTCCGGTTTTGAGCTTTTTGAAAGCTCAAAACCGGATCAGGATTTTGTAAAAAAAACGGGAATGTGACCCTACCCAATTACAGATATGCTTTTAATAAGGAGGAAATCAGAACCTGAAAAAAATATTTGGGGTTATCCAAAGACATATATAGTCATAGAGCCTACTCCCCTCCCCTTCACACAGCCAGTTTGTACTCCGTAGTTCTTTCTCTCCGTCTCTATTTATGAGAGGTTATCCATTGGCTTTCTCTTGAAAACAAGACCACAATTGTTGCTGTATTTGCTATGTAACTACTAGAGGCTTTAGTGAAAAAATGGATCAAGCGTCCTTGTCTAATAAAGTGCTCCCCTACAATCAGGGCTGGACTGGGACCAAAAATCAGCCCGGGAAGTAAAGACCCCAAGAGCCCACACACTATATCATCTATCAGTCACAATAAGTGAATTTTGTTTTTACATTGGCATGACCCTCATCACTGTTTTACAAGAGTTATTTGGAGAGCCACATGTGAGTGGCGAGACAGAGGGAGTACTCACCCACAGCTCCATTCACATGATACTCTTCAAAGCTACAGTTTCTCAGGATTGTGGGGTCCCAGCGGTCAGATCCACAGCGAAGAGAAAGTCATCACATATACAGAAGAGAAGTGGTGATTTCCTTATTCAAGATAATTTAAACAACATATAAATGCTGAAAATCCTGAAGTCCAATACCACCTCTCTGACAGCAGGACAGTATACAGGACAAGAGAAGTGGTACTGTGCAGTGTATATATACAGAACTAGATGGGTGCCCGATGCACAATGCATCGGGATTCTAGCAGAGCGAGTCTCTGACTCGCAATGGCCGCTTCGCGGCCAATGCTTCACGCTGCTAAGGCGACTCGCCATGCCCGCTGCGCGGGCATAGCGAGTCGCCTTAGAGCTGCTCGCAATGGCCGCTGCGCGGCCAATGCTTCGTTCGTATCCACATGACCACGCTGACTCGCAGCGAGAGCGGTCTCAAAAGGGGCAAAAAACCAATTCGTGATTATATAATAGATAATACAGATACTGAGAATTACACCCCGTATACAGGACAGGAGAAGTGGTACTGTGCAGTGTATATACAGAATAATACAGATACTGAGGATTACACCCAGTATACAGGACAGGAGAAGTGGTACTGTGCAGTGTATATACAGAATAATACAGATACTGAGGATTACACCCAGTATACAGGACAGGAGAAGTGGTACTGTGCAATGTATATACAGAATAATACAGATACTGAGAATTACACCCCGTATACAGGACAGGAGAAGTGGTACTGTGCAGTGTATATATACAGAATAATACAGATACTGAGGATTACACCCAGTATACAGGACAGAGAAGTGGTACTGTGCAGTGTATATACAGAATAATTCAGATACTGAGGATTACACCCAGTATACAGGACAAGAGAAGTGGTACTGTGCAGTGTATATACAGAATAATAGAGATACTGAGGATTACACTCAGTATACAGGACAGGAGAAGTGGTAATGTGCAGTGTATATATACAGAATAATACAGATACTGAGGATTACACCCTGTATACAGGACAGGATAAGTGGTACTGTGCAGTGTATATATACAGAATAATACAGAAACTGAGGATAACACCCAGTAAACTTGACAGGAGAAGTGGTACTGTGCAGTGTATATATACAGAATAATACAGATACTGAGGATTACACCCAGTATACAGGACAGAGAAGTGGTACTGTGCAGTGTATATACAGAATAATACAGATACTGAGGATTACACCCAGTATACAGGACAAGAGAAGTGGTACTGTGCAGTGTATATACAGAATAATACAGATACTGAGGATTACACCCAGTATACAGGACAGGAGAAGTGGTACTGTGCAGTGTATATATACAAAATAATACAGATACTGAGGATTACACCCAGTATACAGGACAGGAGAACTGGTACTGTGCAGAGTGTAGCATATGACTCAAGCAAGGATTGCATTGCACCGCCTGGAGGCTCTCCTGATCTGAGCACGACGGCTTCATGTATTTCTATGCAGCTGACATTTTCAGGTCAGGTTAACCGCCGGCTGATTCTGGGCAGTGCGATGCGATAGCTGCAGAAACAAACACTGCAAAAGCGCCCTGTATGAATATAGTCTTAAGTGATCCCACTAATGTTATCATGCCCCTGTGGCTGTTCGTGACATGAAGACCAGCATCACCGCCAGCTCTGCACATCTCTGCCTCCCATGATGAAGGCAGTGCGTCTGTGTAGCGCCCCTGCAACCAGGGCGGCCACAGGGTGGACTGCAGCCAGACAAGGTAAGACGGTTGACTGAGGAACACACACACACCGACCCACTCCGACCCAAGCCTAGAAACTCTATGTCAGGCAAGGGGTGGCGGGAGTTTAGAGAAGTGTGGGTGGAGAGAAAGAGACACGGACAAGTATATGGAGGAACTAGACACGAGTTGGGCCTAGGAACACTACGGTGGAAGAGCAAATCCCAGGAGGAGAGGTTCCCTGGAGGCAGAATACCCAGGAGGGAGCTCGCCGTAGAGGAGGCGAGAAAGAAGCACCACAAGCTGAGACACCACACTGAGAATAGTGGTAGAACAACGGGCCCGGCAGCCGCAACTGACATAGCTGACCGGACGACCCAGAGCTGACTACCGGAGAGAAAGAGGGAGCCTGGTGAGCCCAAATTACACCTGGGTCACTGGAGAGCTAGGCCAGGACAACTAGAGCACTGGCTCTGTAGAGGTGACCGGGGAGACTTCAAGACCCTAATCACGAGACATCCTGGCATGTTATGGAGACTCTATGGCCCGTGACCAAAGTACCGCAGCGGAGTAGGACAAAGCCATCGGACTAGGGCTAGTGACACTAAAGCAGGGAGAGACATCACTACAAAGCCCATAACGGCCGGACCAAACCCATGTGCGAGGACAGAGACAGAGGCCTGGAAGGTACTTTGAGGGAAGCGATGCAGAGGAACCGTCTGAGCTGCAGTGGCACCCGGGTCCCTGATAAGTGTAAGAACTGTGAACAGTACTGTAACTGACTATTAAGAACTTTGGAACAGTAAAGTGCTGGTAAGCTCAAAAGTGCCTGTGACTGTTCATTACTACACTGCAGCAGAGACCTCCACCTGCGGAGCATCTTTGCTGTCCCTGCGTGCTGGCTGGAGACACTGCTGGGAGACACGAGTGCAGAATCCAGAGCACGCCATTATCCACTACTCATGTACTGGGGGCACCCAGCCCCACCCATAAGAGCTTAACATCTACACTGCCCCTCACCACCATCCCCCAGCAGGAATACGGCAGCGGTGGTCAACCTGACCACATACCACAGGTGGGGTCACGACAAACTCCCCTGTATTTAACCCCTTTTTGGACTTAGCACAGGCCACGGGACGGGGTCACGACCCCCGTGACTCCCCAGCGACAGCAGCTGCCCGGTCTTGAGTACCCCACGGCTGGTGGCTTCTCATCTGCACCCGAGCTTCATCAGAACACTGCGCCGTCTCAGGTGGGCAGAGCAGACATGAAGGACACTGCGCAAGCTAAGGGGGGTAGAGCAGACATAAAGGATACTGCGCAGGCACAGGGGGGCAGAGCATACATGGAGGACACTGCGCAGGCTCAGGAGGGCAGAGCAGACATGGAGGACACTACGCAGGCTCAGGGGTGCAGAGCTGACACGAAGGACACTGCGCAGGCTCAGGGGGCAGAGCAGACATGAAGGACACTGCGCAGGCTCAGGGGGGCAGAGCAGACATGAAGGACACTGCGCAGGCTCAGGGGGGCAGAGCAGACATGAAGGACACTGCGCAGGCTTAGGGGGGCAGAGCAGACATGGAGGACACTGCGCAGGCTCAGGAGGGCAGAGCAGACATGGAGGACACTGCGCAGGCTAAGGGGGGCACAGTGGACATTGAGGACACTGAGCAGGCTCACAGGTGCAGAGCGGACACGAAGGACACTGAGCAGGCTCAGGGGGGCAGAGCGGACATGAAGGACACTGCGCAGGCTCAGGGGTGCAGAGCGGACATGAAGGACACTGCACAGGCTCAGGGGGGCAGAGTGGACACGGAGGACACAGCCAGCCCGGAGTTTTGTATACTTAGCGCTAACAGCTGCTTGAGTCCTGTGTCACAGCTATCTTACTGGGCAAAGTGTCTGGATGAAGCTGGGGGCCACACCGGGTTACTGCACATTGTCCGGGAAGATAAGCTTGTCACCACAAACACGACGCACAATTGTCACCATGTGCATGGACACATACATATATCATCCCACATGCACCAATTACGGATACACACATCACGTCACCACTTACATACATCACCATGGGCACGGACACACGCATGCACATACATCAAAACATACACAGATGCGCACACACCGCAGTTAAGGACCTGAGGCTGCATTAATCACACAGAATGAAGTATACTAATCCCTCTCCTGTTTCTGCCTGTCTGACCCCTCTAGCTGGGTTTCACCCATCTACACCAACTTCCCACACACAAACACCCCCATACACACATATATACAGCACCATTTACACATACAGACACCTATATACACTCCCATATATACACACACCCCTATAAATACACACACATATACACATATACACATCCCCATATACACATACCCTACATACACACACAGACACCTATATACACCCCACATACACACCCATATATACACACACACACACCCATATACACACCCCACATACACACACACACACATATATACACACCACAAACACATACACAGACACCCATATACCCCCCACATGCACTCACAGCATCCATATGAACCTCACACACACACACAGACACCCATATACACCTCACATACCCCCCCATACACAAACACATGCACACCCCCATATACACACATACCCCATACATACTCCCATATACACACACAAACACACACCTAAGCAGCAGGGAGATAGTTAACTTTGCTGTTACTCACAGCTCTGTATGAAGTTTCCCCACATGGTGTAGAGCAGCATCTCCTCAGCGGTACTGCACAGTCTGCTCACTGCTTCCTGCTCTCCAGTTATTGATGCAGAGCACAGCACACTGTAACCTACAGTGACGGCTTGTGCACCAATCAGAAAGCAGGTAGCAGACATTGCAGGCTCTAGTGATTGTTTCCTGCTCTCTGATTGGTAGATCAGCAATCACTAGAGCCTGCAATGAATTAAGCAGACAGTGCAGGATCCCGGGACTGGTGAGCAGAGGGTGGACTCCGCCCACAAAAACAAGTTTCGGCGCTGATTCTGGCCAGACAGAGAGAGCCCTGTGCGCGCTGCAGCGGCCCTTGTCAGCAATGACGTGCCCGCGCACACAGGACTCTGAGGTGAAATTTAAAGGGCCAGCGACCCATTTTGCAGTTAGGGGGGCGGCCCATAGGGAATTGTCCCGCCCCTCCCTATGGCCAGTTCGGGCCTGCCTACAATGAATTATAAGATATTGTATGTCCTTGACAGTGAAGAGGTATTTGAATTGTTTAGTCAGAGGAGAAGCATGAAACCTCTTGGAATTAAAGCAAACTGTATCTCAGGCCCCCAAGTACATATTACTTGTTATTAATGATACTTTTGTTTTCTTAAAAGCAATCTGTCAGCAGGTTTTTGCTATGTAAGCTGAAGACAGGGTGATGTACATTTATTTATTTATTTATCAGGCCTTCAGCTAGATCTCGATCCATGGTGACTTGATGGATAAATGCTCTGTAGAAAGATAGATCTTGTGCGAGCCTACATAAGTCCACCAGGATCTTCTCCGCTGTTAACGTGACAGTACAAGTCATTGGGTTGCTGGTCTTCCACTTCTCCTTGTACCTTCTATTCTTCCTACCATAATGTCTTGTTATTTTTCTCTTTGTATGATGTGTCCAAAGTAGGCAAGTCATAGCTTGGTGATCCTTGCTTCAAGTGACATACCGTATATACTCGCGTATAAGCCGAGTTTTTCAGCCCAAAAATTGGGCTGAAAAGTACCCCCCTCGGCTTATATGCGAGTCAGTGCTGTATACCGATGTATACATCGGTATACAGCAGTCCCCGCATCCCCAGTAATGCAGGGCCCCCCAGCCTGACTCCGGTCACCTGTAAAGCAAACTATACTTATCAGTGTCCCGCTGTCCGCGCCCGCTCGCCGCTGCCGTCCGCGATCCTCCATCTTCATGCGTCTTCTTCCTGTTTCTGTGCTCGTCGCAGGCAATGACGTCATTCCCTGCGACGAGCACAGGAAACAGGAAGAAGACGCATGAAGATGGAGGATCGCGGATGTCAGCGGCGAGCGGGCGCGGACAGCGGGACACTGATAAGTATAGTTTGCTTTACAGGTGACCGGAGTCAGGCTGGGGGGCCCTGCATTACTGGGGCTGCCTGTATACTACCGCTGGGGCTGCTATACACTACTACTGGGGCTGTATACACTACCACTGGGGCTGCTATATACTACTACTGGGGCTGTATATACCTCTGGGGCCCTGTATACTACCACTGGGGCTGTATAAACCACTGGGGCTGTATATACTGCTGGGGCCCTGTATACTACCACTGGGGCTGTATATACTACCACTGGGGCTGTATATACCTCTGGGGCCCTGTATACTACCACTGGGGCTGTATAAACCACTGGGGCTGTATATACTGCTGGGGCCCTGTATACTACCACTGGGGCTGTATATACTACCACTGGGGCTGTATATACTACTAGGGCTGCGTCTATACTACCACTGGGGCTGTATATACTACTAGGGCTGCGTCTATACTACCACTGGGGCTGTATATACTACTAGGGCTGCGTCTATACTACCACTGGGGCTGTATATACCACTGGGGCTGTATATATTACTGGGGCTGCGTGTATACTACCACTGGGGCTGCTGTATCTACCACTGGGGCCCTGTATACTACCACTGGGGCTGTATATACTACCACTGGGGCTGTATATACTACTAGGGCTGCGTCTATACTACCACTGGGGCTGTATATACTACTAGGGCTGCGTCTATACTACCACTGGGGCTGTATATACTACTAGGGCTGCGTCTATACTACCACTGGGGCTGTATATACCACTGGGGCTGTATATATTACTGGGGCTGCGTGTATACTACCACTGGGGCTGCTGTATCTACCTCTGGGACTGGTGTATACCACACTGCTGTGGGCTGTATACTTGTACTAGGGTCCACCCTCGGCTTATACACGAGTCAATAGATTTTCCCAGGTTTGGGGGGCAAAAGTAGGAGGGTCGGCTTATACACGGGTCGGCTTATACACGAGTATATACGGTATCTGTTCTAAAATGGAATTGTTTGTTTTTCTTGCCATCCATACTATTGGGTATATCCTTCTCCAGCACCACATAGAGAAGGTGATGATTTTTCCACTTTCTTGTTTCTTTATTATTTATGTTTCACTTCCGTATGTTACTACAGAAAAGACCAGACTATTTACGAACTGTGTCTACATTGCAAATAAAGTATTCCTTGATTTGAAAATCTTGTCCAGTGACTTCATTGTGGATTTTCCCATAGATATTCTCATATTTACTTCTGCTGTCTTTGTTGCATGTTGAGTGATCATTAAACCGAGTAAGTTGAATTCCTTTACCACTTCTAGTTCATCGTCGTCCATCTCAAATGTATCCTTGTTGAACCTGGCAGTAGTTGAAATCTTTGTCTTTTTCTGTGCTGAGTAGCAGTCTCATGTACGAGCTTTCCATCTTGACACTCCATAATAAGTCCTTCATTCCATCTATGCTTGTTGCTATTATGGTACCTTTACACGCCGCCACTGCAGGATGGATACCAACGGCTACTTCACGTGCACGAGCACGCCCAAACGGTTACCAACGGGAACCGCACCCTCTTTACACGCCGCCACAAGGTGCGCTACGCTACGCTACATTTACAGCTAGCTACAACGCCGGGTGTCTCAAGTCGCCACCTGTAGCTCAGCGTACCAGCTTTACACGCCGTCACCACAGAGTGATCTGGGAGGAACAAAGGCAGGACGTAAAACAAATAGGCGTGCCACAGACCTGTACGCCGCGCCCAAACCACAACCATTGGCCAACACTACGGAGTTGTGATTGGCCACGACGGAAAGGGCGGATGGCCGAGACGTGCCGTACTAGTGATCGGAGTGAAGCACGGAATAAGCGGTTGTGACATTGCGGAGCATGGCGAATGCATCGAAATCGATGGGAAAGCGTCACGCTGGAGCGGTGGCCAGTCACATACCCCCGTGTGTATAAAAGTAGCGGTCCTGGGCTATGTGTGCGTAGTAGAAGTGTTTGGCTTGTCACGCACGATCAGCGCTTGTGACAGCGGCGTGTGGCGATTGCACTGAGGTGCGTTTGTGCGACACACAGTAGCGGCTTACAACACACAGTATGTGCGTTTTCTGTAGAAATTCTATCTGTGTCAACTCTTGCCAACTATGTGTGACTACAGGCTGAATGGTGTTAATATATCTGCTCACAGATGTGAATGTAGTGGAACAGCTCCCAAGGCAACATGTAAAAGGTCTGTGTGACAGTGTATTTGAAAACACCCGAGAACAATATATCCTGCATCAATGTGCTGTGTGCAGGGGACCCTCTGCCTACAACAAAATCAAGGATCATGTACGCACACTGGCCACAAACACTGTTGGGCAAAATCCTTTTTGACAAACATGGCTACCCACACATATTGTCTGCACAATCCCAGCCAATAGGTGGCTATGACATCACTGGCCCCCACCAAAACCTTCATCACATTGCCCTCCTCCACCAAGTAATCAGGCTCACACAGATGATTTTGGATCCAACATAAAAAAATTTTAATAAAATGCATTAATGTTGACGTTGGATTGCAACTTAAAAATATACAGAAAGTAAAAAGAATGTAGAATTAAAGTGCATGTCACATTCTTCACCCACATTAAAGGGATAACCAATTGACCACACATTGAAAACTGTGCATCCCAAAAAAAAATACATTCCTAAACTAACTAACTAACTAAGTAACGCAACCTTATGCACATAATGAAACCAAAGATCGTGAAAAGGGTCAACCAAAAAGAAAAGGGGCGCAGCTAACCTGCTGTCACCTCCATTGCAACCTGAAAAGCAACTCCCAGAGCCAGCCACATTACATGGCCTGGTCCTGCCAGCTCACTGCACCAGACCCATTGAAGTAGGAGCAGTAAGCGTCTCTACTGTCCCTGGCCTCCTGCCGAGTGCGGCCATGGCTCTGCCGCTGGAGTGGCACAATCACATGGCCATCATCACGCCAAGACCCTGGACGAAGCTCCCCTGTTGTAGCGCCTGCATTATCTACATAAATTCCTGGCGTGCATGATGCTCTATCCCTACGACGCAGGAAGTTATGCAGCACACAGCAGGCCACCACAACAGCGTCAATAGAGTCCGGTTTCATATGTATAGGCGTATGAAAAATCCGGAATCTATTCGCCATTATCCCAAACGCATTTTCAACTACACGGCGGGCCCGGGATAGCCGGTAGTTGAAAATGCGTCTCTCAGAAGTAAGGGCCCTCTGGGGATATGGCCGCAGTAGGTGTTCCTGAAGTGGGAATGCTTCATCCGCCACAAACGCAAAGTTGAGATGTTCGGTCGTGTCCTCATTTGAGGGTAAGTTTAGCCCACCACTCCCTAGTAGTGTTGCCAAGGAGCTTCGGGCAAACACCCCCCCATCTGAGTTGCGACCAGGCATTCCAACATCCACGTAGAGGAACTCATAGTTGGCATCCACTACAGCCATGAGGATTATACTACAATACCCTTTGTAATTGAAAAACAAAGAGCCAGAGTTGGCAGGTTTGGTAATCCTCACGTGCTTACCATCCAATGCCCCGCCACAGTTGGGGAAGTTCCACCGGGTTTCAAAGCCTCGGCCTACTTCCAGCCATTCTGCGGTGGTTAGAGGCATTTTCAAGTAGGCTGGCTGCAGAGCTCTCCAGATGGCCCAACACGTTTCAGGGATCAGGCGGCTCAGTAGGGGCAGGGAGACACGTGACAAGTATGTGAGGGATGTCATGGACTGCCCTGTAGCCAGGAACCGCAAAGTGATCGCCAACCGCTCAGCAGCTGATACTGATGGGCGCATTATAGTGTCCTGATGCGCTATCATTGGCCCAACACGCTCCAATAGGAAGGTGAAACAGTCCTCGGGCATACGGAGATAGTTTCGGTAATCATCAGGACAGTTAAGCTCCAGCTCCCGCAACAGCTGCATGTGGCCCCGGGTTTCCCGCCTGCGAAGCCAATCTCGAGTCCACAAACGCCGCTGTCTGCGCCTCATCAACCTTTCATAACGATCCTGAAGCCACATTTGCTCTTCCACCAACGCAAGAGCCACAATAACATTGCGGTCATGGATATTCTGCATCCTCAATATCAGCACCTGTAGATGAGAATACACAACATGAGTACATACAACAATATGTGGCCATGTCAGCAGGTTTAGCAAGCCACACCTCTTATCGATTACACACTATAGCCAAGTGGATGGGATCTCTAGTGTGGGCCCAAAACACATCCCTGAAGCAAGGGACCGCAAACACCCAGTAGTCACCCCAACAAAAATGGAACACGGCGAATGAGAGTGGCCTCCTATACATCAACTTCAATCGGAGGGTCCCAAAGTCACACATCTGCACCTAGGTGAGTTAGAAAGGGACATGTGTCACCAATAATGTTGTTCAAACAGGTCCCAGAATCCATTAGACAGACCATAATTTAAATTGATTACAGTAAAAATGAGAAGAATAACAAATCTTACGTACCCCGATATGCCAGGTTGAGTAAGGCTACATGAACCAAACAACATTGCACATGACTGCGGATGGTTAACCATGCTTTCATATGTTTTTCCAGGTGTCATTTTTAATACACATCTATGCTATGTCTGGAGCGCCACACCTCCAACACATGTATGATCCTATTCCCGTTGGACCCAGTCTCCATTGGCCACAACCAGTATGCATAAATCGATCCAGTCAACATGAGTTACACAGTTCTGTCTACAGTCATGCATCCATTCTCCTCTATGGTGTCTGGAAACAAACACAGCAATGTATCTCAACAAAAGTGTGAAGCCCCAGACCAAATGCCTACTCAAAATCCACACAGTACACTATATCGTGCCCAATAATACAAACCCCTATATAGTCCGCTAAAGCAGGCTTCGGCGCTCTCCAAGAACATCATCATATGCACCCCACCCTGCGCAAATTCCATGTGTGTCCACAAAAACTTACTTAATGGGTCTGGCCAGCAAGCGTAATGTTTGCCGGAATGCGCAGCTTTTAAAGGGCCGCCAACCTATCACGATTCAGCGATCTCCACCAATTAGCGGAGTGTAATCCGCACCCAGGTGTCCCATCACGATGTGCGTAATTGTGTCCGCTGTGATTGGTTTAGCGGACTATAAAGCCAGGCCAATGGCCACTGCACCTTGTCCAGACGTCGATGTGCATTGAGCTACTAGTGTCCTATTTTACTTCTGTTGCTCTGACGGTAAGCCTCTTTAGCGGTTTCCAATAAATTGTAATGAACGCAGATGCTTCTGGCACACGCCGCTTAGGCAATGTGTGTATGGCCATGTTTGATACGGCATGTAATTTTTGCCCTGTAATAATGCATATGGCAACGTTATTCTCTGTAGGGCAATAGTCAGGTAGTGCCTCTACTTGTATTGTGCAACTATAGATTGCACCTTGAGGTTATTTTCTATGGCAACAGATATAGGTTTTGTTTTTGCCGGTACTTCACATCATCATTTGATGGGTGAAAGAATTTCCCCGTTGATTCCAGTGATGTTTGGTACATGTGTTAAAATTGTAGTCCCACGTCCGGAGGAACACCAACATGATCATGTGGGTGCACATTAGATGTAGTATGTGCAGTGTTGGCACACACACAGCCCTCGTTTCTCATATATTTTACCACAACCATTTTGGACACTGCACAGGTACTAGCTTGCACACAATGTGTTTGCTCACATGGTGGCCTACAGGTATGTACGCACACACCGTGTAAAGGTGTGTTTCAATAGGTACATTGGGGACTTAAATCATGTCTGAAACATCTGTAGGTGGACACAGATATGCGTTGAATGATATTTTCCAGCTACATGTGTTTGACTTTGGAGCGGTGTGAAATAGAGAAAATGCCCTACTCATGCAAAGTTGGGCTCAACCAAATAGCAGCATATATTCTCCATGTTCCCGGTTCATGAGCATGTTTATCCTTTTTCAAAGTTCTGAAGTTTCGGTATGCCTTGTGTAGTGACTGTCATTTTTTGTTGTGTTTTGTGATTGGCAGATGCCTAGGGGTACTGTGGAGTTGGAGTCCCAGCTTCTCACGGAGTATCAGCGGCACGAGTGTTTGTGGCGCAGCTCGCTGCCTGAATATAAAAATCAGGCAGCGAGGGCCGAGGCCTACAGGTCTCTTGTGGCTCTAGCAAATCGGTTGGAGCCAAGGGTAGGCAAGAGGTGGGACAGGCATATGGTGGCACTCAAAATAAAGAACATGAGGTCTGCGTTCATGCGGGCTCACATTGAGTACCAGCGCCGTCGCTCAGGGGCTGGAGCTGAGGAGGTACCATCACCTACCCTATGGTACTATCCCCTCTTCACCTTCATCCTGGGAGAGGCTCGCCCGCATGGAACGACGACCAACTGCCCCGTTGCTGCGTCCCATGTAGGCCCGGCTGCATCACCATCTGCGCCACAGGAGGTGGGTAATTGTGTGACAGTGGTGGCCCACAATGTTTCATTCTCATGTGTGCTTGTCTAAATCCTTTACACCAACCTTTTTGTCATATTTTCCTCCTTGCTGTTTGAAACCTTTGGGTGTCAATCAATCTGGCCTCCTTCCAGGATTTTTTTGCCTTATAAATTCTAGCCTTACAGCCGTATTCCAATGTTGCATCTTCCACTACATCTTGTTATGTTTAGGTTACTTAATTAAGGGTTTCCAGATTGCAGGTGGTTTGATTTTAAACAGCCACCTAGTACCATGTAGTAAATGGTGCTGGCACACATGTGTGTTGCCTTTGGTGCCAGTGGGTTATAGGTAGTTGAATGTGGGGTGGATTCTCTTCATAATAGGAGTCCAAAAGGGAAGGTGGCCAATATCTGTCATTGGGCAGCACAGCCCCCAGTATCAAGGTGTTGTGGTGACATGTACTAATTGGTTTGCGGCTCCGTGACTAACACCTAATTCTGTATTGAGCTGAGTTCCTGGAATGGTCGAGGTGAGTGTACAGGAGAAGTACTGGTGTTGTGGTATTTAACCTTTGGCGCTTTACTGTCATTTTCCTCATTTCCAATCTTGGTTTGTGGGCTTGGTGTGTGTGGGAGTGGTATATAGAGTTCTGTTGACAATGTATTGAGTGGATATTGCCTTCACTAATGAGGTTTTTTTTTTTCTCCACCCACAGGCCCCAGAAGAGGACGGCTCCATTGCGGAGCAATCTGTCGCTGATGATGCTCAGCCAATGACATCTGGGGCTGAGCAGGAGGGCGCGGCGAGTGATGTGGGTCCGGGCCCAGGGCCCAGCTCCGGGATCCGTCGCCGCCGACGTCCAGCACCACCAGAGACGGAGCTGGGCACCTGGGCCCGACGCGTGCTGTTGAGCGAACAGCGGACCCACATCGACAGCTGCGCCCTCTACATGAGCGACAGGTTGCGAGGGATGGAGCCGCTCCAAAAAAAGATCCTTCTGCGGGTCTTCAACAATGCCGCTGATGCTGCCGATGATGGGGCCCTTCAATGGGGATGCCACATCCCCCCCCCTATGCAACACACCTTATGGCCCCTTTCCCCAGCCGCCCCATCACGGCCCGTGAGAAGACCGGCCCCGCCACAGTCCACCCATCCCCCCCAAACACGTCGTCGTTCATCAAGACGTTCTCGGGCAGGTCGGGGCTGCCCTGAGAGGAGGGGGGAGCCGGCATTGTCAGAGCCGACAGAGGATGAAGAAGTTGGACACTAGTAGCCAATGCACATAATTGGCAGTCTGGACTTTATAATTTGGAGCAATCTCCTAGTTGCTTGTTCTTTTCTTTGTTTTCCTTTTGGACATTTACAAAATTACATTGGCTGGATTACAGCATATTATTTTTGTATGTTTTTGTTTTTTTCCGGCTGGAAATAAATTTTTTTCAGAAACCAATTGTGTATTTCTTTAGGATTAAGGATTGTGGGGGTGAGCATGAGTGAATGGTAGTGTGCCCAATATAGCTTTACCAAAGGCACACAATATGGCCCAATGCCCTCAGAGCAGGACCACAATCGGTTCCTTTGTAATGTGTTTGCACTTTTACAAAGGGATGTGGTGATGTGGCTAACATAGTTACCTCATGGAGAGGTTTATGCACCAAATATTAGTAAGGTCACATGAAGGAGCGTACAAAACACTTACACCAGCATTGTATTGAAAACATACATGTGTCACAGCCATTTGGCACAATACACAGAATGCTTAGGCCAGATAGGGCTAGGCAGTCCACAATCGTGATGGTCCCAATGTGGGACAATATAGGTCAAGAAGGCAAAGGGCTAGGCAGTCCACAATTGTGATGGTCCCAATGTGGGACAGTATAGGTCAAGAAGGCAAAGGGCTAGGCAGTCCACAATCGTGATGGTCCCAATGTGGGACACTATAAGAAAAGAGCCCAACGGGGGCAAAAACAAAAACAAACATTATCACATTTTCAAGCCAACAAGGCAAGGTGTGTAAATTTTAGGGTCCAACTAGGACAACAGTTTTTGGGGCCATGTTTGGCCAGAATAAATTGCAGCCATGAACTTCATGGCTGTGATCCATGTTCTGCCCGTAGGGCCTCCAGCATTTCAGCCATCCGGGCAAGGTCCTGCAGGCCACGCTGTAAAGCCCTGGTCATGCGGCCGACAAACGCCTGATGGGCAAGGATGATTGCCTCCATGGTAGGGGCACCTGAATTGGGAGTAAACACACACTTTAGTACACAGCAGTTGCTGGTGATGGCTAGTCAGGACTGGCCACAAGCATCCCCTTACCCTGTTCCTCCAACTCCACATCACCATCAGACGGGGAGAGAGATAGGCTCAAGCTCCATCCTGATGCCCCCACACGTTCACCATCTGCAGAAATGGTTAAACAACATTCTTAACTATGTTTAGAGAAATCTTGTTGTCCAAGATATAATTTTAGTTACAGTGTGCAGGGTGTATGTGGCAACATAACAGACTTACCACCATAGTCACTGTGTGGGGACATGGTCACCCCAGGACTCGCCACTGAGCTGGAGACAGTGGGAGGTGGTGTTACTCCCGGGCTGGGGCTCCGTGGCCACATTACGTGGTTTAGGGGCAAAAGGGGTCCTGGGCTACGGGGCAAACCCTCCTCTGGCCCGGCAGGTGCTTCCAGCTCCTCGGCCTCCTGTGGGGAGGTGATGTCGTCCTCCTCCAGCCAACCAGATGAGGACAGCTCGTCACACTCCAGCAGCCTTGCAGGTGGTGACAGCTCCTCCAGGTCCTCTGTCCCAGTAGGTGAGGGCAGGTCTGGCTCCTGAGGCCCTGGGGAAGGTGTGGAGCTTGGGGCCAAGGGTGGCACTTCAGCCTGATGTGGCGGTGTTGTAGGTGGGCCACCTGGGGGTGGGGCATGGTGCCCTTCTTCAGATGACGAATCGGCATCTATTTTTAAATTAAAAAACAAAACACGTTATAAATTCGTACCTACACATTGTTCCCCTACATATAGCTTGTGTGGCTATGTATCTGACGGCTAACTTAGCATCGCAGGTGATGCTGGATGCATACACTCATGTTGTATGCATGTACTGTGCGTGTGAAAAAATTTTTTGCGCTGACTGGAGGACCACAACACTGTGAAGATGTGTTTGATTGTGTAGGCCACACTGTCCCTTGTCATATGTTCCCATCCATTTTTGTGTATTGTGGGACATGCACATGTGGTGGTGTGTGTTTTGGGCCAACTATTACTCACCACGCAGCCTGGCAATCCTGGCACGGATGTCCAGTATGCGACCCGGGCACTTTTGTTTTAAGTCAGCGATCTTTTTCTGGATCGCTTTGACTGTCCTCTCTACCCCCAGTTGGCGGACCAGGGACCGCTGGATGCGCCGAACGGTGCGCCGATTGCGCAACCTGGGGTGCCGGTGGTGATGGTGGCCCCAATAGTCATGACGGTCACACTGATCAATGAGGATGATCAGCTCCGCCATCCCCCACGTTGCAGCGCGGTGAACGGCTGCCATGACTGCTATGGTGTGTGCAGAGGCGGGGCTGGCACCTTGCAGGCAGAGTGAAAATGAAACCAACGTCATGACGTCATTACGGCCGCTGTCGGGGTCACGCACCTTTTGAAGTAGCCCAACGCGCAGTGACACGGCCGACACACTTATGCGGCACCTACTACAGGACACCCACAGTGCAGTGCGTACAACACGCCTATGATCTGTGTGCTGAGTACTAACTTTCGATGTGGTATGGGTTTGTGTGCATCTGTGTGCGCGCTGCGCGCTGTGCCACACAAGGAACACTTCTACGGTAGCTGCTGTACAATAAGCCAGAGCGGTACGTAACACACACTTGTGCGCTGTGTACAGCATTATTCGTTATCATGTGTTGAGAGGATGTGCAGACTGTGTGAAGATCATGAGGTATTTGCTAATTTTCTTTCAAGTCTGTGTCCGCGTAATTGTACTACTATATGATTGTGCATACGGCGCGTATGTGTAGTGCTGAAGGGACAGCTCATCCAAGATGGAGGGCTGTGAGGCAAGGGCCAATCGTAACGCACCATCTTCCACCAATGATCGCAGATGGGGCGCGGTAACACGGAGCCTGGGTCACGCCTTAGCTACATTGCAGCTACATCGCCGGGTGTCCAGTGTTCCCTTCTGTGGGTTCTTTACACGCCGATACAGCTTGCTACAATCGGTGATGTAGCCATCTGTTTATGGGCAGTGCACGGATACAGATGTATCTGTAGCCGGCTGTGTCGTCCCGTCTTCAGACGCCGCTACTACGGGTGATATTGGCGCGACACGCTACATTTGTAGCCTGTAGCGGGTTGTATCCATCCTGCAGTGGCGGCGTGTAAAGGTACCATTAGTGTTGTATGATTTGTGTGTCTTAGATTGTTCGTGATTCTTCCACCAATTTTGATTCTTTCTTCCTTGTTGGCAAGTCCAGCTTTCCTGAAAATAGTTTCTGCAAATAAATTGAAGAGAAATGGTGAAAGGATGCAACCTTGTCTGATGCCTCGCTCTACTTTGAACCATGCTGTGTCACCGTATTCCATTCAGACTGTTGCTTCTTGGATGATTTAAAGTTCTTAATGAGGCTGATCAGATGGTTTGGCAAACCCATATCCTTCTTAATATTGCAAAGTTTCTGGCTTTGCTGATGTACAGTTATGGCCACTTTACACACGGCTACATTTCTAGCTTATCCACAGTAACTTACTGGCTGCAGTGAAATCATGGAGACATGGTTCTATCTTGCTGCTGTGTACAAATGGAATAATGTCTCCATGATTTCAGTGCAGCCAGTAAGTTACCTGTGGATAAGCTAGAAATGTAGCCGCATATAAAGTGGCCATAATGGTACCTTTACACGCCGCTACAGGATGGTGGAAACAACCGGGTAGATGAGAGAAATGTATCTTGCACCGCCAAATCAACCCGAGGTAGCGGCGTGTAAAGACAGTAGTTTCCACCCATCACTTGCGGCACCTGTTTCAGAGCAGTGCTCTAAAACAGGTTGATTTCAAGGCGATGGTAGCGGCCTGTATCGGCGTGTAAATAAGGAACAAGAGGGTTGTTTCGACACCTTGCTATCTACCTGGGGCGTGACACAGGCTCCGGGAAACCGCCCCCCTTCAGCGATTATTGGAGGAAGCTCCTGCGTTACGATAGATAGTCGCTGCATAGGGCGGCATATTTAAGGTGCTGACCAGTCACACTACACAATTGCTCGTGCGTCATGTATTAGTCAGCCTCCTGCGCTGGCTGCCCAATCATGATGCTATTGCTTTGTCCTATCAGCGTACGAAATTCTCGTAATCCACAATTCTGGCACACCTATGTGTTGTTCCAGCTGCACCAGGTCCTCCCATATTACCCTCTGTAGTGGCGTGTAAATGAGATAAGGTGAGCTACAGAAGGTAACTCGTGGCATCCGGCAGTGTATCCAGAGATAGATGTAACCTACTGTAGCGCACCTTGTTGCTGCGTGTAAAGGCGATGCGGGTACCGTTTTCAACCGTTTGTGCGTGCTCGTGCACGTGAAGCACCCGGTTGTTTCCACCATCCTGTAGTGACGTGTAAAGGTACCATCAGAGTTAAAAAAACAAATACAACTGTGGTTCCTATTGGTGTGTGAGCTATTGTTTATCTAATCTAATTGGTTTATTACCCTGTGGTTAGCATTAGAGGACTTTTAGTCCACACATGGCAGTCTGACAACCCCCTGCTGTGATTAATACCTCACAGTCAATGGACAATCTCTATTGCGAAACTAGCATGGGCGGGGCAACTGTCTCAGCTCAATTCTGTCCCTGAAAATAAATTCTTTGATAGTGGCAGAACAGCTGCACCCAGTAATCTATGTGATATCACATTTGATTCAGAATCTTCTTGCCTACATTATGTTTCTGTGAAATAAGTCAGCAAAAACCTTCTGACAGAATCCGTTTAAGAGAGGGACCTTTGGATCTTATCAGGTATTTCTTCAGGTGAACGTGTCATGTGGCAAAATGCTACTTACCTGCCAATATGGGGTTAATCTGTAGGTCAATAGCATTCTGAGCCTGCCTGTTGCCTGCACATTAAACTTAGCTGCCAGGAAGAAATGAACTTTATGACTCCTGGCAGTGTTCCAATCTCAGTCATGGGGGTGGCGCTCCTGCACCGACCGACATACTTCTCTAATGCAGAACAGCTGTCAGTGAGCACAGGGGGGCCCCCATCACTGCTGCTGCTCTCAATACACAGAGCAGTGACTGAACTCGCTACAGCACCGCGTCCATTACTGAAACCGGAATGCTGCCGGAAGAATTAAACTTAATTTCCTCCTGGCAGCAGGGTTTAATATGCAGGTCCCAGGTAGTTTCAGAATGCTATCAACCTGCAGATTATCCCATATATGCATTTTTTTATGTAAGGCTGCTTCACACCACAGATTTTTTGATCCGGGGCTGTGCGGTGTAAACCAGACAACTCTGGACCGATTTTTGGCCCCATAGCAGCCTATGGGGCCGAATGGAGCCAGATGGCAGCTCTCTGCCATCCGGGACAATCTGGGGGCATACGGATTATTCTTTCCAGACACAAAAATGATGCTTGCATATTTTTTTGTCCGGGGAGAAAAATCTCCCCAATTTGCTCCCGGATTCGTCCGGATTCTCCCGCACCGGACCGGGAGGATCTGGGAACTGCACACTGGTGGCTGCACGCCGCTGTTGTTTCAGCAGTTAGCAGCATCCAGCTGCACACAGGACCGGAGGGCACATTTGGCCCTCCGGTTCTGTGTGCTGATCCGGTCCGGGGCTGTCAGGGTCATCCCGGACAGCCCCGGACCGCATCACACCGTGGTGTGAAGCCAGCCTAACAGGTTTGCTTTTACTCCCAGAGCTATGTCTCCATTTCTGGCTTAGAGTATTATTTTTTTCTTTTACATTGTGAGACCCAATAAATAAGAATGATCAGGACTTGCCACCATCAGACGAGGAACAACTTTGTCAGGAGATGTTATCCTTAAAGCATAAAAATGAACATTGTAGATCTTCCAGCCCAGAAAGGCATGCTTGATTTAGCTTTCGACTCAACATAAGACAGCAACTTTAAATATGTAAAACGTCTATTGGATGAACTAAAAAGCACTATAAACAAGACTAAACACATAATAAAGTAGTAAACAGACATCACAGAACATGGCAGCAGTTAAAACGCTGCTATGATATTAAGGCTACACACAGTATTTGTTGAGATAAAATGTCTTTTCCGAAAGAACAATCTGGAACAGCTGCTAAGAAAAGTGACACTATGTGGCTATTTCTAAGGATTACATTCATGTTTAGTGAAGGACGTTCTTATTAAATGAGCTGACAGATGCTGCTGAACCACACAAATTATCACTGCTGCCTATAAAGTTGAGAGTCTATGACTGTTATAGAGTCCTTTTAAATAGAACTAGTTGGCTTTTCTCATTGGTCTTAATGACAGGATGTCCAGAAACAGGTGGAATGAGCTCGGAGCTTAGAAGGTGTTTCCTTTGTAGTACAAATTCATGCAGAGTTCATTTTCAAGGTCACTAATAATTGTGGAAGCTTCACTCAGCAGTGCGATTAAACGCGTTTTAGTCTCCATAATGACAGGGTCTCTCTGGCTTTTTCCTATAAATAATCTAATGGCAATTTAAAAATAACTACATCCATTAATGCAACAGGATATAACTGAGCCATACACTGTAGCTTAGCTTATACCTACGTGACCCTATTGTGTGGAATAAACTTGCATTCTTAATACTTTTTTCCATGCGGTTCTGGTGGAAATTTTTTTCATAATATTTTTTGCTTCAGGTACTTTATAAATCTTAATTGTTCCTTGGAATTTCTAATAAAGTTCATATTTCTATTCAATGAATGTCTTCTAAAAACCACATTTCCTTTATATCCATAATAACTACTAATGAGTATACTACTGGTCTAGGTGCAGCTACAAATATAAGTTACTTGTAAAAATAGATATAATCACTGGAGTAGTGATGATTACTAAAGAGCCTTGGATACCATATGATGAAATATCTACAATTACTTTTGTTATCTTATGTTCATGGGACTTATGCAGCAAATCCTAATTTGTTAAATCTAATCAGTTTCACATATGTCATTACTGCGGTCCTGTTTAGAAGGAAAACCTTGCTCAGCAAGACATCAACAAGCTGTTCAGTGCGTATGTACAAAAAGTCATTTAGATGATAATGGGGGAAAAAAAAATACCTGATGAGTTTCTCACAATGACAGTACTACAAAGACAGTACAATGTCTTTTTAGACATTTCCATAATGCATGTGACTAACGATCAGCAAATTAATTTGAAGAGATAAAATTGCCTTGAACTTAAATTTTTCAGACATCAGAATCCACATTTGTTGTGATTTGCTATGGGAAAATGCAGCAAAGCTTCAAAAACAGATCATATCTCACCACCTGCATGCTCGACCCACTCCTGTCCCACCTAATCCCCAACCTTACCAGAGATTTTATCCCAACCTTAATCCATTTTTTTTTTTAATCTGTCTGCCCTAACTAATTCCATAGCACTTTACACACATCAGTAATGCTGTCTCTCTTGGAGCTCACAATCTAAATATCCTATCAGCATGTCTTTACAATGTGGGAGGAAACCGGAGTGCCCAGAGGAAACCCACGCAAGCACGGGGAGAACATACAAACTCCTTGAAGATGTTGTCCTTAGTGTCCTTGGTGGGAATTGAACCCAGGATCTCAGGACGCCAGCGCTGCAAAGGCTGCAGTGCTAACCACTTGAGCCACCGTGCTAACCTACTAACTGCAACTTCCAAAGGCAGAGACATAACTCTGTCCTCCTTCTCCTGGATCTGTCCTTTGCCTTCAACACTGTACACCCGGGGTTGGCAATTCCAGTCCTCAAGGGCCACAAATAGTTCATATTTTCACAATTTCCTTAGCATTTCACAGTTGGAATCATCTTGTGTGCAGATGGTTAAATTGCCATCTGTCAAACACTAAGTAAATCTTGAAAACCTGCAGTGGGTGACCCTTGAGGCCTGGAGTTACCTACTGTGACGACCATCCACTGTGACGCTGAGCTGCTGGCAAGGCAGCACCCCGAGAAACCCCGAGACCCTTAACCCCTATACAGGGATCTGGAATTATAACGGAGCCCAGGGGGTAGCTGCCTATTATGAGCAACAGAGCAGGGAAGGTCGCCAGGGGAAAAAATCAAGACCCGAAAAACGAAGTCAGAAGTCCGAGTCAAAACCGAGAGGGCAGCGAAGGTACAAAATCATCAGGCAGTAGCAGAGTCGAAAATCCAGGCAAGGGTCAAGGGCAAAATCAAGAGGGCAGCTGAGATACAAAATCGACAGGAAGAAGCAGAGTCAGAAATCCAGGCCAAGGTCAGAGACAAAACTAAACATACACTATATCACTGGGGAACCAAAACTATATCTGGCGGCCTGCAAGACAGGCTTCAATGTATTTGAAGGGCGCGGTTACCTCCCATAGGCTGGAGCTCACAGCCTGATGATCTCATCCGGACCGCCCCTAGAACCAGGCCAGATGGTGATGCACGACTGGCTCCACCCATCCCACTTCTGACAGAAGAACGAAGGCTGCGCCTAACAGACACCTCTGCAGGGCCCACTCCTCTGCGACCAACATCACCCAAAGGAGAAACACGTCGGCGCTCAGCGACAGAGGCAGACGTCGCAGTAGCAGGTCCATATGAGGACAAGGCCCTCCTATCACCGGCGCCATCCACCGAAGGAATCCGGCTCCTCCCAGCGGCCGAGGCAGGAACACCAGCCACCAAGTCCAATGGCGATGTGACACCAACCCCTGCTGTAGGGCATTCCATCTTGCTACAGATTCTCTCATCTCTCAGTATCACAGACTGGATATTTGCATATCTAACAGACTGGACTTTCAATGTCTCCCTCTTTCACACTATCTCCTCATCTCATCCCCTATCTGTTGGTGTACCCCCAAAAAAATCACAGTATAATGACATCATGAAACAAAATTCAACTTAGCAATAATGACTAAAGGCATGTGCTCATAATCAAAAGGCACTGCGTCTTGGATGCAGCGCCTCCAGAAGTGCGTAAGGAGACCACAGTCGCCCTGTACCCACGATCTGCAGTGGGTGCAGGGTGGCTTCTCCCTGCTTGCACCTGAGAGTTATCTCTTCCGACTCCCCAGCATGAAATTAACATGAAATTAACATGCTGCAGAGAGATGGAAGTCCGAATACCCGCACCATAGCTGAATTAATGACGCATAGTGGGCACGGGATTTCTTAAAATCCATCCACTATGCTGATACTGTACAAAAAAACATTTTAGCACGTGCTGTGATTCTGAGGTTTTGGAAGTCCTCTCAGGTACCCACCATGCTTGATTGGTACAGGGAAATGATGGATATCTTTCGGATAGAGGAATTGGACTCCCAAGTTAAGTTCTCTGCCATATGGATTGAATGGATCCTTTTTCAGGACTCCAGAGACTTTAGAGGTATTTATGCTGAAGGAGACCCTGCATAGGGATTTCTGGTCGATGTTGAGGCTGGATACATTTCCCTCCCTTCCCCCTTTTCTCGCTCTCGTCCTCTTACCTCATTCTTCCTCGGTCCTACTTCTGACACCCTTTCTTTTCTCTCCTAAGTTTCTTCTTGTTATCTTTTACTTTCTTTCCTTCATTTTAAATCTTGATCTTTCAACATGATTTTTATTCACTCTTTCTTTGCTATTCATAAGAAACTTAATACGCCAAAGAGGCCTTCATGGGAACTCCTGAGCTGAAGGAGGGTAACAGATGACTTATAATATACTCTTTGGTGTGACCTTCACCAAGTTCTGGACTAATGTGTTCTAAATATTATTGTCTCAACCAACAGGATGAACACATTGGTCTACGCAATGCTCTAATTATTGTGGGGACTTAAACCCTCCTCTGCCCTATATATCTATTATATAATTGCCGTAGCGACTTCCGTCGGAGCGGCGCTGCTTCCGGTCGCTTAGTTAGCGAGTCCGAGCTGCTTCTCCTGGACTCTCCCCGTGGCCGCGTAGCGGCCAAGGCGACTCACGAAGCAATGCCCGCAAAGCGGGCATTGCGAGTCGTTGCAGCCTAGCGAAGCAATGCCCGCGAAGCGGGCATTGCGAGTCGCTACACCGCTAACCAAGCCACCGAAGCCCATACTCCTGTAGTGTACACCGCTATAGTATACTACAGTCCCATGACCATAAGCGCCATGGGACTGTAGTATACCATCGCGCTGTACACTACAGACCCCTGCCGCTCTAAGCCACTACGCGTACACTAACCAAGCCACACAACCCCAAGCCCCTACCCACTGCCGCCCTAACCCCTAAGCCACTACCCCGACGCCGAAGCCCTACCCCCTGCCGCACTACCCCGCCGCACCCACTACCCTCTGCCGCAAGCCCCTACCCCCTGCCGCCGTGCCGCACCCACTACCCTCTGCCGCAAGCCCCTACCCCCTGCCGCCGTAAGCCACTACCCCGCATCCGCAAATAAACCCCTGCCGCCGCAAGCCCCTAACCCCTAAGCCGCACCTAACCCCTAAGCTGCACATAATCCCCTACCCCTACCCCCTAAACCGCACCTAAACCCCTGCCGCCCTAAGCCCCTACCCCTTAAGCCGCACCTAATCCCCTACCTCTACCCCCTAAGCCGCACCTAACCCCCTACCCCCCTAAGCCACTACCCCGCATCCGCACCTAAACCCCTGCCGCTGCAAGCCCCTAACCCCTAAGCTGCACCTAATCCCCTACCCCTACCCCCTAAGCCGCCCCTACCCCTTAAGCCGCACCTAATCCCCTACCTCTACCCCCTAAGCCGCACCTAACCCCCTACCCCCCTAAGCCACTACCCCGCATCCGCACCTAAACCCCTGCCGCTGCAAGCCCCTAACCCCTAAACTGCACCTAATCCCCTACCCCTACCCCCTAAGCCGCACCTAAACCCCTGCCGCCCTAACCCCCTACCCCCTAAGCCGCACCTAACCCCCTACTCCCTGCCGCCGTAAGCCACTACCTCGCATCCGCAAATAAACACCTGCCGCCGCAAGCCCCTAACCCCTAAGCTGCACATAATCCCCTACCCCTACCCCCTAAACCGCACCTAAACCCCTGCCGCCCTAAGCCCCTACCCCTTAAGCCGCACCTAATCCCCTACCTCTACCCCCTAAGCCGCACCTAACCCCCTACCCCCCTAAGCCACTACCCCGCATCCGCACCTAAACCCCTGCCGCTGCAAGCCCCTAACCCCTAAGATGCACCTAATCCCCTACCCCCTAAGCCGCACCTAAACCCCTGCCGCCCTAAGCCCCTACCCCTAAGCCGCACCTAACCCCCTACCCCCCTAAGCCACTACCCGCATCCGCACCTAAACCCCTGCCGCCGCAAGCCCCTAACCCCTAAGCTGCACCTAATCCCCTACCCCTACCCCCTAAGCCGCACCTAAACCCCTGCCGCCCTAAGCCCCTACCCTCTAAGCCTCGCCGCTTTCCCTAACACCTAAGGCCCTACCCGTCCCCGTCGATCACTTACATGCCTTCAAGTCATCTGATCGTCCGTCCGGCCAGGCGTCCTCTTCCTCCGGTCCCGGGGGTCTTCTCTCTTCTTTCCGCCTCTTCGTCCGTCTCCGGGGATCTTCTGTCTTCTTTCCGCCAACTTCCAGCTCCGACGTCCTCTTCAACTAACATTAAGATACAATGGACGATCAATCCGCCATTGTATCTCAATGAAATGTGAAGGGCTCTTCTGATTGGTCGCTGACCTCAGCCAATCAGAAGAGCCCGTCATTCAGTTCTCATTCAGGTCCGTCTTTTTTCCCATTGACATACATTAGCGGTGTGTCGGCGATTTTATGGCCGGCCACCTGGTTCTATTTGTCGGCCCTAAAATCGCGGACACACCGCTAATGCATGTCTATGGGCAAGTCAGCTCGAATTCTGATTGGTCGCCGTTCAATCCGAAATCGGGCTGACTGCCCATAGAGATGCATTAGCGGTGTGTCCGCGATTTTAGGGCCGACAAATAGAACCAGGTGGTCGGCCATAAAATCGCCGACACACCGCTAATGCATTTCAATGGGAAAAAACAAAGGCGGACCTCAATGAGAACTGCGTCTCAGCCTAAATAATAAATTAAATAATAAAAAAAATAATTAAAAAAGAATTAAAAAATAATAAAAAAAAATAATTAAAAATAATAAAAAATTCAATAAAAATAATAATAAAAAAATAAAATATATGCTAATAAGATCAGCCCTTTGCGGACCTGAATGAGAACTGCGTCTCAGCCTAAATAATAAATTAAATAATAAAAAAAAGAATTAAAAAAGAATTAAAAATAATAAAAAAAAATAATTAAAAATAATAAAAAATTCAATAAAAATAATAATAAAAAAATAAAATATATGCTAATAAGATCAGCCCTTTGCGGACCTGAATGAGAACTGCGTCTCAGCCTAAATAATAAATTAAATAATAAAAAAAATAATTAAAAAAGAATTAAAAAATAATAAAAAAAAATAATTAAAAATAATAAAAAATTCAATAAAAATAATAATAAAAATATAAAATATATGCTAATAAGATCAGCCCTTTGCGGACCTGAATGAGAACTGCGTCTCAGCCTAAATAATAAATTAAATAATAAAAAAAATAATTAAAAAAGAATTAAAAAATAATAAAAAAAATTAATTAAAAATAATAAAAAATTCAATAAAAATAATAATAAAAAAATAAAATATTGCTAATAAGATCAGCCCTTTAGCGCACACTGAATGACAACTGCCTCTCAGCCTAAATAATAAATTATAATAATAAAAAATAATTAAAAAATAATTAAAAAATTAAAAAAAAATAACTAATTATAACAATAATAAATATAATTTAAAAATAAATGCTAAATAATATCATAATAATAAATTAAGCTAATATAATATTAATAAATATATAATGCTAATTAACTAATAATGCCTAATATGAATCTTAATGTATAATATACTGCGTTTTATGCTAATATAATTAATTTATTAATAATAATATATATTAATCTAAATAATTATATATTAAATATCTATTAATCAAATAATAATAATGTATAATGACTAATAATATAATGTTATTAATGAATTAATAATGCATAATGCTATATTAATGCTATTAATGCTAATAATAAGCATAATGCATTAATAATGCATTATCTATAATAATACTGTTATGCTTAATCTATAATATGCTTTATTAATTATGTCAATATAATAATCTATTAATCATATAATAATATATTAAATCTAATATATATCATTAAATGCTATTATGCTATAATAATTATTAAATGTTATTAATAACTAATAATTAAATATTAATGTATAACAATGAATTAATAATATAATGTATTATTAAGCTAAATAATGCTATTAATGTATATGTAATATTATAATATATATTAATAATAATATAATTAATAATATATATTAATGCTATTATAATGTAATAAGCTTATTAATCTAATAAATGCATTATGCTAATAATAATCTATTAAATGCTATTAATAATTATTAATTATTAATTATAATGCTAATAAATGCATATTATTATTAATGCATTTAATAATAGTATTAATTAATGTAATATTAATGCTATTAATAATGAATTATAAAATATATAATGTATAATGTAATATGTATATAATCTATTAATGCATAATAATTATGCTATTAATGCTATTAATAATTATATTAATAGTATTAAATCATTATAATAATGCTATTATTAATGCTATTAATGAAAATAATTATTAATCTATTAATAATGTAATAATGCTATTAATAATACTTTAATAGTAATAATAATTAAATAAGCTATTATGCTAATAATAAGTCTATTAATGCTATTATTAATGACTAATATCATAATGCTATAAATTAATTAATTAATCTATTAATGCTATTAATAATGTTATTAATGCTATTAATGCTAATAATCCTATTATTAAATGCTATTAATGCTAAATAATAATGCTATTATGCTATAATAATGTATTAATAGCTATTAATAATGCTAATAATGCTATATTAATTATAATGCTATAATAATGCTATTAATGCTATTAATAATGTATTAATGCTATTATAATGCTAATAATGCTATTAATTAATGCTTATTAATGCTAATATAATGCTATAATGCTATAATAATGCTATTAATGCTATTAATAATTATTAATGCTATTAATGCTATTAATGCTATAATGCTAATATAATTATTAATGCTATTATTAATTAATAATGCATTATTAATGCTATTAATTAAAATATGTATTAATGCTATTAATAATGTATTAATGCTTATTAAGCTAATAATGCTATTATATGCTATATAATGCTAATTAATGCTATTAATGCTATTAATAATGTTATTAATGCTATTATATGCTAATAATGCTATTATTATAATGCTATTAATGCTAATAATAATGCTATTAATGCTATTATATAATGCTATTATGCTATTAATAATGTAATATTAATATTAATTAATGTTTATGCTAATAATGTATTAATGCTATTAATAATGCTATTAATGCTATTAATAATGCTATAAATGCTATTATAATGTTATGCTAATAATAATGCTATTAATGCTTATATGCAAATTAATGCTATTAATATATAATAATGCTTAATAATATTATAATAATGCTATTAATGTATTAATAATTAATGCTATTATTAATGCTATAATCTAATAATAATTCTATAATGCTAATAATAATGCTATTAATGCTATTAATAATGTTATTAATGCTATTAATGCTAATAATGCTAATTAATGCTATTAATTAATAATGCTATTAATGCTATTAATAATGTTATTAATGCTATTATTAATGCTATATGCTATTATATGCTATTAATGTCAATATTTATCCTATTAATGGTATTATTAATGCTTAATAATAATGCTATTAATGCTATTAATATCTAATAATAATGCTATTAATGCTATTAATAATGTTATTAATGCTATTATTAATGCTAATAATGTATTATTAATGCTATTTATGCTAATAATTATGCTATTAATGCTATTAATAATGCTATTAATGCTATATAATAATGCTATTAATCCTATTATTTATGCTATTAATGCTATTAATCCTATTATTTATGCTATTAATGCTATTAATGCTAATATTATATCTATTAATGGTATTATTAATGCTATTAATGCTAATAATAATGCTATTAATGCTAATAATAATGATCGTATTAATGCTATTATTAATGCTAATTATGCTATTATAATTCTATTATGCTAATAATAATGCTATTAATGCTATTAATAATGTTATTAATGCTATTATTAATGTAATACCTATTATTAATGCTTTTATGCTAATTATAATGCTATTAATGCTATTAATAATGCTATTAATGCTATTAATAATGCTATTAATCCTATTATTTATGCTATTAATGCTATTAATGCTAATATTTATCCTATTAATGTATTATTAATGCTGTTAATGCTAATTATATGCTATTAATGCTAATAATAATGCTATTATGTATTAATAATGTATTAATGCTATTATTAATGCTAATAATGCTATTATTAATTCTATTATGTAATAATAATGTATTAATGCTATTATAAATGTTATTAATGCTATTATTAATGCTAATATCTATTATTAATGCTATTTATGCTAATAATAATGCTATTTATGCTATTAATAATGTTATTCATGCTATTATAATGCTAATAATGCTATTATTAATCTATTAATGCTAATAATGATGCTATTAATGCTATTATAATGTTATTAATGCTATTAATAATGCTAATAATGCTATATTAATGCTATTAATGCTAATAATAATCCTATTATGCTATTAATAATGCTATTCATGCTATTAATATACTATTAATGGTATTAATGCTAATAATAATGCTATTAATGCTATTAATAATGTTATTAATGCTATTATTTATGCTAATAATGCTATTATTAATTCTATTAATTTAATAATAATGCTATTATGCTATTATAATGTTATTAATGCTATATTAATGCTAATAATGCTATTTATGCTAATAATAATGCTATTAATGCTATTATAATGCTTTAATGCTCTTTTATGCTATTATGCTATTAATGCTAATATTTATCTATTAATGGTATTATTAATGCTATAATGCTAATAATAATGCTATTAATGCTATTATGCTAATAATAATGCTATTAATGCTATTAATAATGTTATTAATGCTATTATTAATGCTAATAATGCTATTATTAATCCTATTATGCTAATAATAATGCTATTAATGCTATTAATAATGCTATTAATGCTATTAATAATGTTATTAATGTATTATTAATACTAATAATGCTATTATTAATGCTATTAATGCTAATAATAATGCTATTAATGCTATTAATAATGCTATTAATGCTATTATTATGCTATTAATGCTATTATGCTAATATTTATCCTATTAATGCTATAATGCTAATAATAATTCTATTAACGCTAATAATAATGCTATTAATGCTATTAATGCTATTAATTATGCTATTAATGCTATTAATGCTAATAATAATGCTATTAATTCTATTAATAATGCTATTATGCTATTATACTGTTATTAATGCTATTATTAATGCTAATAATGTTATTATTAATGCTATTAATGCTAATAATAATGCTATTAATGCTATTAATAATGTTATTAATGCTATTATTAATGCTAATAATGCTATTATTAATGCTATTAATGCTAATAATAATGCTATCAATGCTATTAATAATGTTATTAATGCTATTATTAATGCTAATAATGCTATTAATAATGCTATTAATGCTAATAATAATGCTATTAATGCTATTAATACTGTTATTAATGCTCATAATACTGCTAATAATGCTATTAATACTGCTATTACTGCTAATAATAATGCTATGGCTTATATTATTGCTATTGATGATGCGATTATTATTTAAAAAACTTTAAAAAAACAATAAACATATTTTAGATACCCGATGCATTTGCATCAGGCTAACAGCTATAACTACTATAATCAAATTAATGCACGCTCTAGAATCCCGATGCATTTGCATCGGGCTCACAGCTAGTACAATATAATTTCCTCTGAATACACCCGTAGTGAAACCATTAAAGACATGGGTATGTTTAAAATTACTATTTTAGGGGCATGAAGAAGAGATATTATAAGGGTTCTTGTTTTTTTGTTTTTTTCTGGTTTTCTTTTTATGGACTACTGGACCCTGGCTCGGAGCAAAGGTTCGGAGAACTAAAGTGTGATTTAAGACTTTTAATAGAAATGACGCATCTACCATGGATGTACCACCATCCAGGTAGATTTTGCTTTGCTAAATAGTTGTTGCATACTATATATGACTTTATGTTTGATTGCTCTTGAAATGTTAATTTGATTTTCAATAAAAAGAGATTGACCATAAAAAAAGCATTTTAGACACAGCGGCAATACGCTGCGTCCAAAATGCTGCGTTCCCTGATCGGGAGTATACACTCTAACTCTACTGTGACAATCTCACAATATAGTTCTGCCAAGGCATAAAGACATCACTGTGGAATTGTCCTAGAAATATAATTAAACACAAACTCTCTTTACAATAAATATATATGCAAAAAAACTGTAAAAATAAAGGCAATTAAAATAGTGACATTATTGTTATAGGATTCTGCTCTATTATGTAACTCTCATAATGGTTAGTATTTAAGATAAAAGACAAACAATAGTGAAACAGTCATGACAATTGAGCATAGAAAAAAGCCTTGTAGCATCATGGCATTGACGTTCTGAACAGAAGAGATATACTTGGAATATATTGTGTAGTGCAGTAAGTTCATGCATAGAAAAGAACAGTCTGAGGCGGTACTAGAAATGAATATAATAATAGAAATGGAAACAATGCACATAGAGGCACTGTGCTTATATAGTTATAGTGCGCTCATCTAGTATAGTGGAGGCAAAATCCAATGTTGGAGTATTGTAATACAAAGCAGTTTCTAGGTTATATTACATTCCTGCTACTACACAGAGATTCTCACTTGCTATATTCTAATATTTATTCTCAGTAATCGTGATAAAGTAACTCTTGCTATATTATCTCAATTTTAACACATGATATTTTCAGTTTTACAATTGAATTTTTTTTCAAATATTTTTCTAAGAGCAATAATTTATCTTTCTCATAGGCATGGCTGTATAAAGTTTTTGTTTTTGAGGAATGAGTTGTAGTTTTGAATAACACCATTGATCCTGCCATATAATGTGCTAAGAAACAGGAAAAAAAATTCCAAGTGTGATGAAAATTTCAGATGTGAAGAGCTATTAGAGCCATACCCCCAAAAGACTTGCATCAGTATTTGCAGTGAAAGAAAAAGTGAAAATTCAGCACCAGACAAATTCTTCAACCCTATCCTCTATGGAACTGGAGATAAGTCACGTTTTGAGGGTTGTTAATGACTTTTCAGTTATTAATCTATCTGCCAATATCATCTCAGAGACTGAAATTGATCTCCTCTGTAGAGGTTTGAATTTTGTTCCTTCATGTAGGGGGAAATTGATTGATACCCTGAGGGATATTAATAAATTTGTTAGAGCATTGACTGTAAAGAAACATTTCTTCAGTGAGAATGATGTAAACGTAGATAATTCCATCTCTAATGTCGGTCAGGGTGGTGATGATCAGAAGATCCCTCTATCTATGAATTTACGTGATCAAATTACAACCTCTACATTGAGTGAATTACATGAGTTGTCTGATTTACCTACTGATTTGACCGACACGGAGGGAAGAGTCCCTGATCCATACTATTATCCTCTATTTTCTCCAGTCTCTGTAATGGACCAATTTCAGCACACACTCGAAAGGGAAATTAAGAACTTGCTGGATTCTGATGTTAACTACAGGGGTAATTTAAACAGATCTGACTTAGCTACCATCTCACACTTGAGGAATAACCCCCACATAGTGGTGTGCCCTGCTGACAATGGGGGGTCAGTCGTCCTTTAAGGGTACCTTCTCACGCCACAGAGGACATATTTGGAGGTGATATTTAGTCCTGGAAATATCGCTGCCAAATTGACTCCCTATTGCGGCGTGTATTTCGGGAATTTGGCGGCAATAAGACAAATGTCGCCGGGTTTCAATTTTACAGTACTGCTCTAAAATCGAAACCAGGCGACATTTGTCTTATCGCTGCCAAATTCCCGAAATACATGCCGCAATAAGGAGGCAATTTGGGAGCGATATTTCCAGGACGAAATATCACCTCCAAAAATGTCTCCCGTGGTTGTTTTGCGTGAGAAGGTACCCTTAGACAGCGGTTTGTATTATAAACACTTTACTACTATGCTGTCTGCCTCCCAGTGTCTGTAGATCCCACCCCTCGAGTACCGAATTAATTAAAATTACTTTTGAGGGAGGGGGTTTTGATGGGGGGTTATCACTAATCGACTCATGGAATACGTATGTCGATAAGCCAAACAGCCCCATTTTTCATGCACTACCTAAGGTTCATAAAGAGTGCTTTCCACCGCCTCTACACCCTATAGTGGCTGGCATGGGAGGGGTTAACAAAAGATTGTCTGAGTGGCTTGATAGAAAATTGCAGCCTCTACTAGCTGATTCCATCGGCAACATTAAAGGTTCCAAACATCTTTTGGGCAGTCTGCAAGACATGACCTGGCAGCATGGTTACAATTCGGTAACATGTGATGTCAGCTCATTGTATTCCTGCATTCTCCATGACCCAGCATTGACAGCATTAATGGAGGTATTGTCTGAAACCAACTCTTTGGAGTTTAAACGGTATATCATTTCATGCACCAGACATATTCTAAAGAATAATTATTTCAAATTTGACACCCAGCATTATATTCAGCTATGTGGCTGTCCGATGGGGTCAAATTTTTCCCCTACGTTAGCCAACATTTATATGATGGTCTGGGCAGGGGTGAACCTAGCCTCTCTGCTGCCTGAGGCGAACTGCAAAACGGCGCCCCCCCCCCCCCAGTAAATTTTTTGAATTGGTAGAAATAAATCTGGTTCATACAGATCTATATATATCCTGTAAAAATGAGGACAACATTGGACATTTTAATTTAGAGAAATAGAGAAAGGGATGTCCAAACAAAGGATGTCAGTGCCATCACATGCACATACAAGAACGACACAGAAGAATTCAGAACAAGGATGGCAATGGCGGCATAGCACACACTGCAGACTCATAATCATGGCTGCAGAGCTGTGCTCCTGTGGGCAAAGCCAGTCCTGCATCCTTATAGCACAGGAGGCAGCACTAATTGCAACCTATTATTTTTGGCACACACCTCCAAAACTCTGGGCAGCTCCAATGTGGCAACTGCCTGGCACTGACTAGTCAGACATGTCCACCATGCCTCACCGTCTACACAGCTCATCCAATGTGGCAGCTGCCTGGCACTGACTAGTCAGACATGTATACCATGACTCACCGTCTACACAGCAGATGCAACAACCTGCAGTCTGAGCAACAACAAGCCACCACTGCACTAAGCTGATACAATGGCGCGTCTCCCCCAACAGACCACGCCTCCTCCTGAAACACTTAGCCAATCACAAGTGCCGCACACGGTCCAGAGCTAAGAGCAGGAGCCTTCCTATTGGGCTAAGGAAGGGATGTGCGGGTAGGAAGGAGGATGAGTACCACTGACTTTCCACCGCCCAGGAGAAACATGGCTGGATGCCTGTATGTACTAATCAGTCCTGCAGCAGAGGGACAATGCATCGTGCACGAGCGGCGTACATAGAAATCATGGGGCCCCATAGCAAAAGTTCTAACTGCTCCCTCTCCTCAAAAAAATAAAATATTTGGCTGGGTCACATAATAACATATCTTTCAACTCTGTAGCCTTACAAGGTAAATTTTCCTCCTATTGAAGCCCTGGATTCATCTTTCATTGCAACTATAAAGTAGGATGCTAGCAGAAGTGCCCCACAAACGCTGTATGATCCCCCCAAAGTGATTTCTCCACAGTACCCTCCACATGCACAGTATGATGACCCTACTGTACCCCCCTCAACTACCCCAGCACAGTATGATCTCCAACTGTGACCCCCACACACAGCCCTCCATGTAGTATAATAGACCAATATACAGTATAATGGCTCCTACATCTCCTCACACTGTATAATGGCCTCCAACACAGTACTCAAACAGCCCTCCATAAAGTATAAAGGATTCCACATAGCCCTTCAAGTATTATCATGCCCCCACAGAGCCATCCAAATATTATAATGGCTTCCATATAGTATAATTGGCTCCATACAGTTAGGGCCAGAAATATTTGGACAGTGACACAATTTTCGCGAGTTGGGCTCGGCATGCCACCACATTGGATTTGAAATGAAACCTCTACAACAGAATTGAAGTGCAGATTGTAACGTTTAATTTGAAGGGTTGAACAAAAATATCTGATAGAAAATGTAGGAATTGTACACATTTCTTTACAAACACTCCACATTTTAGGAGGTCAAAAGTAATTGGACAAATAAACATAACCCAAACAAAATATTTTTATTTTCAATATTTTGTTGCGAATCCTTTGGAGGCAATCACTGCCTTAAGTCTGGAACCCATGGACATCACCAAACGCTGGGTTTCCTCCTTCTTAATGCTTTGCCAGGCCTTTACAGCCGCAGCCTTCAGGTCTTGCTTGTTTGTGGGTCTTTCCGTCTTAAGTCTGGATTTGAGCAAGATCTGGTGATTGACTTGGCCATTGCAGAATGTTCCACCTTTTTGCACTCATGAACTCCTGGGTAGCTTTGGCTGTATGCTTGGGGTCATTGTCCATCTGTACTATGAAGCGCCGTCCAATCAACTTTGCAGCATTTGGCTGAATCTGGGCTGAAAGTATATCCCGGTACACTTCAGAATTCATCCGGCTACTCTTGTCTGCTGTTATGTCATCAATAAACACAAGTGACCCAGTGCCATTGAAAGCCATGCATGCCCATGCCATCACGTTGCCTCCACCATGTTTTACAGAGGATGTGGTGTGCCTTGGATCATGTGCCGTTCCCTTTCTTCTCCAAACTTTTTTCTTCCCATCATTCTGGTACAGGTTGATCTTTGTCTCATCTGTCCATAGAATACTTTTCCAGAACTGAGCTGGCTTCTTGAGGTGTTTTTCAGCAAATTTAACTCTGGCCTGTCTATTTTTGGAATTGATGAATGGTTTGCATCTAGATGTGAACCCTTTGTATTTACTGTCATGGAGTCTTCTCTTTACTGTTGACTTAGAGACAGATACACCTACTTCACTGAGAGTGTTCTGGACTTCAGTTGATGTTGTGAACGGGTTCTTCTTCACCAAATAAAGTATGCGGCGATCATCCACCACTGTTGTCATCCGTGGACGCCCAGGCCTTTTAGAGTTCCCAAGCTCACCAGTCAATTCATTTTTTCTCAGAATGTACCCAACTGTTGATTTTGCTACTCCAAACATGTCTGCTATCTCTCTGATGGATTTTTTCTTTTTTTTCAGCCTCAGGATGTTCTGCTTCACCTCAATTGAGAGTTCCTTTGACCGCATGTTGTCTGGTCACAGCAACAGCTTCCAAATGCAAAACCACACACCTGGAATCCACCCCTGACCTTTTAACTACTTCATTGATTACAGGTTAACGAGGGAGACGCCTTCAGAGTTAATTGCAGCCCTTAGAGTCCATTGTCCAATTACTTTTGGTCCCTTGAAAAAGAGGAGGCTATGCATTACAGAGCTATGATTCCTAAACCCTTTCTCCGATTTGGATGTGGAAACTCTCATATTGCAGCTGGAAGTGTGCACTTTCAGCCCATATTATATATATAATTGTATTTCTGAACATGTTTTTGTAAACAGCTAAAATAACAAAACTTGTGTCACTGTCCAAATATTTCTGGCCCTAACTGTATATCATAATGCATCATCCATTGTCCTCAATATATTATAATGCATCATCCAAATTCCTCCATAAAGTATAATGCACCCCCATAGTTCTCCATATAGTATAATGTACCCCAAATTCCCCATATAAATAGTAAATTAATAATAATAATAATGTACACCTCACAGCCCTCTATTTAATATAATGCACCATCTATAGTCCTCCATATAGTATAATGTACGCCCTTAGCCCTCCATATTATATAATGCACCCTCACAAGCCTTCATATAGTATAATGCACCCCAATAGTCCTCATATATTATATTGCACATTACATAGTGCTACATAGTCACCCACCAGTGTACTCACTGATTAAAAATGAAAAGCAAATACTCACCTGTCTTGTCGCAGCTCTGGTCTCCCCAAAGTGCGTCTTCCCTCTGCATGGATCAGCACAGGGGCGCCCACTCATGACGTCATCGTGCCCTGCCGTGCCGAGCTGCAGGGTGCAGACTGCGGTGGCCGAGACTTGGAAGTATGCGGCCAGCAGCGGCATCCTGGGGGGGCTGAGGCTGCCACCGAGTCCCCTGCGGATGCCGCCCTCTGCTTACCAGCAGCAACTAACTTGGGTCGCATCACGATAGGTGCACCCCTGCACTTCCTAGGGTTGCACATATCTTTGTGCAGCGCAGACGTTTTTCTTGATAGCATCTATATACAGGAGATACTAAGTTTTGGACTGCGTACTTGCTATCAGTAAACACAGTGTTTTAGATGCAGTGTGTTGCCACTGCCTCCAAAACGCTGCATTTTACAGTACCAGCATAGTGGATGCGATAAATCCCATGCTCACTGTGCTTCTCCTCACCGCAGTGTGTTTTCACCTGCATCTCCGCAGCATGTTCATTTCAAGCTGCGGAGTCAGAAGCGATCACCATCAGGTGTATACAGGGAGAAGCCGCCCTGCACTCACTGCAGATCATGGGTTTCAGGGCGGCTGCGTTCTCCCTGTGTGCACCTGTGGGTTCCCTCAGGTCCAAGACGCAGTGTCTCCAGACCATGAGCACGTACCCTTAATCAGTATTTATTGTATCTCTGGATGCATTGAACAAATAACAGCAATTCTTGTAGGGTTTTTATACATATTTTTTTTACGTTTCGCATGGGTTAAATAATTTGATTTTTGTTCAGCTCAAACTTTTAGAGTTGAAATTCCAAACACTATGGGCCTTGTCACACCTGCGCTAGGCTGCGTTTGGCTGCATTGCGTTAGCGCTGTGCAAACGCAGTCAAGTGCAAATCTAACGCTGTGCGTTAACACTGCCATTATATGCTATGGGCGAACGCATGCAAATGCAACCACAAGCGCAAGTGCAAAGTGGGGCTGTGTTTGAATGCATGGGCTAGTCTTAGCGCACAGAAAACGTAGCAGGACACATTTCCTGTACGCTAGGACTAATGCATGCGTTCAAACGCAACCACCTTTTGCACTTGCGCTTGGGGTTGCATTTGCATGCGTTCGCCTATAGCATTTAATGGCCGTGTTAACGCAATGCAGCCAAACGCAGCCTAGTGCAGGTGTGAACTGGGCCTATTTATGTATATATTTTTTTTGTAGATTTTAATCAGCTTTTAATAGTTTTTCTGAGTTTTACATTATTGCTCAGTGCTGTCTGCTGCACTATTCTATGCTGGTATTGAAAGGTGGTTAATCCTTTAGTAAAGTATGGGAATGTTCACTGCAATCTCTCCTGAGTCATTCATGTAATACAGAATTATCAGGACTCCCTGCAGTGGTCACACTGATAATACAGGCAGCACAGAGCCAGAAATACAAGCCATAGATCTAGAGGAGCTGAGGTGTCTGCCTGGCCTGTGGGGGTTCTGTGCACACACTTGTAAATGTGGAGAGATCAGCAGGAAGACAGCAATTAAAGAGTTAAACGGAGGAAAGATGTTTATGTAAGCAGGAGGCTGTGCAGGGCTCTATACTGATCATTACCGTTTACTTTTGCCCCGAACTCCAGAGGATTCTCACAGCGGGAGCTCAGTCTGGTCTGGTGCAGCTGTATCCCCCTGAGAGCTTCAGAGTCCTCAGTCCTGCCCTGCACAGCCGCCCCACATGGCACCATTCTCCTGTGGGACTGGAGAGAATGTCAGCAGGAGCAGCATCTGCAGGGCCGACGCTACCACCAGGTCCTCTGCTGTGATGCCGCCCTCTGGCTACCAGCAGGTGGCGCCGCCTGGGACAAACACTTCAACTTGACTCATGGATGATACGGCCCTGGGTCTGGGAGCAACACTATATACACTGTTTGGACAACCCTTTTCTTGAACGGGTCATGTGGTGGGGGCAGTATATCGACAATGTCATCATTATTTGGTCTAATGCTGTTGATGTGCCGACCCCAGAGCCACCATACTGGATTTCTTTATTTATATTAACAACAATCCTTTGAACATCAGATTCACACATACTGTATATGGTAACACGGTGCCGTACCTAGATGTGGAGTTATGTGGAGAACCAGTTTCAGGAACTGTCCACTCAAAAATATATCTGAAATCAAATCAGTGGTAATTCCATGCTACATGCTGACAGCTGCCATCCACGACATGTGGTGTGGAATCTTCCTTATGGTGAGCTGATTAGGGCAAAAAGGGCTTGTTCATTGGACAGCTCTTTTAATGCGGAGGTTGATAGAATAAAGGAATGACTGTTAAAAAGTGGGTATAAATCACACTGTCTGTACAGTGCCATACACTGTGTTAACACCAGAACAAGGGCTTCTTCACTACAGAATAAATCAATGTTGAATCGTGACTCAGATAATGTTTTAACATTTTCTATCTGTTTTAGTCAGGATTACAATCACATAGTAAAGCTCATACATAAATATATCCCGATCCTCAGACAGGACCCGACTCTATCAAATATCCTGGATCGTGGGTATAGATGTATCCCAAAAAAAGCTGTTAATTTAGGAAGTCTATTGTCACCTTCAACATATCATAATGTAAGATCTATTCCAAGTTGCTTGACAACTGTTGGCAATTACAGATGTGGAGGTAGTCGCTGTAATCTATGACGGTTAATGGAAGTCACTCGCTTTTTCACAAATAAAGTCACAGGTTGCACGTGTAATATCCGTGCTTATATTAATTGTAACACGACCCACGTAGTCTATTTGGCATCATGCACACAGTGCTGTAAGGACTATGTGGGCTGCTCCTCTAGAACTTTAAAGAAGCGCTTGAGTGAACACATCAGTGCCACAAACCCCAACTCCAATGTGTTACCTAGGAGCTTATCTGGACTATCGAGGCACTTCAGGGAAGTCCACATGGGGGATAGGAATACCCTAAGAATGAGAGGCATAGAAAGGGTGTTCAGATCCAGCTGCGGCGGGGACTCGGAGAGAGCAGTTCTGTCCCGGAAATTATTTTGGATTATGACACTGAATGTAAGATCACCTGAGGGTATAAATTTCCGTACAGATTTGTCTTATTATTACTGAACTTGTACCTTTTAATATCTGGAAACATCATAGATAATTCATTACCTTTGTATATGGGAATAATGACAAGATAATGTTTTTTTTTACATAGGTTGATTTATTCATGAATTGTCAGTGTGATGTATTTGGTTAGTCAGCATGTATTCATACACTTTTTTGACAGGTTTGTCTTCATCCTGTGATATACTAATCAATTATGCCTAACACATGTACCTGTAAGGATTGGTTTTAATCTATATATATAGGGAAGGGGGAAGTTTATTACACATGCTGTTGATTACATCCGAAACGCGTCCAGCGGAGTGGGACTCAGCTATGTAGTTTTTATTCCTTCATGCACGAATAAATGAAAGAAATATGAAGAATTTGTTTGGTGCTGAATTATCACCTTTTCTACAATTGGATTACAACGCTCCTAATTCCTGCACCAACGGCTTCGGGCTATCCCAGTGGTGAGCACTCTCCCTTTTTCCTGTGATTATACATTTGCTGCGAAAGGTGATCCTACAAACTATTGACTCAGTGGACTGAATACAAATGCAAGTCACAATTTTCTGATTTATATGTTTTATATTTAGAAAACAATGTATAATTTCCTTTACATTTTACAAATACAAGGTGGGACATTTATATGGATACACCTAAATAAAATGGGAATGGCTGGTGATATCAACTTCCTGTTTGTGACACATTAGTATATCAGAGGGGGGAAACTTTTCCAGATGGGTGGTGACCATGGCAGCCATTTTGAAGTTGGTCATTTTGGATTCAACTTAAATTTTTTTAAATGGGAAAAGGGTCATGTGACACATCAAACATAGTGAAAATTTCATAAGAAAAACAATGTTGTGCTTGGCTTTAACATAAGTTTATTCTTTCATGAGTTATTTACAAGTTTATGACCACTTATAAAATATCTTCAAAGTGCTGCCCATTGTGTTTTTTAATCTCTAATAAAAGAAACAACTGTATGTGGCATGGGATACCTTTTTTCATTTTCAGTGAGATATAATGTTGGGCACAGAGTTTTTCAAGGAACAGGTGATGTTGTCTGTGACATGCTGGTGTAGTGCAAGCACAGCTTTCTTAGAGAAAGCAACTTGCACTGAGGGACTGCGATGGCTATCAGCTTTTAGAAAGCATCTATATACACCAGGCAGAAAGACATCATTTCTGTGGCCAACAGATTGGAGATGGTGAAATTCAAGCTCTTAGCTTTGGGATGTGTATGAGGATGAGGAAATTATCTTTTACATGACCACAACAACGCGACCGAAGGGCTGGCTGCTGTGCTGGAGTAGGGTGTACATGACAAACTACTGGATTGTGAGGGTGGTGCAGGCGGAGATGTTATGTTGGCTTCAGGAAGATGTGGTGTTCTTGGTGCCTGAGATTGGTCAAAAACAGCAGATGTGTTCATTTCCATAACAGCTGTTGGGCTCTCACGCACCCCAACTGTAGCAGCTAAAATAAATGGAGGTTCTGCGGCCGGAGAAGACATGCCACAGTGATGGAGGATGAAGAAGCAGCATATGTGGTTCACGGGGCAGACGGTGTGAAGTGAGGCACTAGGCCACAATTTAGCGCTGCAACTTTGCCAATTAAACATCTGTTTCTAGCCATGTCAAAATATTATAATATTTTGCTTCTACTGAGTTGTTTATTACAAACTTGGCAAATATTGTAAGTTGGGTCATCCTTTGTGGTCTCAAAAAAGGTCCAGGCAATGCAAGCCTTGCCACCCCTGCAAACTTCAGACCCGTGTCCATTGCTCGCCAGAGTCAGGTTTGTGGCTGAGGATGCATTGCTTGTCATGGTTGCAGCACTGAATCTCTTTGCAGGAAGCCGCATCATAACCAATCAAAACACAGAAGGAACAGGGGCACCAATGCTGCCGGCTTATCGGAGAGAACGCTCTGGAGCGACCGGTGTTCGGCCAGGTGGTGCCCGTCACTAGGTGTGGCGCCCCTGCGGGTATGCGCCACAGAATGGTATTACACTTGAATATAAAATGTGTTTTTCCTTGTAAGTTGCTAGGTTAGGATTTAAATCTTATGGAGTCTATTTTTAGCACTCACTTAGGACCGCACCACTTAGTGTAGGGGGAACTGGTAATATGGTAGGTTCCACAGGTGGTGGGCGGAGCTTAGGATAGAGCAGAGTGACAGTTAAGAATTTACCTCAGACGGCTTGGGAAGGCAGACAGAGTGGTCACGCCTGGCAGCTCAGCTAAGTGGAGGGTACCCCATCTTTATGAGGGGGCCCAGGACAGATGGCAACGGACCAGAACTGGCAGGAGCCAGATGGTCATGTTGAGGGTACACAGGTGACACGGACGACCGAGGCAGCCAGGAGTTCAGCCCTGACTGCGAAGCCGACGAGCTGCAGGCCCAACAGGACCGGGTTGCTGACAGCACCACAAAGGTACCTCTCCCCTCAGGACTGAAAACCGGTGTAGGACACTAGGAGAAATAAAAAGGGACAGACATTTACGGCGGTGCTGGAAGGGAACTTTGTAGTCTCGGGTTGCCCTGTCCAGACCGGGTAGTGGACAGACCTTATCTCCTAGAAACAGACCGTAGGACTGGCGGGGGAGCTCTTCAAAGGTGGGAAAGAGAGAAAGATCTAGAAAGAGAATAGAAACCCTGAAAGACAGAGAAAGAACATCTAAAGACTCCTTAAGAGAAATCCTGAGTTGGTAACAACATCCTAAACCAAACTGTACCGTGTATTGTTATGCCATCAGCCGGTACCGAGTAAAGCAAAGTTAAAATGGAAACGGTTTCTGTTATTCTTCCTGCCGCAGCTCAAAGGACTTAACATCATCAACATCAACAGCAGAGGGTAAGAACTGCACCACCATTTACCATCACTGTCCTCCCTCACCGTCTCACCACCATAGCTGCCCTGAGGTAAAGCTCCACCTGTGGGGAGCTGTACCACACACTGCTGCCCCCCCTCCATCACCTCAGCGGCCGGCTGGCAGCGCCGGTACCACCTTACCGGACTCTACAGGTGGCGTCACGTTCCCCTGTAAATAACCCCTTTTACCCCCACCGTTTACCATCAACACCTGGTATAGTTGTTCGCCAGAGCACGGCACCGGGGATTCCGACCACCCGTGACATCCCACACAGAAGCCCCGGTGACCGAGTACCTCATGCACCCCAGCTCTGGTTGAAACAAATTGGCGTCACAAACAGGACGAGCCAGCCTGGTATCTACCGGGTGAAGTGTGCCTTAAGAACTTTATTACTGTCTAACTGTGTGGATTATAAAAACTGAGCCGAGCCGCCATTACATCGCCTCACAAAATTCAAACTGCGTCACTACAGCAGGAGAAAGAGCGGGAAGATAAGCCCCGCCCCTCCGCTCTGCCGAGGAGTGACGAAGGGAGTGGCGGGCTCCGGAAAAGCCCGAAGGACTTGCCCACAGGAACTTGGTGGTGGGCGGGCTTAAAAGTGCAGAAACAACAATGTGCCGGCCTAGGGGCGTGCCTCGGCCCCTCAACAAACATGGGCCATTCAAGAGGCACCAAAAAGTCTCCCCGCCCCCATTGCTCTCAATCAACCAAGGGGGCGGGTCGAGCGCCAGCCCACACTGGTTCTAGACTACACGAACTAAGCAGGATGTGGCCGGGAGCAGACTCAATATACCTGGTCAGGCTCCGGACCCGTTACCTGTAACCGGCTGTGAGGCAATGGCAGTCCCAGCTGCTGATTCCCTGGGACCAGTTTATGCACCCCTTGTGGAACCCGGAGAGGAGGATATCACCGAGGCGGAGGACTTCATCCAGTTCTAGAAGGAGCCCGAGCTGATGAAGGAGGAGCCGATTGCAAGTGAAAGTGGCCAGGTCAGTGTCGGGGAGGAAGAGGAGAATCTGGAGGAGGAAGAAGCCGTCGGTGGTACGGAGGAGGCCGGGCCCGCGAGCTATGGAGGGTCGCGGTACCAGCAGCAGCGGTTGGAGAGAGGAGAGTCCATCTATCTGCAGTTCCCCAGGGCCATCCAAAACGGGACCTGTATCATGGTGATGTGATCACCTATGAACGCCACGCAGGCCCCCGGGGAAGGTTTGCAATCCGGGTCAGTAAGTTGAGCAGTAGAGAGTTAACCCGGTATTGCACTGTTTAAAGTGTGAGCAGAATTGTTTAAAATGCATATTTCCCTTGCATTGCACTGTTTCTTTTTCCTTTTTCAGCATTTGATGGACATTAATCAAGGAACTTGCTACCTGGTCCCAGTTGGGCCAGTATGGACTAGACTATAGTCAAAGTTAAATGCAACGTTATAAGTAGTACGCCTCCCTGACAGGGAAGAAAAGAAGCAATCTTATTGTTAATACCTGTTAAAAGTTAAATGTTCAATGTTATATGTAAAATGCATTTTATTCCAGGTTTGGTTTGACACCCGCGGACGGGTGTGTTTCACCAAGGGGGTGTGTGGCGCCCCTGCGGGTATGCGCCACAGAATGGTATTACACTTGAATATAAAATGTGTTTTTCCTTGTAAGTTGCTAGGTTAGGATTTAAATCTTATGGAGTCTATTTTTAGCACTCACTTAGGACCGCACCACTTAGTGTAGGGGGAACTGGTAATATGGTAGGTTCCACAGGTGGTGGGCGGAGCTTAGGATAGAGCAGAGTGACAGTTAAGAATTTACCTCAGACGGCTTGGGAAGGCAGACAGAGTGGTCACGCCTGGCAGCTCAGTTGAGTGGAGGGTACCCCATCTTTATGAGGGGGCCCAGGACAGATGGCAACGGACCAGAACTGGCAGGAGCCAGCTGGTCATGTTGAGGGTACACAGGTGACACGGACGACCGAGGCAGCCAGGAGTTCAGCCCTGACTGCGAAGCCAACGAGCTGCAGGCCCAACAGGACCGGGTTGCTGACAGCACCACAAAGGTACCTCTCCCCTCAGGACTGAAAACCGGTTCAGGACACTAGGAGAAATAAAAAGGGACAGACATTTACGGCGGTGCTGGAAGGGAACTTTGTAGTCTCGGGTTGCCCTGTCCAGACCGGGTAGTGGACAGACCTTATCTCCTAGAAACAGACCGTAGGACTGGCGGGGGAGCTCTTCAAAGGTGGGAAAGAGAGAAAGATCTAGAAAGAGAATAGAAACCCTGAAAGACAGAGAAAGAACATCTAAAGACTCCTTAAGAGAAATCCTGAGTTGGTAACAACACCCTAAACCAAACTGTACCGTGTATTGTTATGCCATCAGCCGGTACCGAGTAAAGCAAAGTTAAAATGGAAACGGTTTCTGTTATTTTCCTGCCGCAGCTCAAAGGACTTAACATCATCAACATCAACAGCAGAGGGTAAGAACTGCACCACCATTTACCATCACTGTCCTCCCTCACCGTCTCATCACCATCATAGCTGCCCTGAGGTAAAGCTCCACCTGTGGGGAGCTGTACCACACACTGCTGCCCCCCCTCCATCACCTCAGCGGCCGGCTGGCAGCGCCGGTACCACCTTACCGGACTCTACAGGTGGCGTCACGTTCCCCTGTAAATAACCCCTTTTACCCCCACCGTTTACCATCAACACCTGGTATAGTTGTTCGCCAGGGCACGGCACCGGGGATTCCGACCACCCGTGACATCCCACACAGAAGCCCCGGTGACCGAGTACCTCATGCACCCCAGCTCTGGTTGAAACAAATTGGCGTCACAAACAGGACGAGCCAGCCTGGTATCTACCGGGTGAAGTGTGCCTTAAGAACTTTATTACTGTCTAACTGTGTGGATTATAAAAACTGAGCCGAGCCGCCATTACATCGCCTCACAAAATTCAAACTGCGTCACTACAGCAGGAGAAAGAGCGGGAAGATAAGCCCCGCCCCCTCCGCTCTGCCGAGGAGTGACGAAGGGAGTGGCGGGCTCCGGAAAAGCCCGAAGGACTTGCCCACAGGAACTTGGTGGTGGGCGGGCTTAAAAGTGCATGCACCCCAGCTCTGGTTGAAACACTAGGCAACATACAATATAGTCTTGAAATAAGGAAGACGGCACTCACCGGTCTGTTGCTGTGCTTTTATTCAGGGTGCAATATTCACATGGTGCAGGGAGGGGGGTGTATAGCTGAGGTGACGACGGCACCGTTTCGCGCAGCCGAAGCACACACTGGCGAAACAGTGCCGTCGTCACCTCAGCTATACACCCCCCCTCCCTGCACCGTGTGAATATTGCACCCTGAATAAAAGCACAGCAACAGACCGGTGAGTGCCGTCTTCCTTAATTCAAGACTAAGCTGCATCATAACCTCCTCGTCTTTCTCCTCCTCCACCTTTTCTGCTGAGCTGCTCAGTTGTGTGACTCTGGGTTGATTCCAAGTGGGATCTCAAACTTCATCATCATCCTCTCTGTTGTCGCACTCCTCAGCCTGAGAGTCACCCCCCTTCTCCTCTACCTACCCTGAATGCAGAGTACAGTTCATGTGTGCCTTAGGTATCTGAGACTCATTATCATCATTACCTCCAGCCTTGGGGGTTAACGTCTAGTGACAACAATCTGGATTCTGCTTGTAACCTAGTTTGTGCAGCACCGGCTGTAACTCAAAAAGATTTTGTGCATCGGTGCAGATGCTTTCCTCCACTTGAGTCTGTGGATCTTCAGAGCAGACCTCTGATGAATAATAAGAAAAAATTCAGCTCACCTGAGATGATGTTCCAATCCATGAGGATCATGGCATCCCCGCTGCTGCACAGCACAGGAGGTAATTTAGGAAATTAGAGCACAACTAGCACAACACACCGGGGAAATTAAAAATTCACAAAATCTTTATTAGAAATCCTTTAAAAATAAAAGTGATGAAAAATTGGGCATCTCAGACAACAAAGCAATAAAAAGGGGTGGTGTGTATAACAGGAACCAATCCATACATGTTTTGAGCTACATGGCTCTGGAAAACTCTGGAATAGTGGTTCATCACTTTTATTTTTAAAGGATTTCTAATAAAGATTTTGTGAATTTTTAATTACTCTGGTGTGTTGAGCTTGTTCCTCAGCTGACCTCTGAAACCCATCTGTGTTTCCCCACAGTCAGTTTGGCTGAACTCACGATAAGCATCTGCAGGGCAAAGTACCTCGTGGTCCGAGCTGCTGTGTTCGTATGATAGAAAAACCAGATACAGCGGTATGTCTGGGTATGGTGGTAGCTTCCTGAGGAAGGAGTTTGGGATACGACTCCGAAACACGTAGGAAATAAACTAGCTACCACCATACCCAGACATACCGTTGTCTCTGGTTTTTCTATCATACGAACACAGCAGCTCGGACCACGAGGTACTTTGTCCTGCAGATGCTTATCGTGACCACAGTGACCTGTGGAGGTACAGTCCTGGCAGCAGCTGTACTGTTCTGAGCGATCACGCTGGTTGTGTGCTGCACAACCCTATCAGGTGAGCAGTTCCTTTATTTCATCATGTTAAACCTGTCTCCAAAGGATAAGACCCTATTTGCGCATTCTCACCCCTATTCTAGTTTGGTTGAACTGGATTCCAGTGTTCAAGAGCCATGTAGCTTGAAATGTGTATGGATTGATTCCTGTTATACACAACACCCCTGTTTATAGCTTGATTGTCTGAGATGCCCAATGTTTGATCACTTTTATTTTTAAAATATTTCTAATAAAGATTTTGTGAATTTTTAATTACTCCAGTTTGTTGAGCTAGTTCCAACTCTAAATTGCTAAGCAAACCTCTCATGCCCATCTGTGTTTCCCCACAGTCAGTTTGGCAGGTAGAGAGTTGAGATTTAATAATAAGTAATTGAGGTGCCACCTTGGGGACTGTACTGTGTGATGTTGAGGTGGAGGAAAAGGAGGAGAGGTAACTTTACTTACACTTGCAATCCACTGTAGCACATGATCTTTCTGGGACTCATCTACAAGTCATATCGCTGTTCTGCTGCCAAAAAGAGGGGATGGAGTAGTCCATCCAGTAACAGAAGTTGTCACTTGTCTTTGGATAAGACAAGCCGGTGATTGTTCAGTACAACATTTGGTAACATAAGCTCCCCAATGTACCCCTCAAATACCAAGGCTATTCCCCTCACATCATGCCTTTCCCATTTTCACCACGGCCTCAGGATTTCCTACTCATGTGTAATGCATATATATTTCACAAAGACTTCTTCTAGGCTAAAAAAAAGCCTGTTAGTGGAACCACATCAATCTGGCAATCACTTGTTTGAGGCCAAAAAGAGTCTGTTAGCTGAACATAAAAAATTGTCAAACACTTGTTTGAAACCAAAAGGGCCTGTTATGTGAACCACAAAGACTTGGCAATCACTTGTTTAATGTTATAAAAGACCTGTTAGGAGAACACAAAGATTTTGCAATCACTTGTTCGAGGCCAAAAAAAGGTCTGTTAGGAGAGTACAGAGATTTGGCAATAATTTGTTTGAGGACAAAAATCAATGTTACCTGAGAACAGACAGGGATTTGGCAATAACCTTTTGAGGCCAAAAAAGGCATGTTAGGGGAACCACAAATATTAGGGAATGACTTGGTTTAGTACAAGAAAGACCTGCTAGGAGAACCACAAAAATTTGGCAATTCAATTTTGGAGACTAAAGGAGGCCTATTAGGGGAACACAAAGATTCGGTAATTACTTGTTTGTGGCTAAAAAAAGGCCTGTTAGGGGAATATAAATATTTGTCATTTACTTTTTTTAGGCCAAAAAATGTCTGTTAGGGAAAGCACAATGGTCTGGCAATGATTTGTTTGAGGCAAAAAGGACTGTTAGGGAAACACAAATATTTGAAATCACTTGTTTGAAACCAAAAAGGCCTTTTAAGGAAACACAAAGAGTAGGCTGAGGCCAAAAAAGGCATGTTAGGGGAACCAGATTTCCTTGGACAAAGTGCCTCTATGTCCGCGCTGCTGCTCCAGGAAAGAAGGAACCAGGACATAGTGATGGAACAACTTGTGCTTTAATTATCCAACGCGTTTCGGAGCCACAAACCGAGCTCCTTCCTCAGGGGAACCACAAAGATTTGGCAATCATTTCTTTGAGGTCAAAAAATGGTTGTTAGTTGAACCAGCAAGATTTGGAAATGACTTGTTTAAGGCCGAAAAGGCCTGTAAAGGGAACACAAAGATATGGCAATCACTTCTTTGAGGGTAAAACGTTCTGTTAGAGAAATCACAAAGATTGGCATTTACTTGTTTGAGACCAAACTAAAGGGTTATTTGAGAACAGATAAAGATTTAGCAATTACTTTTTTGAGGCCAGAAAAAGACCTGTTGGGGGCAGGCCGGGCACCAGCACCTGGCATTCCCGGGCAGATGCTGGGGCCCTGAAGCAGTGAGAGGGCCCACAGCTGTCTGTGAGCGGAAGCAGAGGAGACCCACTCACAGACAGCTGCCCCCTCTTCCTCTCTTCTCTCCTGCTCTTCACTGATCTATGTGATCAATACACAACAGGAGAGGAAGCTTACCGGGAGCTGAATGGAGGCTGAAGGACCTTCCATTTCCAGTCATGTGACTTGATCATATGACTGAAATCAAGGTCCTAGAAGAAACTGCTTAACTTCTGCAGCCTCCGTGCAGCTCCCAGTACCTCCTCTCCTGCTCTGCATGGATCAAGATCATCTGAATGTGGTAATATGTGTGTGTATGTATGTGTATCTGTGTGTGTGTCTGTGTGTGTTTATCTGTGTGTCTGTTTATGTATGTGTGTGTGTATCTGTATGTTTGTATCTATATCTGTATGTGTGTGTGTATATCTGCATGTGTGTGTTTGTATGTGTGTGTATTTGTGTATATCTGTATTTGTGTATATGTATGTGCATGTAGCAGAACTGTGTGTGTATCTGTATATACATATATTGTACATGTAGCAGATCTAGGTGTGAATGTAGTGTCCATGTGGCAGAGCTGGGTATGTATCTGTATGTGCATGTACTGTGCATGCAGCAGAGCTGTGTATATGTATGTACATGTATACGTGAGCAGAGCTGTGTGTGTTTGTATGTGCATGCATGCATTGTACATGTAGCACAGCTGGGTATGTAGTGTCCATGTAGCAGAGCCATATGTGTATCTGTATGTGTAGTGTGCATGTAGCAGAGCTGCGTGTGTCTGTATGTGCATGAATTAGGCATGTAGGCATTTTCATGTAGTAGAGCTGTGTGTGTATACTATGTGTAGTGTGCATGTAGCAGAGCTGTGTGTTTACGTGTGCGTGTAGCAGAGCTATCTATGTCTATGGACATGCATGTCTATGTGTAGTGTGCATGTAGCAGAGCCACGAGTATCTGTTTATGCATGAATTGAGCAGGTACCAGTGCTGGGTGTGTTGTATCTGCATTTTCATGTAGTAGAGCTGTGTGTATCTCTATGTTCATATAGTAGAGCTGTGTGTGTGTACTATGTGTAGTATGCATGTAACAGAGCTGTGTGTCTACATGTGCATGTAGCAGAGCCATCTATGTCTATGGGCATGAAGCAGAGCTGTGTGTGTCATTTATAATTTGGAGGAGCTGGGGTGGAGTGTAAAAGGGGTCCATTAAGACTCTTTCGCCTGGTGCCCACAAAAATCTGGAGCCGGCCCTGGTTGGGGGAACCACAAAAATTTGGCAATCACTTGTTTGAGGCCAAAAGGAAGGTTATTCGAGAAAAGGCAGAGCTTTGGCAATTACTTTTTTGAGACCAAAAAAGGTCTGTTAAGGGAACACAAAGATTTGGCAATCACTTGTTTGAGGCCAAAAAGCACCTGTTAATGGAACACAAAAATTTGACAATCACTGACGTGTAGGCTTGAGGCCAAAAAAGTCCTTTTAGGGGAACCACAAAAATTTGGTAATTACTTGTTTGAGACCAAAAAAGACCTTTCACAGGAACACAAAGATTTGGCAGTCACTTGTTTGAGGCAAAAACTGCCTGTTAGGGGAACCACAAAGACTTGGCAATTATTTGTTTGAGGCCAAAAAGAAGGTTATTCAAGAACAGACAGATTTGGCAAGTACTTTTTTGAGACCAAAAAAGGCCTGTTAAGAGAACCACAACGAATTGGCATTTACTTGTTCTATATAAAAAATGCCTAATTCTGGAGGGACCCTCTTGCCCTCCTATCTGTTTAAAAATAGTTCAAGTAGCTGGCTATGTCTATGTGTAGCATGGAACAAAGCAGAGCAGCATGGATCAGCATGGAGTAGCATGGACCAACATGGAGCAGCAGAAGCAGCACTGTCCCTAAGTGGAAACACTCTCAAAATGGCATCAACACATGTCCGCTCCTTATATGCCATGGAACATGTTACTTAGCTAGACAATCACACAGGCCCTTGTGTCTCATCATTGTGGATGCTTTTTGCGCCTTGATTGGGTGCATGAACAGCCCCACATTAAGTGCAAGAAAACAAAAAATAGAGACTGACGCTCCTCTGACCTCTACTAACCACCCTTCCTTCATCAAACATGTGCTTCCCACTCTTTTAGACAGTAATGCCTTTTTTCATCCAAACAGTTACAAAGCCAAGTTTGTTGACTTTATACCAAAATGCTTGGGTTTCCTATCCTGAATCCGAATTGGCCAGGTTCATGCCAAATTTGAAATTGGCAAACATGTTCAGAGAAAGTTCACTCAACACTATCTATGACATCAAGTGACTTAAAACAAACTAGCTGATTCCTTCTAAGCTCTATTTAGATACATCTAGACTCTCTTCCCTGCATGAGTCATGACTGCAAAAGTCGCTAGCAGGGGGCAGATGTGGTGCAGCTTGGTCAGGAATTGAAGAGGGGTATGAGTCAAGCAGGGAAAATTACTTCTAGATTCTGGATAGAGTAGAGAAAAGAAAATAATTAGATCAGTAAAAAGGCAAAACGAACAATTGTCAGTACACAGTACTGAATGAGGCTTTCATTGAGATGCATTGAGTTGGAGATCCAAGATGGCTGCTGACCAGGGAGGCTGCACTGCACAGAGCTCCTAGAACATCTTACAGCATCCAAGCCATCCTTCAGCAGTGAGACTCCAAAATACCCACAGCCACCCATACACAGCTACCCGCTCCATTCAGGAACCCAGAGACGAGATTGGGAGAAGATAGGAGCATCTGGAGGCTCTCCTGGAAGAAGGCCTTGCATGTGCCACCATCCTCCTCCATCTTGGGCCTGGCGCGGCCCCATCACACCCCCTAATCACAGGCCCAGCCTGAAGGTACCTCTTTGAACACCTGCTGTGTGCAGACCGGGAGAGAAGCCAGCGCTGCCTAACACCCGCGCACCCAGGGAGCCAGACGGAGAGAACAGCCAAGCTCTCAGTGGACGCGCTGAATGAGAGAACAGCGCGCACCATCCTCTCTCTCCCTCCGGCGGCGCGACCCGCAAGAACAGCCTACAACTAACGCGGGAACGAGGTGAGCGCCCGGTGACACCGTGGGCTGGTGGGGTCTGTAGGGGAGCCGGCGCTGCGGGGCCCAGGGAGAGCGGCGGGGGCCCAAAGGACTGTGGGGATCAGTGTGTCACTGCAGACCAGCAGCCAGCCCAGAGAGCTGAGATTACAGTGGCTGCAAGGGCTGCTTTACAGCAGCGGCTCCTGAATAAACACTAATACAGGAACGAGGGCTGTCAAGGGCAGATCAAGGCACTGCACTGACTGTAATTGTGCTGGTAACAGATTGAGAGAAGAATTGTGCCCCTAGCCTGGTGCCCTGTGTGTACTGGAGGCTATAGAGAGACTGTGCATTGATCCTATCCACGATCCCTCCACCTCAGTGGACTGCACTGCTCTTTATTTACTGCATCTGGTGTAATACATCTAACACCAGTAGGATCTACCAACTATAAGTTCTAGATCTCTTCCACTAAATATTGACTGATAAGCTATGACATCCTAAAACATTACTTAGCCAGCAGGGGAGCCAGAATACCAAAATTGTCTGCAATCTATCAACAGAACTACCCTGACACAATATGGGAAAGTCAAGTGTTAAACCACCAAAAAGTACATCTAAGACTGTGAAATCAGTTACCCAGGCTGATGTCGACCACTTTATGAAGGCACAGAACACTGTCACAGAATTTACAAAACCAACCAAACACGCAAATATGGCTTATGGGGATGACTCTGACACAGAGGGAGAGAGTGACTCAGAGGGAGAGACCCAGCCTAAAGATGCCATGGTTACCCGCTCCTTTATAAAACGTATACTAGCTAAAGCCCTAGAGCCGATTGGTCGGGAACTGGCGGAAATAAAACAAGACATAGCTTCACAGGGCCACAGACTTGAGGCACTCGAAACATCCCAAAACGCGGTGTCACAACGGTCCAATGAAATGCTCGATAGCCTTAAAGTCCATGAGCAGCAACTACATCTAATCCATACTACCCTGGAGGACCATGAAAACCGCGAACGCCGCAACAATATTCGGATCAAGGGCCTACCCGAATCTGTGGCGTTTGAGGCTTTGGGCGCCGCTGCCCTAGAGATCTTCAGGAGCTTGCTTACTGACGACGATTCTCGAGACATTGAGCTAATCCGAGTCCATAGAGCCCTCCGCCCCAAACCGACACAAGGAGAGGCACCCCGTAATGTCCTGTGCCGTTTTTTGGACTATCGTGTCAAAGACTTGATTCTCCGCAAAGCAAGGGAACAGAAGGAGATTGTCTATGACGGCGCACGGATCCAACTCTTCCAAGACCTTTCAGCGATCACCCTGAAAAAGAGGAGACTACTGAAACCCTTTACAGATGCCGTACTACAGCAAGGTCACCGTTTCCGATGGCTATTCCCTTTCGGAGTCCTCATTACGGCGGGGGATAAGAGGCTCACCATCAGAACATCTGCAGATGTGAAGACCACCTGCACAGCTCTCGACATAACCCTTGAGACCCTCCCGGATCTGGAGACGTTTCATTCGGCGGCACTGCTCCATCCTCTTCCGGGTCAGACGCCTTGGCAGCAGGTGACCCCGAAATCTCAACGCACAAAGAGAAAATCGACAAAATCACCTACACCTAAGGAACCCGAAGATGCCACATGAAAACCATTATATCCTATGTTGTCTTACTCTAACTATCGCCCCTTTGAGAGCCATCTGCCGTCGTGCGGAGATTCTAAATTGGGGTCGAAAGATGCGGTCTGAAAGACCTGGTTCACACATTTCTCTCTTTCTCTTTTGTTTGTCAAGACTTTGTTAGACAATGTTAGACAAGCTAGCTCTATATACCCCCCCCTAAGCTGGCTACCAATGCCACATACAACAGTGGTATTTAGTATTGAACCTAGAATTGTTAAGCTTAATTCTTTGCTTCTAAAACCAATGTTTCTTTATTTCTCCCCCCTGAGATTTCTGATACCTCCCGCTTTCTCCTACCCCCTACTACCCTCTTTCCTTCCCCTAACATCCCAGGCACAAGCAAGTACGCTACACTGGACCCACCAGAAGAAAATAATCGCCATGCCGGACTCCAATAAGGTAATAACCTTTGCATCCATTAATGTACATGGACTCAACTCCCCGAGATCCAGGCACCCTATACTACACAGACTCAAAAAACAAAAGGCAGAAATATTATTTGTCCAAGAGACACACTTTAAACCTGACAAAATCCCGAACTTTGAAAGATCAAGCTATGATACATGGTACCATGCCACATCCACCCAGTCAGGCTCGAGGGGAGTCTCCATTGCTATGCAGAGAGGAGTCTCATTTCAGCTACGGGAATCTTTAATAGACCCACAGGGGCGATATATCTGCGTGAAGGGACTTTTAAACGGTTCGCTGATGACCCTTTGTAGCCTGTATGCACCTAATAAAAAACTGATGAAATGGTTAACTTCAACCCTAAAAAAGATAGAGCAATTCAGAGAGGGTGTACTCTTGATCGGAGGAGATCTAAATATAGCATTGGAACCAATGCTGGACACATCAAGGCAAAAAAGCGCTTTTTCTCCTAGAGACTTGTCGAGACTGCACACTACACTCAATTCAATGCAGCTAATCGACTCATGGAGATACTTGAACCCATCCGTGAGAGACTACACCTTCTACTCCAACCCTCACAGGTCCTATCACCGTATAGATTACATTCTAGTACCAAGATCATTCCTACCCAGATTGTCCAATGCTAATATAACCCCAAACGTTTATTCAGACCACGCCACCGTATTGCTGTCTATAAATATATCCAAATCACACACAGGAGCTAGATCTTGGCAGATTAATGAATCACTATTAGACTTACCCGAAGTGCGAACACGACTTAATAAAAAACTTCAACAGTATTTCCAGCAAAATGAAACAGAGGAGATTTCACCCCAAACTCTTTGGGAGGCACATAAAACAGTACTAAGAGGTGAACTTATCTCCATAGCTTCCTATTACAACAAAAAGAGACACCAGAAAGTTCAGAGCTTATATGACGACATAGCTGAGCTAGAGATGCTACACAAAAAACATACAGACCAGACTACTCTGGAATCTCTGATTGATAAGAGACAAAAATTGAAAGACATCATTAATGCCAGCTCTGCAAAATGGTACGCGTCATGGAAGAATAGGATGTTTGTACATGGAGATAAAGCCTCTAAATTCCTCCTCACACAGCTCCGTAAAAGGCAAGCTCGCACACAAATACATTCTATCAAGAATGCTCATGGTGTGACAGCGCAGAACCCCACACATATAGAGACAGCCTTCTTAGAATACTACAAACAGTTGTATAATTTACGCCCAGGCGACACTGAAGCTACTAAACTTCAGAGAAAATTAGATACTGCCTCCTTTTTACAGAAGTTGACCCTCCCTACACTAACACAATCTCAACACCATAAGCTAACTAAGCCCTTCACGCTGAGTGAGCTCCAGTCCGCCCTGTCGAAGTGCCCCAAAGGCAAAGCCCCTGGACCAGATGGGTTCTCGGCGCAATATTACAAAATCTTCGCTTCGCTCCTCCTGCCCCGTCTCCTAAGGATATGTAATGACACGTTAGAGGGACATCCACTCCCACAACAAATGTTAGAAGCAAAAATCTCCCTAATACACAAAGAAGGCAAAGACCCGACCTCCTGTAGCAGTTACAGACCGATATCACTACTAAATGTAGATCTGAAACTATTAGCTAGTATGTTTGCAAGAAGGATCGCCGAGTTTTTGCCAGATTTGATATCATTAAACCAAACAGGTTTCGTGGGCGGGAGAGAGGGAAAAGATAATGTTCACAAAATCCTACACCTCCTCCAATATACCAAAGCTCATAAACTGCCGCTAGTATTGTTGGGCACAGATGCTGAAAAGGCCTTCGACAGGGTGGACTGGGCTTACCTAGAGGAAACATTATTACACTTCGGCTTCCCACCCATGATAGTTACAGCCATTATGGCAATGTACCAAGACCCAACTGCACGTATTAAGATCAATGATGCATTAACGCAGAGGTTTGCTATCCATAATGGAACCAGGCAGGGCTGCCCGTTGTCTCCACTGCTGTTTATTCTGGCGCAAGAACCACTACTGATTTCTATACAGGGAAATCAAAATATAGAGGGTATCAAAGTAAACAAATCACAATTTAAAACGGCAGCCTTCGCTGATGACCTACTAGTCCTTTTGACCAATCCACTAAAGGGACTTCCAGCCTTGGTAACTCTGATGGAGGCATACGGCGGCCTGTCTGGTTTCAAGATTAACATATCTAAGTCCGAAGCTCTGGACCTACATATACCCACACACTCATTGACAAAACTGAAAAAACTATACCCGTTTACTTGGCCTAAGTCCTATATTACTTACCTAGGAGTGAAGATAGGCAGATCGGACACAGAATTGTTCAGATTGAATTTTCCCCACCTACTCGACTCTGTAGCAACCCTTATCAAGGGATGGAGAGACTCCTATCTGTCATGGATGGGTAGGAAAAATATAATAAAAAGTCTGATCTTGCCTAAATTCACCTACCTATTCCAGATGTTACCCATAAAAATACCATCATCTTATCTTCAAAAAGTGAACTCCCTCTTTTCTACGTATATTTGGAAAAATAAGAAACCGCGCATATCCTATCGTCTACTGTCACTCCCGAGGAAGGATGGAGGAATGGGTGCGCCAGACATCAGACGATACTATAAAGCGGCCATTCTAACTAGAACAGTAGATATAATTCGTAACTCCAGAGATAAGCACTGGCTTGAGATAGAGGAAGCGCTTGCCCCTGTTTCTCTTAGATACCTCTTCTTAGCCCAGATGCGCCTTAACCCTGACGATTGTATATTAAACTCCCACACTAAAATTACACTTAAAACATGGCAAGATTCCATAAACATTTTAGCCCCACCTCTATCTCCCCTACTTAAGCTCTCAGACATTCTCGCTCACTCACTGCTACACCCAGGACAGTCAGACGGGGAACTAAAATTTTCCAACATTTCTGTAGACCAACTAATTCAGGAGGGAACACTTCTCCCACTGTCTAATCTGCATCAAATTCCAGGCTTATCGTCTTTAAATTTTCTACATTATAGCTCCATCCACGCACTCCTAAAACGCCATATTAAAAATACTAACCTATCCAGAACTTTAACAACCTACGAAATACTTTGTGCCAAGGCCTCTAGACCCAAGAAAATATATTCCACCATCTATCAAGCTTTAGTAACCTCTGACAAAGGTCTAAAAAGAGCATACGTCTCACATTGGGAGAGAGACTTGGGTTGCGAATTCACACCGACCCAGATTCTTCACATATATAAGCAATCCCATGGCCCGTCCCAGTGTGTCCGTGCACAAGAAAACACATTTAAAATAATAACAAGATGGTATCACACGCCAATACGGAGCTCTGGCTGGTGCGAGGAGGGTAACACTCTGTGTTGGCGATGTGGAGCGGGCCCTGGCAACTATCTTCATATTTGGTGGCAATGTCCAGCCATCGCTGTATTCTGGCAGCAAGTCGAGACCCTTATCAGCAATGTAATACGAAAAGATCTCAAATTAAAACCAGAGACAGCCTTACTGAACTTCTGGATCTGGCCAGATCACCAAAAAGCATCTCATTTGGCCCAACATATACTCAATGCAGCTAAACTACTAATACCGACACACTGGAAAACTACTGGTCTCCCAACACTATTGCAACTAAAGGACAAAGTACACTCATTTTACCACGTGGCTGAGACGGTATCTCTAGTGAAACATACCCGAACCGCCTTCTTGGATGTCTGGCAACCATGGATCAACTATAGAACTTCAATCCGGAACACATAAACAACTTTATGTACACTGTAATACACGCTTGCTTGTGCCCATCCTTCCCCTCCCTTTACTACCCCTCCTCCCACACCCCATACCCAACTGCCCCTACCTCCACTAAGAATACTCTTACTCCCCTCTATCTTAGTTTATTCTCCTGTTGTTAACGTTATACATTGTCCGTACTTGTTACTGGGAACAATTACCTTAACTCATTGCTTATTAAACTAGCCCAGAATGTCAGAACAGAAGATATGTTCCATCTGATAGCAGAGCCCATTTAACTACGTCTTCTTATTTTAATTTCTTTTTGGGCTACGATCGTACGGCATGTATTTTATAAGTATTTCATATGTGATAATATACTATGTAATGTTCATTCTTTCTTAATAAAAAGAATTTTGAAAAGAAAAGAGATGCATTGAGTTGTGAATTCAGCATACCCCATGAAACACTGGAGCATGTCAGTAGGTCACAAATCACCAGAGACCAACTTGAGTGTTGACAACTGAAGATGAAGCTGTCAGAAGGTGATTATAAGACAAAGGGACATGGACTTGAATTTCTAGCAGTACTCCAGGGTCTCCAGGGTTTCAGTTACCGGGGGTAGCTGAGATCCTGTAGATGATGGATTGGGCACTTTTTACCCGGTATCAGTAATGTGGTGACCAGTAAGCAACGTTTACCGGTCATGACATTGCAAAAAAAGTCCCTGTGGTAGAAAATACGTTCTCTTTCATCTGACATGAAAACATGTCAGATGGAAGAGAAATCTTAACCCCCAAGGCCCCAAGACCCCCGGTAACTCACCCATTACTCCCCTGGACAATCCCAAAATGGCCGCCACGCGTGTGTAAACCTGCCGCTTTCCCTGCAGCCCCATGCGATCTGAGAGGTCACATCACATGGGAATCACATCCCCTGTTGTCCCTCAGTCCCCCCCAAGTCCTCCCCACTAGTTTCGGCAACCTCCGACCACTCCTCAATCTCCCTCCTCCTGCCCCTGGTACCAGCACATGACAACACAAAGCCTCCTCTGAAATGCTATCCGATCTGACATATTGAAACATCAGGTCGGATGGAGTTTGCAGACCCCCGACCCCCTCCGCTCCCCCAGTCAGGTCCCGCCGGTCCGCCCACCCCACTTTCTTACCTGCCTCTGGTCCCGCGATCTTGGGGTCCCACAATCCTGGTGTCCCACGGTCTCTCCTCCTGTCTGAACCACTTCCCCTGTGTGCGCACAATTATGAATCTCAGGCTTAGTGTCAGCTGCCAATTCAAAGTTGGCATTAACCCTGTATTACCCAGTCTACCACCGCTACACAGCATCTGGAAGAGTCGGATACAGTGCCAGAAAATGGCCCTTCTATGAATTCACCATTTTCTGGGGTCGCTGCGGGCTGCAATTCACAGGCGGTAAGGCCCAGAAGGCTTGGGCCTTCCTACACTGAGGATTCCAGCCACAGCTGCTTAGTTGTACCTTACCTGGTTGGCCCAAAAATAAGGCGAAGCTCCATGTCGTTTTTGTTTTAAATTATTTCATTAAATAATTTAAAAAAGGGCTTCCCTACATATTTCCTTTCCAGCCAGATAAAACTAGGCAGCTGGGGGTTGGTGGCAGCCCATAGCTGCTTGCTGTACCTGGCTGGTGACAAAAATATGGAGAAGCCCCACAGCGTTTGTTTTAAAAATTTAATAAAGAAATATTTTAAAAAATGTGTTTTTGATTACCAGATTACCAAAAACACAGCAGAGCCCCACGTCACATTATGAAATCTTGAAAGCCTAACCTAGCTTTATTCACAGTCACAACAGTAAAGAATTAGGCTGGGGTCACAGTACCATTTTTCACATGCATTTTTGGAGACCTGCGTTTTCAAAAACGCATGTAAAAAACGCACCCATAGGCCCCCATGTTAAAAAACGCATGCCCTAATAGCCAAAAAGCATGTGTGACTGTCCCATGCGTTTTTGGAGCATATCCAAAAACGCATGCGTTTTTGTAGAAAACGCATGCGTTTTTGTAGAAAACGCATGCGTTTTTATAACATGGGTTCCTATGGGAAACGCATGCAAAAACGCATGTACAGTTAGTACCTTTTAGTGCCATTCAAAAACGCATGCGTTTCCCATAGGAGCCCATGTTAAAAAAACGCATGCGTTTCCGGAAAAACGCATGCGTTTTTTTAACATGGGCTCCTATGGGAAACGCATGCGTTTTTGAATGGCACTAAAAGGTACTAACTGTACATGCGTTTTTGCATGCGTTTTCCATAGGAACCCATGTTATAAAAACGCATGCGTTTTCTACAAAAACGCATGCGTTTTTCAAAACGCTCAAAAAAATACTACAAGCACTATTTTTAGGTGCAGATTCAAAAACGCACCCAAAAACGCAGGGAGCCATCACACACCTTACAAAACTCATGCTGACATGAAAAAAAGCATGAGTTTTGTTAAATCACTTAAAAAAACGCATGGCAACTGTGACCCCAGCCTTACTCAAAAAAAGCAGCAAAATCTGCATGAAAAAATGCAGCAAAAACACACCATTGCCACAGATATTTTTCTGCTGCATTTTTTTCTGCAGGTGTGGATTTCTTGAAGCACAAAATCCGCACTACTATTTTCTAGTCGGCACAAAACAGTTTTTGCAGCAGTTTGGATCACTATGTCTGAACCGCTGCATTGTTCAAGTACAGTCGATGGGATTTGCAGAAATCCCGTGCCCACTGTGCTTTTTTTCTCCACGGTGCTAACTGAACAATGAGGTGGCTTTCCATGCCGCTGATTGACTGCAACATGTCAGTTTAGCGCTGCAGAGTGGCTATCTCAATGGCTGAATGCAGGGGAAAGCCGCCGTGCTCTGAACATTGACCATGGACATGGGTGACTGCATTCATCCAGGGAGATCCCCGTTGTCCCTGCAGGAGAGGAGGCCCTGCATCAAGGATGCAGTGTCTCCTGATCGTTGGCACAGACCCTAAAAGTGAGAAATTTTGTGTGTAAAAAAAAAAATTTTCAACATGATGACCTATTGTTATCAAATTCAGTGAACTAGCTGTGTGATCCAAATGCTCACAATGCTCGCATGTTTCCAAAATGGGGTCATTTGTGGGGGTTTTCTTCTGTTTACCTACTCTAGGTGCCATTAAAATGCGACATGGTGCCCGCAAACTATTTCAGCTTTTCCAAAATTCAAATAATACTCCTTCCCTTCTGAGTCATCCCACTTGTCTAAACAGAACTTTTTGACTACATGTGGGGTATCGTTGCACTCACAAGAATATGAGTAACAACCCGTTGGGTCCAATTTTTGGAGTTACCTCTTGTAAAAGTGAAAAATTAGGTGGTAAATCAACGCTTTTGTGGAAAAAATGAAAATGTTCAATATGACAAGCTATTGTTATCGAATTCTGTGAAGTGCCTGTGGGTTCAATATACTCACTATAAACCTAGATAAAATCCTTGAAGGGTCTAGTTTACAAAATGGGGTCACTTGTGAGGGGATTCTGATTTTAGGTACCTTAGGGGCCCTGGAAATGCAAGATGGTGCCCCCAATCTATTTCAACCAAATTTGCCTTCCAAAATTCAAATAGCTCTCCTTCCCTTCTGAGTACTCCCATTTGTTCAAACAGACGTTTCTAGCCACATGTGGAGTATCGGTGCCTTCAGAAGAAACTGGGTAACAAATTTTGACATCCAATTTGTCATGCTATTAAAGTAAATAAATAGAGGCTAAATCAACATTTAGAATATAAATGTATTTCTTTCTTCATTTCACCCCTGTGAGGCACCTTTAAGGGCTATTAATGTTCTTGAATTTAATAATCAGTAGCTTTAGGGGGGCAGTTTTTAGAATGGGGTCAATTTTGGGTGTTTTCCTTAATTTAGGCCCCTCAAAGTCACTTCAAATGTGATGTTGATCCCTAAAAAATGGTTTTGTAAATTTAGTTGGAAAAATGAGAAATTGCTGATGAACTTTGAAGCCTTCTAACTTCCTAACAAAGAAAAATGTTGTTTCCAAAGTTGCGTTGTTGTAAGGTAGACATATAAGAAAAGTTATTTATTAACTATTTTGTGTCGCATAACTCTCTGGTTTAACGGTATAAAAGTTCGAAAGTTGAAAATTGCTAAATTTTTAACATTTTTGCAAAAATTCATTTTTATACCACAAATAAACACAAAAAAAGTTCTAAATTTACCACTAACATGAAGCCCAATATTTCACAAAAAAACAATCTCAGAATCATTAGGATCCATTGAAGCGTTCCAGAGATATAACCTCATACAATGACACTGCTCAAAATTACAAAAAATGGTCAGGTTATTAAGGTGGAAACTGGCTCCTTCACAAAGGGGTTAGTTCTATAATGGGTACTGTTGTTTCTGCCCATATAATGTTTGGACCATGAACCTGTCACAGGATTTCTCTCTTTCATTGAATGTCATGGTCAGAGTTGATTGATGTTAAAAGCGGGGTGTTTTTGGTAAAGGCTAAAGGCCGCTTCACACGCTAGGACCTCGTTAACGATATCATTGAAACGTCACGGATTTGTGATAGTTCAAACGATATCGTTAGTGCGTCGTTACATGTAAACGAACGATGTAGGAAGGAAAAATCGTTGGAACGGTCAACAAAAATTTAAGATCTGGACCTCAAATCTATCGTTTGTCGTCCAATTAATGTTCTGGGAAGAAGCAACATCGTTCAGTGACACCTTTTTGAACGATATCATTCATATTTCTCCTATTCCTACCGCTTTGTAAAATCGATCAAACGTTCTCCTCCAAATAGCTGGAGCATTGCCAAATTGAAGCTCATTAACGATATCCGTGCATGTGACAACACACTAACGGTGTCGGAAGGATCGCGGTCACGTGACATAGCTAACAATATCGTTCACCTATATCCTAGCGTGTGAAGCGGCCTTAAGTATTACCACCCATATTCTGCACATGCAGTAGTAATATATTGATACAGCTACTATTAATACTTGTCATTTATCCTTGTCTTAAAGGGAATCTGTCAGCAGGTTTTTGCTATGTATTATGAGGACAACAGGTGATAGAGGCTCAGTCACCGATTTAAGAGATGTGTCACTTATTACGTTAAGTGCTATTATTTACATACAATTAATGTTTTATCACCAAGGGATTATCACTGCCTGGACTACAGCTCACATGCCTGCTAGACTAGTCATGCTGTCTTCATTGATAAACAGCTCATTGTCAATAGACTAAGTACACAGAAAGCTGTTTTGTGGGTGGGGTTATCTTTCTGAACAATGCTACATGCTACAGCTAAGACCTTTGATTGTATCATAACTGCTGCACCCAGTAAACTAAGCTATACAACTGTGGAGTCAGGATATCTTTTCCTACATTATATTGGTGTCAGATGAAGTAGCAAAAACCTAGTGACAGATTCACTTCAAGCCCAGTTAACCTTTTCTGTGTTGAACAGTTAGCAAGAAGAAAGGGTACACACTCTGAAATGTGTTGCTCTATGGTTAAATAAAGGGAATTAAGTTTATTCTCTGCGTCCGGGAGCGTGGCCCTGCTGTCTTTTTTGTTTTTGTTTGAAATCATTAGCCTTTCCTATGTTAAGACATGGTGGTAGTTGTAGCATCTAGCACGCCGCTATTTCCCTACATTGTAAAAATTCTACAATATTGTTGACACTTAGATGTATTTTTCCTTAAGCAACATTTAAATTTTTTTTTTAATTTTGTTGATCTTTAAAACCATATTTGAAAATGACTTAAACAATCTCATTAATTGTGTGAACAGTGATTTCTTATTAGTCACCCGCTGGCATTACTCCAAAGCTAATTTCTATGAATCCACTACAACGTAGCTATTGGACAATTCATTTGAAATACGCAGGTTTTAGTCTCCGCAATTGTATTCATTCATTGTAAGTGGCACCAGCAAATCTCAGCAATAAAAAGGGCTGACCCCATAAAGCCAAGGAAATTTGCTTTGCTAATTAACTTAATGAAGAAACTACATTATTGACCTTGAACAGAAAATTATAATTAGATTTATTCTCTTTCCACTTAAGTAATCACTCCTCTGATACGGTTCCAAAATCCAGAAAAAAGAACTTTTAATAACATTAATCATATTATGTGAATGAAAATTAATTTTAAGGTGAATGGGTTTTGAAGCATGGAGCCAAGTTTCTTTTCTTTTTGTGCATGGCAGACAATAGCAAAGTGCTTTAGATGTTCGATAGATACAAAAGTGATCCATTACAGGTATAATATAAGGAGCACTTTGTGATCAATGCCATATACCCCATGGACATCTAAGTGAGCTGCTAAAAGTTGTGCAAATCATCTTACACTTGATTATTCCTTATTATCCCTCAAAATCCTGAGTAGAAGATCATATTTCACACAGGATATGTGCTTTGTTTTTTATCTATAGGTGTCCACATGAAAATTTGCAATAACAATATTCTCTCATTATTGTATTTTTATGTGTTATCTTTTTCATTTGATGTCTTTTTGGTCTACATTTACTTATTCAACTCCAGAAAAGCATTGATGCCACACTTTTTTAAGCACTTCATAGAAATCTAAAGAAAAAACATGGGTCTTGAGCCTTAAAGTGTAACCACATTTAAATTGATATTTAATAAAAATGTAGAGCAAGGGATTTTAATAAGCTTTTAAATATACTTTATAAGTGAAATCTGGTGGAAAACCATTCATAAACCTTTCACAAGGTGTCCCCTCTACACTGTGTCTGAAGCAGACATATGTTTATTCTCGGTCAGGTCCGTTTTCACACTGATTACAGCCACATAACCATATAAAGGTAAAGGGGGTGTGGCCTACATAGGGGGCAAATTCCTGACTGCAGCTGATGAGGTGACAGTGTATCAGATTACCTCAGGCTACAGTACAGTGCTGAGCAATGTCAGAATGTCAAAATCACTGCAAGCTCCTCTGCCCTTTCCTTGGCACAAGCATGTCTGATCTGTCATCTGGCTCCTTCTCTGCTGACTCCTCACACAACTCAGGATCTATCTTGCTATTTCTCTGCTGTCACATCACACTGCTCCCTATCAGCTACTGGCCATGCCTACACAGCCCTAAAATGCAGTTTTTAATAGTGCACAAAAAAGTTGAGAAAACAAGATATATGGCACATAAAAAGTATTATCTTAGCTGCTATGTGACCCATCATTAACAACCAGTGCAGTATTGTATTTTTTTCAATAAATAACATTTACACTTTAAGAAAATCACTGTTAGGCTGCGTTCACACATTTGCGTATTTTGCTGCGCTTTTTGGGTGCGCTTTTTGCTGCATGTTTCGGCCGCGCAAAAAAGCGCAACAAAATACGCAGGGATTTTCACACACTCCGCTTTCTTTACTCCAGAAAGCGCAGTGATGTCACAGAGGGGAGGAAGAATCCTGCTTCCTCTTCCCCTCTGTGACAGCCCCATTAGATTTCACAGTGTATTAATATACACTGCGAAATCTAAATTAAACAAAAGCAAGTGTATGAAAAATAAAAAAGAATGAATACTTCACCTCTCCGATGCCTTTTCCTGGTGTTCGGTGTTCGGTTCCAAGTGTCTTCTGCCAGGACCTGTGGTGACGTCAGAGGGGCGTTCCGGGCGCTGATTGGGCTGCTCACGGTCGCCGGGAACGCCCCTCTGACGTCACCACAGGTCCTGGCAGAAGACATCTCACTTGGAACCGGACACCAAACACCGGGAAAAGGCATCGGAGAGGTGAAGTATTCATTCTTTTTTATTTTTCATACATTTGCTTTTGTTTAATTTAGATTTCGCAGTGTATATTAATACACTGCGAAATCTAATGGGCGGTCATACATGTCACAGAAGGGAGGAGGAAGCAGGATTCTTCCTCCCTCTGTGACATCACAGGGAGAAAACGCAGGAGCAGCTGCGTAAAGAATTGACATCTCAATTCTTTACGCAGCTGCGCTTTCTCCCTGAAAACGCACTGCGAAGTGAATTTCACATTCACTTTGCTGGCAGACACAAAAACACATTGCGTATTTTGAAAAGTGTGCGTAAAAAAGGGCAGCAAAATATGCAATGTGTGAATGCAGCCTTAGGCTGCCTTTACACTGCGTTTTTTGTGATCGGTGTCTATACATTTAAAAATGATAGCTACTGATCAGTTTTGGCCTCCCATGTATCCCAATGAGCAAGGATTGGTCCTATATGGCCTCTGTGTGTGCCAGCTTTGTCACTAATTCATTTGTGTCAGTTTTTTTCATGTACCCAAAATCGGAGACTGTTCTGATTTTGGGCTGCCCTGAAAATCACTGACACCAATGGAGAGACACGGATCCGAGCTGTCAGAGTCAAATAACATGGGGGTCTATAAAGATGGATCCGTGAAAAAAAAAGGATCCATAAGACGGATCCATTTTGCTGTGCTGAGCATGCTCAGAAGCAAGGTACAGCTCCTCCCAGCCCTATCTCTGCTGACTGATGACGGATCAATGAAAAATACTAATCTATGGACATCAGTTGGCATCCGTTTGAACAGATCAGTGAAATTCAAGGATCTACACTGATGTGCAAAAAAATCGCAGTGTGATGGGGGCCTCAGACTATGTGCGCATGTTGAGTATTTGATTGCAGAAATTTCTACACAAAATCTGCATTTAATCGCGTCATTTCCAGCAGCGGGTGACGTCAGTACACCCTCGCCGCTCTGCGGTCTTCAAGCACTGCACTGCGCTGGCGGCATGGGTGTACTGACGTCACCCACTGCCGGAAATGACGTGATTCACGTCATTACAGCCCCATTACAGCCTCGCCTCACTGAGGAGAGCTGGAAGGCGCTGAGTGTAATAGGAATTGCAGATCACGCCTATTAAGGCGTGTTATTATGACGACATGGGCCCGCCTGGGTGACTAAAGAATATAGCCACTGCTCATTATCATCACTAATGAGTAAGTGATATAATGTTTTTCTATACTTTCACTGGATGCTTTTATGACCAAAAAGGAGAGTGGGATTACTGATGGGAGCCTGTAGGGACATGTTTTAATAGCTTAGGAGGCGTTTTGGGGTGACAGGATCCCTTTAAATCAGTATTGCCATAAAAAATTCTAAAATAATTCTAATCACTATTACACAAAGAAAAGCATATAACAAGACACTGTAAGGCTAAGGTCACACTAGCGCTATTGCCTGCGTTCAGGGGGTTCCGTTAAAGAGATAGAATTTGGCAGCATAACACAGTGTTAGCCGGAAAGGTAAGGCTGCATTAACGCTGTCAATTCATTCCTATGGGTGAAAGAACCCCGAGTGCAGGTCAAACGCTAGCATCTAAGTGCCGGAGTTTGAAACCTCACGCTCTTTCCAAGCGCATCACATGATGTGGAAGCTGTCCGCATCATGTCCATGTTTGAACAGATCAGTGTCTGTCTATGTGGTATATTATATATATCATATCGCGTTAGCTCTATCTTCCCAAATCAGCCTAAAAAGTAAATAAATGTCAAGAATATTATTGGGCAACGGTCTGAACCAAAGGAGGTAAAGTCCAGTAGGCATCCCAACACTCCCATTTTAGATATTTGTGCATGAGATTGTTCCTACTGGAAAAGGAATGCTCACAAGCCTTGTGACCTGCAAGCTTCATTGTAATTTCTTGTAAACTTCAAATAAAGAGATTCATTCCATCCATCACTCACAGTGAATGATCCACTTAGTTCTGTGCTGTCCACTCCCTATGCATGAATATGCATGTCACATACTCACACCACATCACTGCACAGGAGATCAGTGGGGGGACTGTATTCTCCTCACTGCTCTCTGTGTATGCAGCCAAGAAAGAGGTGAAATACAACACAGAAACTGTCACAGAAGGATGCCTGCTTACAGGAACAGATGGAGTCTAGATGAGTCAGATCAGTAATAGCTCTCTCTCTCCCTCCTTGTCTTCATCAGAACAGAAGCAACTGAAACCTGACACTGCACTGTATGAGAGCAAAGGGAGGAGGGAGAAGAAAGCTGCTGAGAGGGAGTGCATAATTACTTGACAGTTTATACAGCACTAGACTATTCTGTTTGGTTATAATGGAGAGGACTAATCCAGGAGCTCCCTGCAGTGTCTGACAATGCTGATAACATGGAAACTACAAACGGTATAATAATGATTTTACATGTTTTTAAAAGGTCTACCCAGGTACTATTAGTATCATACTGAAAAATTACTTGACAGTGTCCCTTTAAAGGGAACCTGTCACCATAAAAATGCAGTGCAATCTGCAGGCACTATGTTATAGAACATGGGGAACTGAGTAGATTGATATATAGTTTTGTGTGAAAAGATTTAATATTACCTGTAATTTCATCTTTTATACTTTTACTCTTTCTGGTATTTTGGATCCAGTGGGCAGTCCTATCAGTTAGTGACAGCTGATTCTGTATGCACACGTATACAATAACTAGCTGTGAGCCCGATGCAAATGCATCGGGTGTCTAGAATATATATATATTTTTTTTAAAGATTTTTAAATAATAATCGCATCATCAATAGCAATAATATTAGCAATAGCATTATTCTTAGCAGTAATAGCAGTATTAATAGCAGTAATAGCATTATTATTAGCATTAATAGCATTAATAGAATTAATAATACAATTAATAGCATTAATATTAGCATTAATAGTATTATTATTAGCATTAATAGCATTATTAATAGCATTAATAGCATTAATAGTATTATTAATAGCATTAATAGCATTAATAGCATTATTAATAGCATTAATAGCATTAATAGTATTATTAATAGCATTAATAGCATTATTAATAGCATTAATAGCAATATTATTAGCATTAATAGCATTTTGAATAGCATAAATAGCATGATTATTAGCCTTAATAGCTTTATTAATAGCGTTAATATGATTATTATTAGCATTATTAGCATTAATATTAGCATTAATAGCATAATTATTAGCATTAATAGCATTAATAATACAATTAATAGCATTAATATTAGCATTAATAGCATTAATAGTATTATTAATAGCATTAATAGCATTATTAATAGCATTAATAGCATTAATAATACAATTAATAGCATTAATAGCATTATTAATAGCATTAATAGCATTAATAGCATTATTAATAACATTAATAGCATTAATAGCATTATTAATAGCATTAATAGCATTATTAATAGCATGAATAGCATAATTATTAACATTAATAGCATTAATAATAGCATTAATAGCAATATTATTTGCATTCATAGCATTCTTATTACCATTAATAGCATAATTATTAGCATTAATAGCATAATTATTAGCATTAATAGCATTATTATTAGCAGTAGTAGCATTATTATTAGCCTTAATAGCATTATTAATAGCATTAATAGCATTAATAATACAATTAATAGCATTAATATTAGCATTAATAGCATTAATAGTATTATTAATAGCATTAATAGCATTATTAATAGCATTATTATTAGCATTAATAGCATTAATAATACAATTAATAGCATTAATATTAGCATTAATAGCATTAATAGTATTATTATTAGCATTAATAGCATTATTAATAGCATTAATAGCATTATTAATAGCATTAATAATATAATTAATAGCAATATTATTTGCATTAATTGCATTATTATTACCATTAATAGCATAATTATTAGCATTAATAGCATAATTATTAACATTAATAGCATTAATAATAGCATTAATAGCAATATTATTTGCATTCATAGCATTGTTATTACCATTAATAGCATAATTATTAGCATTAATAGCATAAATATTAGCATTAATAGCATTAATAATAGAATTAATAGCAATATTATTTGCATTAATAGCATTATTATTACCATTAATACCATAATTATTAGCATTAATAACATAAATATTAGCATTAATAGCAGAATTATTAGCATTAATAGCATTATTATTAGCATTAATAGCATAATTATTAGCATTAATAGTATTATTATTAGCAGTAATATCATTCTTATTAGCATTTTTTTTTTATTCTTATTTTTTATGTTATTATGTATAATTTTTTATTTATTTTTTATTATTTTTTAATTATTTTTTAATTATTTTTTAATTATTTTTTTTATTATTAAATTTATTAGTTATTTTAAGTGAGCCTGAGGCTGAGACACAGTTCTCCTTCAGGTCCGCTCAAAGGGCTCATATTATTAGCATATTTGTATTTTTTTATTATTATTTTTTATTTATTTTTTTATTATTTTTTATTTATTTTTTTATTATTTTTTAATTATTTTTTAATTATTTTTTTTATTATTAAATTTATTATTTATTTAAAGTGAGCCTGAGGCTGAGACTCAGTTCTCCTTCAGGTCCGCTGAAAGGGCTGATATTATTAGCATATATTTAATTTTTTTATTATTATTTTTATTGAATTATTTATTATTTTTTATTTATTTTATTATTATTTTTTAATTATTTTTTAATTATGTTTTTTATTATTAAATTTATTATTTATTTAAAGTGAGCCTGAGGCTGAGACCCAGTTCTCCTTCAGGTCCGCTGAAAGGGCTGATATTATTAGCATATATTTACATTTTTTATTATTATTTTTATTGAATTATTTATTATTTTTTATTTATTTTTTAATTATTTTTTAATTATTTTGTAATTATTTTTTTTATTATTAAATTTATTATTTATTTAAAGTGAGCCTGAGGCTGAGACCCAGTTCTCCTTCAGGTCCTCTGAAAGGGCTGATATTATTAGCATATATTTAATTTTTTTATTATTATTTTTATTGAATTATTTATTATTTTTTATTTATTTTTTTATTATTTTTTAATTATTTTTTAATTATTTTTTTTATTATTAAATTTATTATTTATTTAAAGTGAGCCTGAGGCTGAGACCAAGTTCTCCTTCAGGTCTGCTGAAAGGGCTGATATTATTAGCATATATTTAATTTTTTTATTATTATTTTTATTGAATTATTTATTATTTTTATTTATTTTTTTATTATTTTTAAATTATTTTTTAATTATTTTTTTTATTATTAAATTTATTTGTACACACATTAGCGGTGTGTCGGCGATTTTATGGCCGGCCACCTGGTTCTATTTGTCGGCCCTAAAATCGCGGACACACCGCTAATGCATGTCTATGGGCAGTGAGCTCGAATTCTGATTGGTCTGCGTCCAATCAGAAATCGGGCGGACTGCCCATAGAAATGCATTAGCGGTGTGTCCGCGATTTTAGGGCCGACAAATAGAACCAGGTGGGCGGCCATAAAATCGCCGACACACCGCTAATGTATTTCAATGGGAAATGAGGGGCTCTTCTGATTGGCTGAGGGCAGTATACAGCGACCAATCAGAAGAGCCCCTCACATCTCATTGAGGTAGAATGGTGGATTTGTCGTCCATTCTATCTTAATGATAAGTGAAGAGGACGTCGAAGCTGGAAGTTGGCGGAAAGAAGACAGAAGATCCCCGGGGCCGGACGAAGAGGCGGAGAGAAGAGAGAAGACCCCCGGGGCCGGAGGAAGAGGACGCCTGGCCGGACGGAGGACTTGTGGATCGGACGGACGATCAGATGACTAAGAAGGCATGTAAGTAATCGACGGGGACGTTAGGTTAGGGGACGGCGGGGGCTTCGGGTGTAGGGCTTTAGGTGTTAGCGACAGCGGCGGGGGAAAGCGGTGGGAGCTTAGGAGGCGGCGGGGCTTAGGGGGTAGGGGCTTAGGTGCGGCGGGGCGGCGGCGGACGGTAGGGGCTTAGGTGCGGCGTGGCTTAGGGGGTAGGGGCTTAGATGCGGCGGGGCTTAGGGGGTAGGGGCTTAGGTGCGGCAGGTCGGGGCTTAGGATGCGGCGGGGCTTAGAGGGTAGGGACTTAGGGGCGGCGGAGTTAGGGGGTAGGAGCTTAGGTGCGGGGTGGCTGTGCGGACATTGCGGGGTGGGTGTGCGGACATGGGGTGGCTGTGCTGACATGGGGGGCTGTGTGGACGACATGTGTGGCTGTGCGGACATGGGTGGCTGTGTGGACATGGGGTGGCTGTGCGGAGATGGGGCTGTGCGGACATGGGGGGGCTGTGCGGAATGGGGCTGTGCGGACATGGGGGGGCTGTGCGGACATGGGGCTGCGGACATGGGGGGTGCTGTGCGGACATGGGGGGGCTGTGCGGACATGGGGGTGGCTGTGCGGACATGGGGGGGCCGTGCGGACATGGGGGTGGCTGTGGGACATGGGGGGGGGCTGTGCGTGACATGGTGTGGGCTGTGGTGACATGGGGGGCTGTGTGGACGACATGTGGGTGGCTGTGCGGACATGGGGGTGGCTGTGCGGACATGGGGGTGGCTGTGCGGACATCGGGTGGCTGTGCGGACATGGGGGGGCTGTGTGGACGACATGTGGGTGGCTGTGCGGACATGGGGGTGGCTGTGCGGACATGGGGGTGGCTGTGTGGACATGGGGGTGGCTGTGTGGACATGGGGGGCTGTGCGGACATGGGGGTGGCTGTGCGGACATGGGGGGGGCTGTGCGGACATGGGGTGGCTGTGTGGACGTGGGTGGCTGTGCGGACATGGGGGTGGCTGTGCGGACATGGGGGTGGCTGTGTGGACATGGGGGTGGCTGTGCGGAGATGGGGGGGGCTGTGCGGACATGGGGGGGGCTGTGCGGACATGGGGTGGGGGCGAATTGTGGGTAGCGGGGAGCGGAGGCGGCTGTCAGCGACTCGCAATGGCCGCTTCGCGGCCATTGCTCGCACTCAGCCAGCGACTCGCAATGGCCTCGCGGCCATTGCTCGCGCAGCATTGGGCGCTTCGCGCCCAATGTTAAATTCGTATCCACATGACCACGCCGGAAGCGGAGGGGCGCTTTTCCGATTCGCGATTATATAATAGATAGCTAGTCACTGATACGAACGCCCTCTGAATCCAAAATACCAGAAAGAGCAGGGGTTTAAATGATGAAATCACAGGTTATACCGAATCTTTTCTCACAAAACTATACATCAGTCTACTTATTTCCCTCTGCTCTATAACATGGTGCCTAAAGCTTGCACTGCATTTTCATGGTGACGGGTTTTCTTTAAACTGTATGGCTTGGGTCAAATGTTTTGGATATCTTTCCACAAGCTCCTCACAACAATTGATAGGAATTTGGGCCCATTCCTCTTGACAGAACTGGTGTAACTGATCTATTTTGTAGGTCACCTTGTTCGCACCTGCCTTTTCAGCTTTACTTATAGATTTTCAACAGGCTTGAGAACAGGTCTTTGTGATGGCCACTCCAAAACTTTGACTGTGTTATCCTTTAGCCACTTTATAACCAGTTTAGCTGTAGGCTCAATTGTCATTGTCCATTTGGAAGACCCATTTTTGCCCAGGCTTTAACTTCCTGGCTGATGTCTAGAGATATTGCTTCAGTATTGCCACACATTTTTCTTTCGTCATGATGCCATCTATTTTGTGAAGTGCACAAGACCCTCTTGCAGCAAAACAACCCCACAAGACGATGCTGCCACCCTCGTGTAACACAGTTGGGATGGTGTTCATAGGCGTCCAAGGTTCTCCCTTTTTCCTCCCACTGTAAAGAAGGTTATTATGGCTAAGCAGTTCAATATTAGTTTCGTCAGACTACAGGACATGTCTCCAAAAATTTGTCTTTGTTATTGTGTACGTTCGCTAAAATGAATGTTTTTTTATGCTTCTTTTGGAATAATGGCTGCTTCCTGGCAGACTGACCTTTCGGCTCATGTTGATTCAGTACTTATTTCATTGTGGATAATTACACAATCTTTCCAGCTTCTACCATCATCTTCACAAGGTCTTTTGCTTTTATTCTTGGTTTGACATGTGCATGTTGGACCAAAGTACACTTATCTCTGGGACACAGAACCTGTCTCCTTCATGAGCAGTATGATGGTTGGACATTCCTATCATGTTTGTACTTGCGTGTAAGTCCACAATTCCATTCCTGATGTGTTGGCTAATTAATTTAGACTTTCCCATGATGCTACACAAAGAAGCAGTATGTTTCAGATGTGCATTAAAGTACATCCACAGGTGTGTTTTTAATTAACTCAGATGTTGCCAATAAATCAGAAGCTTCTAAACACATGACTTCATTATACGGGTTGTTCCAAAGTGTTTAACCCCTTCACGACCTATGACGTACATGTAGGTCATTGGTCACCTCCCTCTGTTTGATGTGAGCTCACGCTGTGAGCCCACTTTATCCACTGCACATTTCTGCTGATGTCATCAGATGAGATGTGTAGCTAACACAACTGATCGAATAAGCAATCTGATCGGCGGTGTTAACCCTTTGGATTGCGTTGTCATTCATTGACAGCGCAAACCAAAGCCCCGTGGCGGGGATCATGCTGTTCTCCATCATGATCGGAGATCCTGTGAAACGATCACAGGCTCTCGATCTGTCACCTGCAGAGCCCGGGGTCCTGTAATGACCCTGGATGCTCTCTGGGATCAATTTCTGTGGATGGCTGGCAAGCGCCAGCATCCGCAGAGATCATTTTTGCTATGTACTGAAGGGCTGCAACTCATCAGTACATAGGTAGTGATGAGCGAGTACTAAAATGCTCGGGTGCTCGAAGCTCGGGCTGAGCATCCCGAGATACTCGTGTACTCGGCCCGAGTACCGAGCCCAATGTTATCCTATGGATATGAATTATATTATCACATGAATTAATAGGTTTTTAATTGTTTATAGTATTGCACAGGAATTCAGTCACAATTTGTATATGTATATGATTGTTGGAGTTTAGACACAAAAATTGAGGTTTTATGATGAAGGATTATAATGCACAATCTTTGGATATAGAGATTTAATTTTGATTGGTTTAATGAATATTTTTATTACGGGATTTTTACGTAACAGTGCTATAGAGTATATGATTGATCTTATTGAAAGATTATTCTTGAGAAATCTGGTAATGCATTTATGAATAATTGGGGCAATTTTGTCAGAATTGATTCTGGTTATGATGATAGCTGAATAAATTCTATTGTATGATATATATCATGCGAGATTATGGAGTACATTAAATATGAGGATAGCAATAATTTTTACCTGTATAATATAGAGATCGGTCTATTATGGATCAATGTGGTGATGTGCCCCCCGAATGTCAAATTTGGACTATGATAATAGTAATAATTATTATATGCCTATAGAATTATGAAAAATTCTGTCTTTAATTTTTAATATGCAATTGTGGTGAATCTTTTTGGAAGGAAAAAAATAATAAAAACTATATTTTCATATTTATAAAATAAAGTGTGGTTTTCATGATTCACCAACAGATCTGTTCTAGATCTGGGTGGTGATTGGGTTCGAATTGATATCATATTGTGAAAACTTATAATATTCAGAAGAGTGCTCAAATGACATGGCAACACCATGGGGAAGAACCCTGGAAGCATTTCTCACTCAAAAGTCACAGCTGTGAACAATCTTGACCGAGTTTCACGCCAATTTTACGGAGTCACCAGAAAACCTTCCAAAATTACACCAAAATGAATATTTAGGGAGGAAATGTTAAGGGCACATACCCAATAGTGAGATACAGCTGGTGTATGTTACTTTTTGCGATTACATGAAAGATTTTATGTGAAAACATTGTGCGGCACTCCGATGTCCCTAAGAAGCGACGTACAGGAAGCCCTGTCTTGACATAATGTGCCCAGTTTGAGGAAGTGGGTGTATTGTAGTATTTTCCTTTGCCAGGGCAGTCCAAAATTGGGAGTCTCCACATTGTCCCAGGATAGAGACGTGCAGGAGGGCCTGTAAACCTGAAGTGGGTGTATTGTAGTATAGCCCTTTGGCAGGGCAGCCAAAAATTGGGAGTCTCCACATTGTCCCAGGATAGAGACGTGCAGGAGGGCCTGTAAACCTGAAGTGGGTGTATTGTAGTATAGCCCTTTGGCAGGGCAGCCAAAAATTGGGAGGCTCCACAATGACCCATGCATACAGACATGCATGAGGGCCTGTAAACCTCAATTGGGTGTATTGTAGTATAGCCCTTTGGCAGGGCAGCCAAAAATTGGGAGGCTCCACATTGTCCCAGGGTAGAGACGTGCAGGAGGGCCTGTAAACCTGAAGTGGGTGTATTGTAGTATAGCCCTTTGGCAGGGCAGCCAAAAATTGGGAGGCTCCACAATGACCCATGCATACAGACATGCATGAGGGCCTGTAAACCTCAATTGGGTGTATTGTAGTATAGCCCTTTGGCAGGGCAGCCAAAAATTGGGAGGCTCCACATTGTGCCAGGATAGAGACGTGCAGGAGGGCCTGTAAACCTGAAGTGGGTGTATTGTAGTATAGCCCTTTGGCAGGGCAGCCAAAAATTGGGAGGCTCCACAATGACCCATGCATACAGACATGCATGAGGGCCTGTAAACCTCAATTGGGTGTATTGAAGTATAGCCCTTTGGCAGGGCAGCCAAAAATTGGGAGGCTCCACATTGTCCCAGGATAGAGACGTGCAGGAGGACCTGTAAACCTGAAGTGGGTGTATTGTAGTATAGCCCTTTGGCAGGGCAGCCAAAAATTGGGAGGCTCCACAATGACCCATGCATACAGACATGCATGAGGGCCTGTAAACCTCAATTGGGTGTATTTTTTAGTATAGCCCTTTGGCAGGGCAGCCAAAAATTGGGAGGCTCCACATTGTCCCTGGATAGAGACGTGCATGAGGGCCTCAAAACATTTTTCCCATTGAAAAGGAGTGGGTCTCCTGTCGTTGTAATGCCCATTCTAAAAGAATGGGCGAAAAAATTTACCACTGGGGGTATACCTGAAGCAACAGCCTAACTATTGTAACGGTCATCATGGTGGCACATTAGGAGAAGGAGGAGCAGTCCAGCGATTAGCCAAAGTCCAGAAGTGTGTACCCATGGGTGAGTGGAGGTACATGGCAAATTCCCATAACAAAATTTAAATTCCGCTGTCATTTGTTGGTGGTGTGGTGAAGTCTGGCCCAATCCCAATCTTGTTCATCTTGATCAGAGTCAGCCTGTCAGCATTTTCAGTTGACAGGCGGGTGCGTTTATCAGTAATGATTCCACCTGCGGCACTGAAAACACGCTCTGACAAAACGCTAGCAGCAGGGCAGGCCAGGACTTCCAGGGCGTAGAGAGCCAATTCATGCCAATTCATGCCATGTGTATAGCTTGGAGACCCAATAATTGTAAGGCACAGAGGAATCTCGCAGTACAGTTGTTCGATCTGCAAGGTACTCCTTCAGCATCTGGCTAAACTTAGCATTTCTTGTGGCACTACCCCGCACCTCAGGGGCTGTGGTACGTGAGGGGCTGAGAAAACTGTCCTACATCGTAAAGACTGTTCCCCTACCTCTGGCGGATTGGACTTGTGCCCCTCTCGGCCGTACGCCTTGGTTGTCCACCGATTCCTGCCTATGCCGCTAGCGTTTTGTGAGGGGAATGCTTTGCCTACTTCCGTGACTATGGCCTTCTGGATCTGCTGCATTTTGGCTGACCTCTCCACCTCAGGAATGAGAGACATAAAGTTCTCCTTGTAGCGTGGGTCTAAGAGTGTTGCCAACCAGTACTGATTGTCGGCCAAGATGTTCTGAACGCGAGAGTCACGAGCCAGGCAGCTTACCATAAATTCAGCCATGTGCGCCAGACTCTTCACAGCCATCACTTCCGTATCCTGACCAACACGATGACTGAACTTGCTGTCCTCCTCCTCCTCCTCCTCATCTCCCCTGTCCTTGGCCAGCCACGCTGAATCGAGGGTATGACTGGTGTGCATGTCATATCCTCAATTTAGCCAGAGAGTTGCTCCATGTCTTCATCCTCCTCCTCCTCGTCATAGTCCTCCGCTGCATGTTGTGATGAGATGAGGCTGGGCTGTGTGTTATCACCCACACCCACTACTGTTTCTTGCTCCAAGTCATCGCGCTCCGCCTGCAATGCATCCTCTTTGTTTTTCAGCAGAGACCGTTTTAGAAGGCAGAGTAGTGGTATGGTGACGCTAATAAAGGCGTCATCACCGCTCACCATCTTGGTGGAGTCCTCAAAGTTTTGGAGGACGGTACATAGGTCGGACATCCATCTCCACTCCTCAGGTGTTATGTGTGGAGTTTCACCCATTTCCCGACGGCTTAGGTGATGCAGGTAGTCAACAACTGCCCTCTTCTGCTCACATACCCTGACCAACATGTGCAGAGTTGAATTTCAACGCGTGGGGACATCACACACCAGTCTGTGGGCCGGAAGATGCAAACGGCGCTGAAAACCGTCAAGGCCGGCTGAAGCAGCAGGTGACTTGCGAAAATGTGCACACAGGCGGCAAACTTTTACCAGCTGATCAGACAGCTCTGGGTATGATTTTAGAAACCGCTGAACCACCAGGTTGAGCACATGGGCCACGCATGGAACATGCGTCAGCTGGCCTCGCCTCAAAGCTGCCACCAGGTTCCGTCCATTGTCACACACGACCTTTCCTGGCTTTAGGTTCAGAGGTGTGAGCCAGTGATCTGCCTGCTGTTTCAGAGCTGTCCACACCTCTTCTGCATTGTGGGGTTTGTCACCTATGCAGACTAGCTTCAGCACAGCCTGTTGCCGCTTCGCAGAGGCAGTGCTGCAGTGCTTCCAGATTGGGACTGGTGTGGAGGGTACAGTGGATGAGGATGCGCAGGAGGAGGAGGCTGAGAAGCATGACATTCCGGAGCTGTAGAGTGTCGGTGAAACCCTGACAGAGGTAGGGCCTGCTATCCTTGGTGTGGGAAGGACGTGTTCTGTCCCTCGCTCAGACTGGGTCCCCGCCTCCACAATATTAACCCAGTGTGCCGTCAAGGAGATGTAGCGGCCTTGCCCACAAGCACTTGTCCCCGTGTCTGTGGTTAGGTGGACTTTGGCTGAAACAGCGTTGTTCAGGGCACGTGTGATGCTTTGAGACACGTGGTTATGCAATGCGGGGACGGCACATCTGGAGAAATAGTGGTGGCTGGGGACCGAGTAACGTGGGATAGCAGCCGCCATCAGGTCGCGGAATGCTTCCGTCTCCACCAGCCGGAAAGGCAACATTTCTGGCGCTATGAGTCGCGAAATGTGAGAATTTAGGACTGTGGCATGTGGGGCGTTGGCAGCGTATTTGCGCCTGCGTTCAAAGGTTTGCTGAATGGATAATTGAACGCTGCGCTGGGACAAGGACGTGCTTGATGGTGGTGTTAGTTGTGCTTGGGCAACTTCAGGTGCAGGGTCAGAGGCTTGTTCGTGGCCAGCATGGACAGGGGATTGGCTTGCACGCACAACACGCGAAGACGTTGCAGTGACATCAGCAAGCACCGCTCCTCGACTCTGTTGTACTTCCTACAAAGTCGGGTGCTTGGCTGACATGTGCCTGATCATGCTGGTGGTGGTCAGGCTGCTAGTTTTCGTACCCCTGCTGATGCGCTGGCATGGCAGGTGTTGCAAGTGGCCTTTTTAGAGTCATCTGGAGCCAACTTAAAAAACTGCCAGACTCGGGAAGACCTAACATTTGCACAGGCACCTTGAGTCGTGTTGTTGTTCCGGGGAACGGTTGCCTGCCTTCTGTCTGCGGACACTACCCTGCTTCGTACTGCCTGTTGGGATGCTACGCCTCCCTCCCCCTGTGCACTGCTGTCCTCGCTCTGCATATCTTCCTGCCAGGTTGGGTCAGCTACTGGATCATCCACCACATCGTCTTCCTCTTCCGCACCCTGATCCTCCTCCTGACTTCCTTGCAATTGTGTCTCATCATCGTCCACCGCTTGTTGAGACACGTTGCCAACGTTCCGTTCGTGAGAACGTGGCTGCTCAAATATTTGGGCATCTGTACATACTATCTCCTCATCACCCACTTCAACAGGAGCTGCCGAGAGGCCAGATTCTGCAAATGGATACGTGAACAGCTCTTCCGAGTGTCCAAGTGTGGGATCAGTAATGTCTGTGGACGTGTACTCGGCCTGGTGGTAGGAAGGAGGATCAGGTTGGGAAATGTGCGGTGCAGTATCACGGCTACTGACACTTGACCGTGTGGAAGACAGGGTATTTGTGGAGGTGCCAATCTGACTTGAAGCATTATCCGCTATCCAAGTAACAACCTGTTGACACTGGTCTTGGTTCAAGAGCGGTGTACTGCTGTGGGCCCCAAGAATTTGGGACAGGACGTGCGAGCGAGTAGATGTGCCCCTTTGTTGTTGCGAAATTAGTGCTTGCACACGACCTCGGCCTCTGCCTGCACCACCATCACGTTCACTTTCTTGTTCCTTGCCAACGCCCTTGCGCATTTTGCCTGTATACAGCGACAACAGTCTGGTGACTGTTCAGGTCACAGGAAAGTTGGATTTTAGAACCTGCCTGTATCAGCTAGTAAGTACAACAGTCTAGTGACTGTTCAGGTCACAGGAAAGTTGGATTTTAGTCCCTAACCTGTATCAAGCTAGTAAGTACAACAGTCTGGTGACTGTTCAGGTCACAGGAAAGTAGGATTTTAGTCCCTAACCTGTATCAAGCTAGTAAGTACAACAGTCTGGTGACTGTTCAGTTCACAGGAAAGTAGGATTTTAGAACCTCCCTGTATCAAGCTAGTAAGTACAACAGTCTGGTGACTGTTCAGGTCACAGGAAAGTTGGATTTTAGTCCCTAACCTGTATCAAGCTAGTAAGTACAACAGTGTGGTGACTGTTCAGGTCACAGGAAAGTAGGATTTTAGTCCCTAACCTGTATCAAGCTAGTAAGTACAACAGTCTGGTGACTGTTCAGGTCACAGGAAAGTAGGATTTTAGTCCCTAACCTGTATCAAGCTAGTAAGTACAACAGTCTGGTGACTGTTCAGGTGACAGGAAAGTAGGATTTTAGTCCCTAACCTGTATCAAGCTAGTAATTACAACAGTCTGGTGACTGTTCAGGTGACAGGAAAGTAGGATTTTAGTCCCTAACCTGTATCAAGCTAGTAAGTACAACAGTCTGGTGACTGTTCAGGTCACAGGAAAGTAGGATTTTAGTCCCTAACCTGTATCAAGCTAGTATGTACAACAGTCTGGTAACTGTTCAGGTCACAGGAAAGTAGGATTTTAGTCCCTAACCCTAACCTGTATCAAGCTAGTAAGTACAACAGTCTGGTGACTGTTCAGGTCACAGGAAAGTAGGATTTTAGTCCCTAACCCTTACCTGTGTCAAGCTAGTAAGTACAACAGTCTGGTGACTGTTCAGGTCACAGGAAAGTAGGATTTTAGTCCCTAACCTGTATCAAGCTAGTAAGTACAACAGTCTGGTGACTGTTCAGGTCACAGAAAAGTAGGATTTTAGTCCCTAACCCTAACCTGTATCAAGCTAGTAAGTACAACAGTCTGGTGACTGTTCAGGTCACAGGAAAGTAGGATTTTAGTCCCTAACCTGTACCAAGCTAGTAAGTACAACAGTCTGGTGACTGTTCAGGTCACAGGAAAGTAGGATTTTAGAACCTGCCTGTATCAATAATAATAATAATAATAATAATAATTTTTATTTATATAGCGACAACATATTCCACAGCGCTTCACATTCACAATACAAAGCTCACATTTAGAGATGAGCCACCACCCCAGTGTTCGAATTCGATTCGATTCGTCGAATCGACAGGGTATTCGACGAATGTTCGTCGAATGCTCGACGAACACCGTCGAACACCCCGGAAAACGAACAAACCGGGCTTGTGGGGCTTTTTCACTTCCACAATATATGTATATACATTGTGGAAGTGAAAAAAAGTGAAAGAAAGTGTTAAAAATAAAAAAATAATCAATGCTCACCTGTCCGCGGTTCACCGACGTCTCCGGCAAGGTCCTGTGGCTTCTAGGACCTGTGGTGACGTCATGTTCTCGCGGGAACTCCGGTCACATGACCGGAGTTCCCGCGACCGGAGTTCCCGCGAGAACATGACGTCACCACAGGTCCTAGAAGCCACAGGACCTTGCCGGAGGCGTCGCTGGACCGCGGACAGGTGAGCATTGATTATTTTTTTATTTTTAACACTTTCTTTCTTTTAGGGAATGTTTATTTTGGCTGAAAATGCGGCAGATGTGGTTTTCTGACCGCATCTGCCGCATTTTCGAACCAAAATCGAACATGTTCGAAATTCGCCGAATTTGAACCAAATTGTTCGAATTCGGCGAATGACTCGAATAGGGCCAAAATCAACTCGAATTTGAGATTGGCGAACTATTCGAGTCGAACATCGCTCATCTCTACTCACATTTAAACAATCATGAGAAACAATTAGGAAATACAATACAATGCCAAAAACAATACAATACAAAGCATAACATAATACAGTAATTGGAGCAAAAAATGGCAACCCTGCTCATAAGAGCTTACAATCTAACAATGAGGTGGGGGTGACAAAGTATAGGTGCTCATTTGCAATGAAAGTATAGTCAACTTGAGGAGATGGGGAACAGATAAGATCAGAGTAAGTGGCCGCAACCCGTTATATGTGATCCACTTGAGGCGGAGCGGATAGGCTATATCTAGATGACTGACTAGGGATCATGATAGGCCGTCCTAAAGAGATGTGTTTTTAGGGATCGCATAAAACTATTTAAGTTGTGGATACATCTAATTTTTTTGGGTAGAGCGTTCCAAAGAATTGGTGTGGCTCGGGAGAAGTCTTTGAGCCGGGAGTGGGAGGTTCGGATTAATGCAGAAGTGAGTCTAAAGTCACTTCCAGAGCGAAGATAACGGCTGGGGTGATAGACAGAGATGAGGGAGGAGATGTATGGGGGTGCTGCACTGTGAAGAGCTTTGTGGGTGAGAACAAGCAGTTTGAAATGGATCCTGTAGTATATAGGCAGCCAGTGCAATGAGTGGCATAGAGCAGAAGCGTCTGAGTAGCGATTAGCTAGATAGGTAATCCTGGCTGCTGCATTAAGGATGGACTGGAGAGGGGACAGTCTAGTGCGGGGGAGGCCAACTAAGAGAGAGTTACAATAGTCAAGGCGGGAGTGAATCAGGGCCACAGTGAGGGTTTTTGTAGTTTCCAAGGTGAGAAAGGGGCGAATTCTGGAGATGTTCTTCAGGTGCAAGCGGCAAGAGCGGGCGAGAGCTTGTATATATGGAGTGAAGGAAAGATCAGAGTCAAACATAACACCCAGACAGCGAGCCTGCTGACTCGGCACTATTGTGGTGCCGCACACTGAGAGAGAGATGTCATATTTAGGGAGGTTACTGGAGGGCGGGACCAGAAGTAGTTCAGTTTTGGAAAGATTAAGTTTCAGGTAGAGAGCGGACATGATATTGGAAACTGCGGTTAGACAGTCATTGGTGTTTTTTATTAGAGCGGGAGTAAGGTCAGGGGAAGAAGTGTATAGTTGTGTGTCATCAGCATAAAGATGGTACTGGAAACCAAATCTGCTGATGGTCTGTCCAATCGGGGCTGTGTAGAGTGAGAAGAGAAGAGGTCCAAGGACTGAACCCTGAGGGACTCCAATAGTGAGAGGAAGAGGGGAGGAAGTGGAGCCGGCAAATGATACACTGAAAGAGCGGTCAGAGAGATAGGAAGAGAACCAGGAGAGAGCTGTGTCCTTGATGCCAATGGAGTGCAGCATAGTGAGTAGGAGATGATGGTCAACAGTGTCAAAGGCTGCAGAGAGATCAAGAAGGATAAGCAGAGAGTGGTGACCATTACGTTTTGCCGTCAGAAGGTCATTGGTCACCTTGGTGAAAGCAGTTTTTGTAGAATGTAGGGGCCGAAACCAGATTGTAATGGGTCTAGAAGAGAGTGAGTGGAGAGGTAATGAGTGAGGCGGAAGTAGACCAGGCGCTCCAGGAGTTTAGAGATGAAGGGGAGATTGGAAACTGGTCTGTAGTTGTTTGTGCAGGAAGGGTCGAGAGAAGATTTCTTTAATAAAGGAGTGATGATAAAGTGTTTAAAGGAGGAGGGGAAGACGCCAGAAGAGAGGGAGAGATTGAAGATTTTGGTTAAGTGAATGGTGACCACTGGAGAGAGAGACTGGAGTAGGTGTGAGGGGATGGGGTCAGCAGTGCATGTGGTGGGACGAGAGGAAGAGAGGAGCCTGGAGACTTCATCTTCTGTAACCGGGTCAAAAGTGGACAGTGAGCCGGAGGAAATGTGGGGAGAGGCAGGGGTAATAGTAGTTTGAGGTTGGGAGTTGATTTCCTGACGGATGTTTTCTATTTTCTCTGTGAAGTGGGAAGCCAGGTCATCAGCACAGAGGTCAGTGATGGGGGCCTGCACTTTAGGAGTGAGGAGAGAGTGAAAGGTGTTAAAGAGTTTTTTTGGGTTGTTGGATACTGAGGAGATCAAAGTGGTGAAGTAGGTCTGTTTGGCAAGGTGAAGGGCAGAATTGTAAGTTCTCAGCATAAATTTGTAGTGAATGAAGTTTTCTGGAGTGCGACTTTTCCTCCATAGAGGTTCAGCACTCCTAGAGCATCGCTGGAGGAATCGAGTTTGTGATGTGAGCCAGGGCTGTTTTGCTCTGTGTTTGGAGGTTTTGAGGGTGAGGGGCGCTACTTGGTCCAGGGTCCTTCTGAGAGAGTCATTTAAGTAATTGACTGCCAGATCGGGACAGGAAAATGAGGAGATTGGGGACAGTGATGAGTGTAGAGAGTCTGAGAATGTGTGAGGGTTTATGGCCTGTAGATTTCTGAATGTGTGATATGTAGGAATGTGCTGGGGTGGGCGAGGGTTAGTGAGTGTGAAGGAGAGAATGTTGTGGTCAGAGAGGGGAAGTTCTGAATTATCTAAGGAGGAGGTTGAGCAGAGCCGGACAAAGATCAGGTCAAGGGTGTTACCATCCTTGTGTGTCATCGAGGTTGAGAGCTGTGAGAGGCCAAGAGATGAAGTTAGAGATAGGAGCTGAAATGCAGATGAGGAGATGGGGCTGTTTGTGGGGATGTTGAAGTCTCCCAGAATAATGGTTGGTAATTCTGAGGACATGAAATGCGGCAGCCATGCGGAGAAATGGTCGAGGAATTGGGTAGGTGACCCTGGGGGGCGGTATACCACCGCTACTCTAAGGGGGAGGGGATTGAAGAGCCTAATTGTGTGGACCTCAAAAGAGGGGAATGAGAGTGATGGAGCTGGGGGGATGACCTGAAAAGTACATTGTGGGGACAGAAGTAAACCTACTCCACCACCATGTCTGTTGCCAGGTCTTGGGGAATGAGAGAAATGCAAGCCGCCATAAGAAATAGCGGCCGGGGACACTGTGTCTGAATCCTGGATCCAGGTTTCAGTGAGGGCCAGCAGATTAAGGGAGTTAGTGAGAAAGTAGTTATGAATGAGTGGAAGTTTGTTACATGCAGACCGTGGATTCCAGAGAGCACAATTAAAAGAGGGTGATGAAGGTGTGCAAGTAATGTTTATAAGGTTGGTGGGGTTTCTGTGTGTGGTGGGAGAGGGGTAGAAGTTGGTGGAGGGTGAACCAGGATTAGGAGAGATATCACCTGACAGAAGCAGCAGTAAAAAGAGGAAAGGCAAACAGTTTTTGTGATGGTGACTTTGTTTTTGGTGCAATACCCTGGAGCATGGTGGTCCGAGATTATTCACTATATTGAACAGAGTATGGGAGTTCAATAAAGTAGAAGGAAGGAGAGAGGGGTTTATGTTGATGTGGGGGGATGGGGCAGTGAAGGTAAAGTGCAAAGGCACATAGAACAATAGATATTGAAGTAAAGGACATGGTGATAGGGAAATGAAAAGAGAAAAAACAACTTGTGTTGTTAAAAAAAAAAATAATAATTATTTATTTTATTTTTTTTCCCCTCTCCCTTTTAAGTAGAGTGGCTTACCTGACTCCTGCCCTGACTAACTGCCATGAAATAACTGCATCCACTTAGCATTCAATGCCACTTTGCATGAGATGCCACACGTGTAAGCCCCCCACACGTGTACCCCTTAGGAATGAACTAAATTTATCAAGCTAGTAAGTACAACTGTCTGGTGACTGTTCAGGTCACAGGAAAGTAGGATTTTAGTCCTTAACCTGTATCAAGCTAGTAAGTACAACAGTCTGGTGACTGTTCAGGTCACAGGAAAGTAGGATTTTAGTCCCTAACCTGTATCAAGCTAGTAAGTACAACAGTCTGGTGACTGTTCAGGTCACAGGAAAGTAGGATTTTAGAACCTGCCTGTATCAACCTAGTAAGTACAACAGTCTGGTGACTGTTCAGGTCACAGGAAAGTAGGATTTTAGTCCCTAACCTGTATCAAGCTAGTAAGTACAACAGTCTGGTGACTGTTCAGGTCACAGGAAAGTAGGATTTTAGTCCCTAACCTGTATCAAGCTAGTAAGTACAACAGTCTGGTGACTGTTCAGGTCACAGGAAAGTTGGATTTTAGAACCTGCCTGTATCAACCTAGTAAGTACAACAGTCTGGTGACTGTTCAGGTCACAGGAAAGTAGGATTTTAGTCCCTAACCTGTATCAAGCTAGTAAGTACAACAGTCTGGTGACTGTTCAGGTCACAGGAAAGTTGGATTTTAGTCCCTAACCTGTATCAAGCTAGTAAGTACAACAGTCTGGTGACTGTTCAGGTCACAGGAAAGTAGGATTTTAGTCCCTAACCCTAACCTGTATCAAGCTAGTAAGTACAACAGTCTGGTGACTGTTCAGGTCACAGGAAAGTAGGATTTTAGTCCCTAACCTGTATCAAGCTAGTAAGTACAACAGTCTGGTGACTGTTCAGGTCACAGGAAAGTTGGATTTTAGAACCTGCCTGTATCAAGCTAGTAAATACAACAGTCTGGTGACTGTTCGGGTCACAGGAAAGTAGGATTTTAGTCCCTAACCTGTATCAAGCTAGTAAGTACAATAGTCTGGTGACTGTTATGGTCACAGAAAAGCTTGGATACCGATCTGGATCACCCTGCCTATATCCTCCTAGATTAGTCCTGAGAAGGACTGTTGTGGTCAGCAGCAGTTTGCAGCCCTGCTCCGGATCTACCTATGAGGGCCACAAATCTGTCCCTAAGCAGCAGCAGACACTCTCCCTACACTCACTGTCTGGATGGCTGTGTGCAGAGCACATCGTGGCCGGGTCTTATAAAGGCTCGGTCACGCTGTGCGGGCCGGCCAATCACTGCAATGCCACAACTAACATGGCTTTGGCATTGCAGTGACTGCCAGCCAATCCCTGTATGTGGGCTGGCTCTCTAAAGAGCGCCAACATGCAGGGATGAGGACCCCGAGTACAGCACGAGTATCGCGAGATTACTCGGTACTCGCCGAGTAGCCCGAGTACAGTGATACCCGTGCGAGTACGAGTAGTCACAAGCATACTCGCTCATCACTATACATAGGACAAGCAATCAGACTGTACAGTTCTAAGGCCCTCTAGTGGCCAATATAAAATTAAGAGAAAATTTAAAAATTGTTTTTAAAAGTGTGAAAAAACCCCACAAAAGTTCAAATCACCCACTTTTTACCCCATTCAAAATAAAATTATATAAAAAAATACACATATTTGGTATTGCTGCATTTAGAAATGCCTGATCTATCAAAATATAAAATCAATCAATCAGATTGGTAAACTGCATAACGGAAAAAAAAGTCCAAATGCCAAAATTATGTTTTTTTGGTTGCCGCAACAGTGCAATAACGGGCAATCAAAACAAGATATCTTCCCACAAATGGTATCATTAGAAATGTCTGCTCAAGACACAAAAAATAAGCCATCACACGGCCCCATATCCTAACAAATGACAACGCTACGGGTTGTGGAAATTCTGTTTCTTTAAAAATTTCAGATTTTTTTTTAACCATTTACATAATAGAAAAAGCATACATTTCTGGTAACAATAAACTTGTACTGACTCAAGGCATTATACTCACATGTCAGTTCTCCATACAGTGAACATGGGAAATAAAAAACCCAAAACACAAATGTGTAATTGCACTTTTTTTTTGCAATTTCACTGTACTTGGATTTTTTCCCATTTTAACATGCACAATATGGGAAAATAAATGATTTCATCTCAAAGTACAACTCATCTCACAAAAAAACAAGCCCTCACATGTTTACAGTGATGGAAAAATATAAAAGTTATGGCTCTTGGAAGAAGGGGAGAGAAAAACGGAAAATGGGAAATTGCCGGGGGTGGCTGAAGGGGTTACAGACATAGTCATCCGTCACACTGCGTTTTGCTCAAAACCCGCAGAGTGTCATGGCATCTGGCACTCTTCACACTTCATATTCTGACATTTCACACTGAGGTTTTTCTCATTCTTCTGAGTTCCACAGGCAGGCTTGGGCATAGACCAGCTGTGTTCTCAGTTGTGATCGGGCTAGCAGGAGTTTATCTCTGTAAAGGTACCGTCACACGGGGCGACGGGGCTGGGGATGTCGGCGGCGACTGGCGGGAGTGCGCACGTTTTTGGTGCCCCGCCAGCGTCGCCGTCCACGATTTACACGGGGCGACACCTCCAGCCCCGCGCCGGCGAGCTGTCAGGCGGCATCACCGCCGGGGTGTCTGAAAACCCCAGCGGTGATGCAAGACAATGGGAGCCTATGGCTCCCATCGCCTGACGGGTCGCCAGCGGCCGGTTACATTCAGTGATGTGTGCACATCGCCCCAGAGCACTTCTCTGAAACCAGGCGACCTCCCGGCGGCGCCGACATCGCCCCTATGTCGCCTATGTAATAGGCGGAGATGTTGCCCCGTGTGACGGGGCCTTAAGACTCCTAATTAACTCTTGGATCACATGTTCTTGGTGACCTATCATAGTTGCTCCCTGCTTTTTTAAGATGGTGGAATCTGTTTTCTCATGCCGACTATAGCTTCAGTGTTGCTCCAGCAATACTGACCATGATCTTGGTTTTCCAGTAATCTGGTAACAGTAGCTACTTGTTTGGTGTTTGGTGAAAACTTCCTTGCTGTATTTATTACTCCTGCTTGTTCTTGTTTCCTCTCTTATTACATATTGTATTCTCCCTGCATGTAAAGGTACCGTCACACGGGGCGACGGGGCTGGGTATGTCGGCGGCGACTGGCGGGAGCGCACACGTTTTTGGCGCCCCGCCAGCGTCGCCGACCCCCATTTACACGGGGTGACATCTCCAGCCCCGCACCGGTGAGCTGTCAGGTGGCATCACTGCCAGGGTGTCTGAAAACCCCAGCGGCGATGCAGGACAATGGGAGCCTATGGCTCCCATCGCCTGACAGGTCGCCAGCAGCCGGTTACATGGGGCGATGTGTGCACATCGCCCCAGATCGGTCGCCTGGTTTCAGAGCACTATAGAAGAGGCCACAGCTGCCCTGTAGGTGTCAATTTATTAAGGAGTTCATAGTGAGGGGTGCTAGATATATGTGTTGCCAGCCTGTCCCTATCCAATAACCCCATCACAAAATGCTGCCACCAGTTAATCATTTGATATACGTCTGGTCCGTGATCAGGGTTATGTCAGTGCCAGAAACCAACCCAGGTAGCGTATAATATGAAACAAGCACACACACATGGGGATTTCATGGATCGAGATAAAAGAGCAGTCCAAGAATAATTTATGTATTTAATCACCATAGATTCTCTCTCAAAGCAGTCACCCTCTCTTCTGCCAGGACCGGAGCATTAATCAGAGATCTAGGCAAGATTCTTATGTGGTAACCTAGATTGGTGAAGAAAGGTGTTACCTTAGTGGAGACACTCCATTTATTGTAGAACACTTAGCTACCATAGCAGAATTAACTACAACCAATCATCCTGAAGATGGCTAACATAGCGCCGTAGATATTGCTCCAAAATATGATCAGTCTGACCATTTGTCCAAGGGTGATATGTAGAAGAAAGATGAACATTAATATCAAGTGCAGAAGAAAACCTCTTCCAGAGTCTTGAAGTAAAGTGTGCAACACGGTCAGAGATAATTTCATTTGCAATCCAATTAACCAAAAAATATTCTGTATCACTAAGTTCAGTCTGTTTAGCTGAGGGGAGGCCGGCACAAGGAACAAAATGATGATCAACCTGATGAAGGTGGCCTACTGCTGCCGAAACGTGTTGTGAGGCACTTTATTCAATAAAAGTTTTCTATACTAAAGCTAATTCTCTGACCCCTTTTGTGTGCCCAGAGCAGTTTTCTGCTTTCCGATCAACCATCACCAGGACCGTATTAATGCCACCAGACCTAGGAAGATCCACAATGAATCCATTGAGCTAAACCCCCAAGGATGGGATGGAACATATACTGATTCAAGAAGACCCATAGGCGATGCACAAGAAGTTTTATAATGAGCACATACCTCACAAGATAGAACATTATTCTTAGTATCCTTCATGCAAGTGGGCCACTAGGAAATCGGCTCAGTAACTCTTGTATCTTCTGTACCCACTTTTGACCAGTCAGCTTGGAGCTATGAACCAACTTGAGGAACTGCAGATGTAAGGCCTCAGGGATGTAGATACATTGGTCTCGCAACTATATGAATCCCTTAAGTACAAGATTGATATCAGCAGGAGGGTTAGCAAGAAATACATCACCGGCATAGTCCTCCTTGATCTCTTTTCCTGAACATGCATTACTCCAATGAAGTTGGCATCACATAGGATTAGATGGCACCCAGGTATGGAATCTGCATCATAGAATCGGGATAAAGCATCGGGCTTCTCATTACTAGAAGCTGGATGGTTCAAAATGACAAAATAAAATTGGTTTAAAAAGAAGTTCCAATGAGCCTGTGAAAGACATCTAGTGGATCTGCGGAACCCTAGATTGCGATGCTAAGTCAACAGTACGATCTATTGTGCGTCTCCTTGCAGTTGGTGCCTCCATTACTTAAAAGCTGCAATAAAAGCCAGCAACTCCTTTTCTCCCTGTCAAGATCTCCACTCTGCCCTTGTCTGTTACTACTGTTGTTGAAGCTGTTAGCCTGTGCTGGGTTTGTGCTGCAATGACCTGTCTTCACTTCCGTTAATTAGGCCTCTACTTTAGCATGCTAGCTCCTCCATTCAGTGTCAATCATACACTTGTTTTTGCACATGTAGGTCTGATCCCTCTGTGCTTTGTGCCTGACCCAGGCTCACTTTATTCCCTTACCTGGACTTTCACCATCTGCCTTTGACCTGACTACTCTTTTCCCAATATTCTGTTTGGTCCTTCTGGTTTTCCTGACTTCGGCTAGAATTGAACTTCGTCTCTGACTATCCCTTGCTGTTAATACGCCATTTCTTGGACCTGACCTCGGACCGTTTGACCTCCCTTTACTTTCAGTATGTAGTATTATTATTATATTTACTTTCCGTTATTGCAATCTGTTTCTTCACCTCTGAGATTAGTTATTACTGTAGTGACTCATGTCATACTCCCACGCTGTAGTTATTCTCTTCAGAGGTAAGTCTATGAGAAAAGCAAGCACAAGGATGTGACAAGCCTTCTCTCCAGTTATTTGAGAGAGAATGGCCCCTAAAGCCCAATCCAAAGCATCCACTTCCACGATGAAGGGATGTGCCTAGTCCAAGTGGATCAAATATGGAGCTGAAGTGAAACACGTCTTAGGCCGATCAAAAGCTAACTGACTAATGACCTTTGAAAGGGTCTTTCCCTAGTCAAAGAAGTGATGGGACAGAGAATTTCTGAAAATTTTTGAATGAAACGTCTATAGAAATATGCAAATCCTATTAGGCCCCTTTCACATCAGCGTTTTGCGCTGATCGTGGCAGTTGCAGTGAAAAAAACGCAACTGCCGCGATTACCGCATAACAGCCGCACTTGCGGTTTACTTGTGGCAAGCCCCATACAATGTCTATGGGGGCTTGCGGCAGGTGCGGCAAGTGCGGCATACCGCAGTTTTTTTCGCGGCCGCACCTGCCGCAAGTGCCGAAACCGCACTTGTCGCACCTGCCGCAAGCCCCCATGGATATTGTATGGGGCTTGCCGCAAGTAAAGCGCAAGTGCGGCCGTTATGCGGTAATCGCAGCAGTTGCGTTTTTTTCACCGCAACTGCCGCGATCAGCGCAAAACGCTGATGTGAAAGGGGCCTTAAACGCTGAACTTCTTTAATGTTCTTGGACACTGGCCAATCAAGGATTTGCCTGAATCTTACCAGATTCCATGTTCAGTGCCAGGGAAGTGATAAGATAAACTAAAACTTTTATCTCAGAATGATGAAACTCACAATTCTTCAGCTTGATATAAAATGGTTCTCTTTCAATCGTTTTAAAACTGATCTCACATGTTCTTGATGCTCCTGTAAAGAGCCAGGAAAAATTAAAATATCTTCCAGTGAACTGATACAATACATTTTTGAAAATGTTATTGTCAATATGTTGAAATGTTACAAGGGCATTACAAAGCCCAAAGTACATCACCAGGTATTTAAAGTGTCCATACCGACATCTGAATGCAGTTTTCCATTCATCACCGGCACGGATATGGACCAAATTATAAGACCCACGAAGATTCAATTTAGAGAATATTTTGGCATGACGGACTCTTTCCAAGAATTCAGAAATCAAAGGCAAGGGTTAACGATTCCAGATGGCCACCCAATTAAGTTCCCGATAGTCAATCCAGGGCGTTAGAGTCCCATCCAAAAGATAGGCCCCCTGCTGTTGAGGAAGAAGGAGGTATAAAGATTTAGCCAGACTTTCATCAAAATAATCCTTTAAGGCTTAAAGTACAGGTGCAATCCAAGGATATACATTGCTAAAAATAATAGCTGCCCCTGGAAGCAACTCAGTAAGATAGTCATAATGCCTATGCAGTGGAAGTTGATTTGCTTTCTTTTTGTCACAAATGTCAGAAAATAATTTACATGCATAAGGTAAAGTGGATACTTGTACAGGAGATTCTATATCTGGTAACTCCGGAACTGCTTCAGTCTTTGCTTCTTGTTAGAAAGGTAATGTGGCGCCCTGTGCCATGCAAGCCACAGAACCAACTAGTTCACTACGGGATTTCCACATCTGGTACCTCACCTACACACAACACCTTCCATTCCAGGCCTGTAAGGGGAGCACCACTGGCTGTTGTTAAGCCAGATCCCCTATAAATACAGGTGCTGGGGGCGGAGTTAGCCAGAGTGTGCAGTTGCTAGGAGAACTGTGAAGATCAGCTCAGTGCCTAGTGAGCTAACCTGGTCACCGGAGCCGTGCTAGGCCCGAGATCAGTGCACCGCTAGAGCTAATTTGGGGGTCCAGAGAATGAGGACAAAAGGCAGAGGCTAGGAAAAGTATAGTGGGGGCAGAGGAGCAATTCATGCTCACCCCAGGAGAACACCAGTCACTGGAGTCAGAGTCTGCAAGGGAAAGAGGTTAGCCCAGCAGAGAATCCTAGTAAACCATGGAGGCTTAGCTTTCCGGACACCCGCAGCACCCACATTTGAGAGCCAGGAGCCTCAGGAGAGATAGCAGCATACAAGGACGAAGTGGCCTATAACTCACTCTGTGTGGAAGTCTCAAGGTGTTTCCTTCAGACCTGGATGTGTACCTGCAAAACCATCAGTAAAGGTACCGGAGAGACTTTCTTGTGTGAGTGTCCATTCCTTCGACCTGTCCCTCACAGCAAAGACTGTGCAGCCCCATTCCAACTGCTCTTCCTGTAGAGAGCTACAGCATCTTGCTGCCGCCCATCACCCCGGAGGTCCCAGCAGCGCCGGTGCCATCACCAGACCTACAGGTGGCGTCACGACTTCTATAAACTCTTATCCATGTAAATATACCCCCTTTTTATTGTCACCATGAGGGCACAGGCTCGGGCACCGACCACCCGTGACATCCCTGCACACGACCGCCCGAGACCTGAGTACCCAGACCTTTGTGGGCCAGACAGTAATCTCCTTGGTCTCCCAGTTGATAGTCAGATGTTGAGAACGCAGCCATGGGATGCTTCGAATCATAGTGAAATGAGGAGAAGAGATTAACAAGAAAGAATGCTGGTCTTGATGATTTGCTTCCAACACAATAGCAAGCAGTACAGTCTCCTGATGTACAGGCTTAAAAATTGACGTTGACCCATCCACTTTTTCCATGGTAATCAGAGAAGCTCTTTGCTGTATCTCAATACCATGTTCTTTAGCAAAGGAAATATTCATAAAATTATCCCCTGCCCCTGAGTCAACTATAGCTGCACTGGAAATCCACGGTCCCGCACACAAGATCCTAATAGGGAGTAAACAGTGAGAGTTATTTCCTTTTGCACCCTGAGAGGTGTAGTCATTGAAAGAGAATGAAATACAGCATTTAACAGCAGGCTTAATTCAGAGATGTCAGATTCATCATCACAGTTATCATATTCCCCTACCGCTGCTAAAACCTTGTTAGGCCGCTTGGGACACCTGGGACAGTTATATAGGAAATGGTCAGATTGGGTGCAGTAGAAGCATAGACTTTCCTGGAGGAAGTCCTCCCAGGACTCTCTCACACCTCTGCACTAAGTCAATTTGCATAGGCACCTCCCATGCCACCCGAGATGTTTTACCTGCAGGCTGTTTGAGAGGAAGGGAAAAGTTAGGCATACAATTAAATACCGTATATACTCGTGTATAAGCCGAGTTTTTCAGCCCAAAAATTGGGCTGAAAAGTCACCCCCTCGGCTTATACACGGGTCAATACGGTAATATATGTGTGGGGGCTGTGTCCGGGTGCTGGGGAGGCTGGAGGAGGCGGGGGGAGGCTGATGACTGAGCGGCCCGTCACGTGGGGCCGCTCATTAGATATGCACGGCTCCCCCCGCCCATCACAGCGGCAGGGGGAGCCGTGCATACAGCCCCCCGTGTATACAGCAGCCCCCCAGTGGCACGAGCCCCCCCCATCATGGAAAGAGCCCCACACTTGGCAGAGCCCCCCCACCCCGATGCTTTACCATCCAGTCAGTGTCTTCGCCGCGGGTCCTGCGCGCTGTCATCCCGGTCTCACGTGACCCGGCGCGCTGACGTCATTCCACAGCGACCGCCGGGTCACATGAGACCGGGAAGACAGCGCGGGAGGAAGGACGCGACAGCCCGCGGTGATGAAGACGCTGGATGGTAAGTTAATGCAGCGGGGGGGAGGCTCTGCACAGTGTGGGGGGCTCTTTCAATGATGGGGGGGGTAGTGCCACTGCGGGGCTGCCTGTATACACCTTGGGGCCAGCTGTATACCCCTGGGGCCAGCTGTATACCCCTGGGGCCAGCTGTATACCCCTGGGGCCAGCTGTATACCCCTGCAGCCAGCTGTATACCTCTGGGGCCAGCTGTATACCCCTGGGGCCAGCTGTATACCTCTGGGGCCTGCTGTATACCCCTGGGGCCAGCTGTATACCCCTGGGGCCAGCTGTATACCCCTGGGGCCAGCTGTATACCTCTGGGGCCTGCTGTATACCCCTGGGGCCAGCTGTATACCCCTGGGGCCAGCTGTATACCCCTGGGGCCTGCTGTATACCTCTGGGGCCTGCTGTATACCCCTGGGGCCTGCTGTATACCCCTGGGGCCAGCTGTATACCCCTGGGGCCAGCTGTATACCCCTGGGGCCTGCTGTATACCTCTGGGGCCTGCTGTATACCTCTGGGGCCTGCTGTATACCCCTGGGGCCAGCTGTATACCCCTGGGGCCTGCTGTATACCTCTGGGGCCTGCTGTATATACCCTGGGGCCTGCTGTATACCTCTGGGGCCTGCTGTATATACCCTGGGGCCTGCTGTATACCTCTGGGGCCTGCTGTATATACTCTGGGGCCTGCTGTATATACTCTGGGGCCTGCTGTATACCTCTGGGGCCTGCTGTATATACTCTGGGGCCTGCTGTATACCTCTGGGGCCTGCTGTATATACCCTGGGGCCTGCTGTATATACCCTGGGGCCTGCTGTATACCTCTGGGGCCTGCTGTATACCTCTGGGGCCTGCTGTATATACTCTGGGGCCTGCTGTATATACTCTGGGGCCTGCTGTATATACTCTGGGGCCTGCTGTATACCTCTGGGGCCTGCTGTATATACTCTGGGGCCTGCTGTATACCTCTGGGGCCTGCTGTATATGCCTCTGGGGCCTTCTGTATATGCCTCTGGGCCTGCTGTATATGCCTCTGGGGCCTGCTGTATATGCCTCTGGGGCCTGCTGTATATGCCTCTGGGGCCTGCTCTATATGCCTCTGGGGCCTGCTGTTTATACCTTTTAGGGATGCTGTATATACCACTGTGGGGGATGCTGTATACTACCACTGGGGAGGCTGCTGTATACTTCCACTGGGGGGGATGCTGTATACTACCACTGGGGAGGCCTGTATAACCACACTGCTGGGGGCTGTATACCTGTGCTGGGGTCCACCCTCGGCTTATACACGAGTCAATAAGTTTTCCCAGGTTTTGGGGTCAAAAGTAGGGGGGTCGGCTTATACACGGGTCGGCTTATACACGAGTATATACGGTACTGCTAATTTCTCCTGTCTACATTCAGTAAGGCAAATGTCTATGCATACACAATGAGGTATAAACGTTTCTAGTTGTTGTGGGGACTCTGAGCAGGCCAATTTATCTCTTCTAAAAATAGGTAATTGTGCGTAACTCTCCCAATTAGTATCTACCGCTAGTCTTCTAAATTCAGTGGCACATTCAATCAACTTACATAATTGCCTTGGGATCAGATGTCGAGATGTCACCTTTTCTTCTTCATCTGATTGGTCCACGTGACCGCCGCTGGATGGTCCTCCTGAAACAGAAAAAAAAGCATGGCCGCCATATTGGCATACCCAAGTGCCAATATGCCGGCTGCATGCACATGCTCACCCACGGGTCTTCCTTCACCGCCACCTTCACCTCCTCTGTTGCCCCCACTGCTGCGCCACTTCAACACTCACCATATCCACCTGCCACTGTGTCACATGACATGGCGCATCGCACAGCTCCTTCAGTGTAGTTACATAGATCCTTGTGCTGATAGGAATAGGACCTGTGTGACACAGTAGGTCATGTGAGTAGCACATCATATGAGTCGCCACATTACACAGGTCCTTTCAATGCAAGGATCTATGTCCGCGTTGTACTGCAATTTTATTGATTTTTAAATAAAGAAACCTATGATAACGATTACCAAGTCTTCCAAGGAAACGCTGCCTTACCAGTCGGGTAACTTTTAATCTGCACATCAATACTTCTTACTGTAGTATTCAATGAAGTTGATATTTGAGCCACTTGAGAGTGACTGAACAGAAAAACAGTGTGGGCTGTTGCATGAAGTATGAGGGCCCCCAGTTCAAAAGGCCTTCACATTTCAGTGACCAAAATCAATATCTCTTACAGAAGTATACTATCAAGCTGATATTTGTGCCACCTGATTGTGGCTGAACAGAAAAGCAGTTCGAGCTGTTGGATGAGGTATGAGGGCCACCAGGCCACTAGGCCTACACTTTTGACTCACCCATCCAATTATTTACTACTGTAGTATTTTATGAAGCTGATAATTGTGCCACCTGATTGTGGCTGAGCAGAAAAGCAGTTTGAGCTGTCGCATGAGGTATGAGGGTCCCCGACACACTAGGCATACACCTGTCACTGAACCACCTATGAAGGTAATATTTGTGGCAACTGAGTCTAGCGGAGTAGAAAATGTATTGGAGCTGTAGTATTAGGTATAAGGGGCCACAGGCCTACACCTGTCACTCATCCACTTCTTACTCAATGTTCAACCTTGAAATGCTGTTTCCATGCCTTGTCCCTTGCACCCATAGTGAGCCATTACCAAAGTCTAGAGAATTAATACCACTTTTTCTGCTGTCTGCCCTTATTTTTGGAAAGTGTGGAGACTCCTATATGCTTAAGCCTTGTCCCACAGCAGTAAATTGTTCCCTATAAATTTTGGTATGTTGCTAAGTATAGCATCAAAGGGAAGGCTCCCCTAATGGACTCAGACACCAACTGATCCGCTATTTCTGCATGAGAGTGTTGCATCCTGCTGACTGTAAGTGTAAGAAGGTGATCGTATGCAACAGTGCAGAAAATCAGGAGACAGTGGTAATTGAACCGACAACAATTTATTACCTTTTTACAAATCAAGGATTAGTACTTTACATATGAGACAAGTGTATTGTACAAGTAATAGTGGTAAATCACATTTACTCATCACTGTACCTGCTTAACTAAACAATAGTAAACAGTGCACTGGCCCCAAGCGGGCCACATTTGTGTTCTGAAGCGCAGTCTCACACTCCACTCAACATGTCTGCATATCAAGCAACGGCCAATGGAAAGGTCTTCTGCTACAGTTAGGTCATCTCTCAGGCCTATTTCATATCGGGTCATAGTCTTCTACTAGCGCTAATCATGAGTCTTCCATGGTAGAAATTCATTCTCTTTTAATGGCTTTAGTTACAGGCTTTTATTGGCATAGGTCAAAGTGCTTCTTCTGTCACAGGTTATGGGTTTCTACTGGCAAGATCTCCCTCTCAACTTTGGTATACCTCAGGCCCTCTCCAGGATTCTATTATTCTCAGACCCTTCTGTGGCAATGGCTGGATTAGAGCAAGATAAGAGGGTGTAAATAAAGCATCCCTAAATTGCCAATACCAAGGTTGGTTAATTTGATATTGTTACATCACTCTATCAAATATTCCAGTGCTTCAGAGAGCCTTAAATAATCTTCTATAGTGTTACATTTTCTGAAGTGAGTGGTCACAACACATCACCTGCTGCCACGTTTCTAATTCACTATACGCTCAGAAGGAAGATAACATAATCAAGCTCCAATATGAAATCAAACTTTATTTTAATAGTTTATTTTTACTTATTCTGGCTTTTAAAGTTGTGAATGCTACACCAGTGTCTATTAAGACTTCCATTACAAACAAGAAAAACATTTCCATAGGAGCTAATGAACAACAAAACATATTATTGTATTGTCTTCTAATGTGGAAAATATTGTTTTTGCCAAATTTCACAATCAGACATTGTGTCCTTTGGGAAAACTGAGCCAGAAATTTCAAAATGAGTGATGCATTTAACCTAAAAGGTATTTCTACAAATATAATACTTTTCTAACAGACTTTAAAATGTCTAGTTATAGATTTCTAGTGTTATTAAAATTATTAAAGATATCTACCTGTATTTAATTACAGTGTGTAGTAAAATATGCTAAACTCACTTTTTTTTATTTTTTTTTTATCAATTATATTTTTAAAGCAATACTTAAATTATACTGAGATCCTAAGCAATATCCAGCTGCCCAAATGCATATATAAACATCCTGCAGGAAAAGAGGAGTATTAAAATTTTTTCTAGGCTCCCAAGACGTCTCCTCAGGACAGACCCCCACTAGTCTACAAAGAAGAACGTTTTGCCTTGAATCCTTTTCACTGCTAAAATGGATTTTACCTCAAAGATGTACATCACTAACCAGGGGATGTGAGATACCTGGATCTCTGAAGTAACAGCTCAGGATGACGGGCTTGAGGAGAGACACATTGAATGAGTTTAGAATATGCACAGAAGCTGGGAAATTTAACTTGTAGGATACTTCTTTGATCCGCTGTAGCACCTCGAGAGGACCGATAAAGTGGGGACCCAACTTCTAAAATGGAAGCCTACGATGAACAAATCTGGAAGAGATTGTCTCTCTGAGCCAGAACAAAGGAGGGTGTAGGTTTTATATGCATGCCTCTTCATACAGAAGGAGGACTGCTTCAAGGAGGATTTGGTCTCCCCAATTTCAAAGAAAGTCTTGAAAAGGGCATCGACCACTGGGTTTCCGGAGGTGATATCCACTAAGAATCAGATTTAGAGCTATTGTCCATACACTATGGGAAATGGAGATTTAGTGGAGGATTCACTCACACGGTTATTGTATGAGAACTTCGCCCATGTTAGGAACTTAACCCTATTGCTGTGGTGCTTAGTGATGAAGTGCTAAAAGAAAGTCGTCAGGATTTGGTTGACCCATTGTATTTGGCTGTTGACTGCCGATGGTGGGCCGAAGAGGAGCTTAAGAGGACATCCAGCAGCTTACAGGTATCTCTTCAGATGTGAACTGGATACAATGGGGATGGGCAGGCCATGCAGCTGGAAAATGTGCTTGATGAAATTCTCAGCGAGCACGGCTGTAGAGGGCAAACCAGTTAGTGAAATGTCCACTGCTAACCAGATGATGGCGCAGCCATAGGACTTCAGCAGCTCAGTGATAAAGTTCATAATAATATGCAGCCAAGGAGCTGTTGTCACTGGTAGGGGCATTAGTAATTGAGCAGGGATCTTTGGGGTCACAGGACACAGGATAGAAAGGCCACAACAAACTATACACCATCTTGACGCAGTGTAGATCACCAGTAATGCTGAGTGATCAGGAGAATAGACTTCTGTCCAGCATGGCTGGCCAAGTTGGAGAAATCACTCCACCGAAAACTTGCTTCCTGTCTGCCTTGGCAATGAACATCTTGCTGGTAGATACTCGAGAAATGTCTACTAGAGCCACCATGAGCATTTTGGAATGCTCACAAATGTGCTGATGCTCTTCCTTAAGGTAAACAAACAGCAAAGACTTGGACAGTGCATCTGTATTGACAATCTTTTTGGATGGGTGGAAGAGCAGAACTAAATCGAAGTCGGTGAAGAACAATGACCATGAGGCTTTGTGTTAATTTAGCTTCTAAGCCAACTGTAGGTAGGCTATGTTTTGTGGTCAATGTAGATGATGATTGGATGCACTGCTCCTTTCAGTAGATATCACCACCCCTCCAGAGACATCCTGATCGCCAAAATTTTCTCAGTCACTAGCTCAGTAGTTGCACTCTGAAGGAGAGAAAGCCCTGGAAAAGAAACCGTCTTACCAGCAGCCAACTTCTGCATGAGACTGCTTCAACCACAGAGAATGAAGCATCCATCTCCAGAAGGAACTGCCTATTAATCTCCACACTATGCAGTGCCTTGGCCGAGGAGAAGGCCTGTTTGAGAGTGAAAAATATGCATTCCGCTTCCTGAGTCCAGGCTCTAGGATTTACTCCCTTGGGGGCCAGAGCTGAAATGGGGGGATTCCAGGATGGGAATTGCAAGATAATCTGATGATAATAATTGGCAAAGCTGAAGACCCCCTGGATTTCCTTTAAACCGTCGGACTCAGGCCACTTCAGAACTGCCAATACTTTGTCTGGTTCCATCCTCAAGCCAGAGTCTAGGAAAGATAGGTAAGACTGCTCAAAGAGGCACTTCTTGAATTTGGTGTAGAGACAATTCTAGCTCAGTCTCTGTAACAGTTGATGACCATTATGGTACCTTTACAAGCGGTAACATTTTTAGGTATTCCACAGGTAACTTACTGGCTGCAGTGAAATCATGGAGACATTGTTCTATCTTGTTGCTGTGTACAAATGGAATAATGTCTCCATGATTTCACTGCAGCCAGTAAGTTACCTGTTGAATACCTAGAAATGTTGCCGCGTGTAAAGGTACCCTATGTCCTGTGAGTAGGCCGATCAGAAGAGTACACTAGAATGTTGTCCAGTTAAACCACCATGCATGACTATAGCAGAGCACGGAATGTATCACTGACAAATTCCTGAAGGACTGCTGAAGTATTGTTCAGTTCGAATGGCATCACCTGACATTCATAGTGGCTTTCACAGGTATTGAAGGCCATTTTCCATTCATCACCTGACCATATCTGGAGAGATTGTATGAACCTCGAAAATCAAGATCAGGGAAGATGTTGGAATCTCAGAGTTGGTTGAACAATTCGGGTATAAGTGGCAGCAGGTATTTATGTGGAGCCCCAGGCGGGACTAGGGTACTCGGTGCCGGACCGGACGGTACTGGGGATGTCACGGGTGGCTTGGTCCGGACCGTGTCCCTGGGCCCTCACAATAAAAGGGGGGAATTATTTACAAGGGGATTGTCACGGGTGACGCCACCCACTTGGTGCAGCCAGTAATGGGGGCCGCCGCTGCTGCAGAACCTCCGGGGGGTGATGTGAGGGCAGCGGAGATGGTATAGTTCCAGTGGGGGAACTGTATCCCCCGGGGCAGTAAGGGTTTAAAGTCTATTGGGGTTATAGATGGTGGAGAAGGGTTGGAGGACACACACTCACGTTTGGTCGACACTGGTGCACTTCCCTTCTCCTCCCGATGCTGCAGAGCCAACAGGCTGGATCTGTAGGGAGGCTCTCTGTGCTGAATCTGGAGCAAAGGTCGCAATCAATACACAGACTCCAAAGCTGTTTTCCAAAGCTTTACTGCAGATGTTGTTGCAGGCTATAGTCCACGGAGTCTGTAATGGGGCTAAGCTCTCTCCCAACCCTGTCCGGGGTCGTCAGCGTCCTTATGCTGCACTCTGTGTGTGTGTCCTGGCTGCTGCTATTAGCTGAGCTGCTGGGATTCCTCACGTCTCTCTGTATGCTGCTGGTACCACTTGGCTAGGCAACTTGAGTCCTCTATGCTGTGCTGACCCCTCCGTGTTGCTTCGCTCTGGTACTAGGGGCATCTAGTGATCCCACTGTTCCTGGATTCACTGTGCTGTGGGTGCCAGACACAGTACCGGATCCGGTGTCCGTCTCTGTGCGTACTTCTGGGGCAAGTGATGGTGTCACTCCAGCTCCCAGATGTGTTCCTCTGTCTTTCGTTCTCCTCGTTCCTCTGACCCTTGCTAGGCCTGCACTGAGCTAACTCTGCTCTCAGTGAGCTCTTCACAGCACTACACCGTGCTGTACGGTCTGAGCTCTCCCTCATGGACAAGAGTATATAAGGGAGCAGATATAATATACATATTCCATATGGTTATAGTTTCCTATACAGCTATCAGGTGATTGCCTGATTAGCTGAGCAGCTCAACACTTGATTAATTGTATCAAAAGGAGAACAACATGTGGAGTCAAACAATTGCTTTAAATACTCATATACATAATTTTATTTTGAGACACATATAGACATAAATATGCAGAAAAACAAGGTGCATCGTGTGTAACACATAGTACATAGTCCATAACAAAAAATGAGAGCGCACAATGATATACAAGGATTGCACATTCATAGGATAAGCAGCATTGGTTCATTAGAGATTGAAGTAGATCTGTTGTGCACTTTGTATGAAATTACCTTGCATTTGCACTTTATGGGACGCTGCAATAGGCTTTGTGAAATGCCAGTCCATACCTGGATTACTATGGTTGTTTTACTAGAAACTACCGTATATACTCGTGTATAAGCCGAGTTTTTCAGCACAAAAATTGTGCTGAAAAGTGCCCCCCTCGGCTTATACACGAGTCACTATACGGCTGAGTGGGGGGGGGGGCGGTGTCCGGGGGCTGGAGGAGGCAGGGGGAGGCTGCACTATGAGCGGCCGGTCACGTGGGGCCGCTCATTAGTGCAATGCAATATGCACGGCATCCCCCTGTCCATCAGCGGCAGGGGGAGCCGTGCATATTACATTGCTCTCCCCCAGTAGTTTATACAGGCCCCCCGATCCCCCCCCCCCCCCCCGTAGTTTATACAGGCCCCCCGATCCCCCCCGCCCCGTAGTATATACAGGCCCCCGTAGTTTATGCAGGCCACCCGATCCCCCCCCCCCGTAGTATATACAGGCCCCCGATTCCCACCCTCTATGTAGTATATACAGGCCCCCGCGCTCTATATACAGGCCCCCGGTTGCAGCCACAGACCTGTAAGAGAATCGCTTTCATACTTACCCTCCTCGCTGTTACCCGCGCTCCTCCGGTCTCCTTCCCGCTTGTACCCGGCGCGTCCACAATGACGTCATTGTGGATGCGCCGGGAAGAAGCTGGAAGGAGACGAGGACGCGCGATGACAGTGAGGAGGGTAAGTATGAAAGCGATTCTCTTACAGGTCTGTGGCTGCAACCGGGGGCCTGTATATAGAGCGCGGGGGGCCTGTATATACTACAGGGAGGGTGGGAATCGGGGGCCTGTATATACTACGGGGGGGGGGGGGGATCGGGTGGCCTGCATAAACTACGGGGGTGGGTAATCGGGGGGCCTGTATATACCACACTGCTGGGGGCTGCTGCCTGTATATACCACACTGCTGGGGGCTGCTGCCTGTATATACCACACTGCTGGGGAGGCTGCTGTATACCACACTGCTGGGGAGGCTGCTGTATACCACACTGCTGGGGGCTGCTGCCTGTATATACCTCACTGCTGGGGGCTGCTGCCTGTATATACCACACTGCTGGGGGCTGCTGCCTGTATATACCACACTGCTGGGGGCTGCTGCCTGTATATACCTCACTGCTGGGGGCTGCTGCCTGTATATACCACACTGCTGGGGGCTGCTGCCTGTATATACCACACTGCTGGGGCTGCTGCCTGTATATACCACACTGCTGGGGGCTGCTGCCTGTATATACCACACTGCTGGGGGCTGCTGCCTGTATATACCTCACTGCTGGGGCTGCTGCCTGTATATACCACACTACTGGGGGCTGCTGCCTGTATATACCACACTGCTGGGGGCTGCTGCCTGTATATACCACACTGCTGGGGGCTGCTGCCTGTATATACCACACTGCTGGGGGCTGCTGCCTGTATATCCCACACTGCTGGGGGCTGCTGCCTGTATATACCACACTGCTGGGGGCTGCTGCCTGTATATACCACACTGCTGGGGCTGCTGCCTGTATATACCTCACTGCTGGGGCTGCTGCCTGTATATACCACACTGCTGGGGGCTGCTGCCTGTATATACCACACTGCTGGGGGCTGCTGCCTGTATATACCACACTGCTGGGGGCTGCTGCCTGTATATACCACACTGCTGGGGGCTGCTGCCTGTATATACCACACTGCTGGGGGCTGCTGCCTGTATATACCACACTGCTGGGGGCTGCTGCCTGTTATATACCACACTGCTGGGGGCTGCTGCCTGTATATACCACACTGCTGGGGGCTGCTGCCTGTATATACCACACTGCTGGGGGCTGCTGCCTGTATATACCTCACTGCTGGGGGCTGCTGCCTGTATATACCACACTGCTGGGGGCTGCTGCCTGTATATACCACACTGCTGGGGCTGCTGCCTGTATATACCACACTGCTGGGGGCTGCTGCCTGTATATACCACACTGCTGGGGGCTGCTGCCTGTATATACCACACTGCTGGGGGCTGCTGCCTGTATATACCACACTGCTGGGGGCTGCTGCCTGTATATACCTCACTGCTGGGGGCTGCTGCCTGTATATACCACACTGCTGGGGGCTGCTGCCTGTATATACCACACTGCTGGGGGCTGTATACCTGTGCTGGAGTCCACCCTCGGCTTATACACGAGTCAATAGGTTTTCCCAGGTTTTGGGGGCAAAAGTAGGGGGGTCGGCTTATACACGGGTCGGCTTATACACGAGTATATACGGTACTTCAATCTCTAATGAACCAATGCTGCTTATCCTATGAATGTGCAATCCTTGTATATCATTGTGCGCTCTCATTTTTTGTTATGGACTATGTACTATGTGTTACACATGATGCACGTTGTTTTTCTGCATATTTATGTCTATATGTGTCTCAAAATAAAATGATGTATATGAGTATTTAAAGCAATTGTTTGACTCCACATGTTGTTCTCCTTTTGATACATATAAGGGAGCAGGTGGTGCTCCCCCTATTGCCCAGAGGTGGTAGTGTTTGTCAGTGTGTAGTGGGGGAGAGAACCCATTGATGTTATTGTGGCACATTAACCCTTGGGGTGCCACATTTATTCCTAACCGTGACTTGATTGAGACCCCTATAATAAATACATAGCTGAAGAGAATCTTTCTTTTTCTTCACAAAGAAGAGCCTGGATCCAGTCAGTGAGGACTTTTGGATGAATCCCCCCCGCAAGGTTTTGCTTAATATATTAGGACAAGACCTATGTCTCAGCCTGGGACAGTGGGTGGATGCAACCTCTTCAGGGAATAGAGCCAGGAAGGAAGTCAATGGGCAGTCATACAGCCTATGTGGTGGCAGAGTCTCAACCTCTTTCTTATCAAAGACATTCACATAGGACTAGTAAGCACATGGCAACCACGGAAGGTAGGAAGGCATCACAGGCATGTAGGTGAGACAGACAGGAATGAGACTTCTATCATGTACTCAGGACTGTCCCCGAGTACATCTCCAGTCCAAGACAGGCCTGTGCATCTGACACCACAGAAGTCCAGGAAGCAGTGGATGACACAGGCCAGGAAGCACAAGGAGGACAATCTTTTCCAAGGTCATGCCATCCCAAAGATCGACTTGCTTGATGATGATCACAATAGGTTCAAACAGGGGCTTACCATCTACAGACAAGAAAGTCATTGTCTCTCACCGGATAGGGATCTGATATTGATCCACTTCAAAATGTTGTACAAATTTCCTGGCAGAACCAGAGTAGATTAATCCAGGCCAGAGCCTCCTCTGACAAATGTGACTTGGGGAAAGCCACCTTAGAGCAATTGGAGGTAAAGAGGTGAGGCAACAGTTTGAAGTGCAATGAGCACTGATTGAGAAAACTCCTGCACTGTTTAGGCTCACAATAGAACTGTAGAGGGGTAGCCAGGCGAAGACCAGAATGTGGAGCTGGAACTACAACCAGATCTGGAAAAGCAGGTGGGGCAGCAATTTGCAAGGCATACAAACAGTTATCCATGGATTTCATAAGTTCCAGCATCGGGGTCTGTGTCTCCCATTGAGAGCTGAGCTTCTGTTGCAGGCCAGTAACATATTGATTTTGGAGCCAGAGGGATCCATGGACTTAGTAGACTGTAATGTTCAAAGGTGTGAACAGAGAGTAGACCCACTGGGCTATGGCACACAGAAAACCTATAGGGGCTTGACTATGACTTCTCACCAGGTGGTTCAGAAAAACCGGTTCACCGAGGAGACTCCAGTCTCCTGGGCATCTGTGTAGCAACCAAGAAGGGAGCCAGGCACAGGAGAGAATATAGCGGCATTCCACACGAAGGTTTTCCAATACAACACACAGGTGACAGGAGAGCAGAGGAGGCCAGGCCTAGTTTTACACAGGGCAGGGGCTTCAACAAGGGAAAAGTGACAAGGAGGCCTTAAACTCACTCACCGTGGAGATCCAGAAGTGTTTTCTGACCTCCAGAGAGTACCCTGGACATTACCTGCAATTCCACCAGTAAAGGTACAGAAACAACTTGCGTGTTTTGTGTCGATTCCTCAGTCCCTGACCCTTTCCACTACAGAGACTGCCCAAGCTGCCTTGCAGAGCAGCCAACTCCCTGCATCAATCCTTGTCTCCTCACCACAGCCTCGGAGACTCTGCGCCGCCTGTAGGGAGCTATACTACCCAGCTGCCCGACCATCATCCCTGGAGGCCCACAGCAGTGCTGGTGCATTCACCAGAAACAACAGGTGGGGTCACGACAAATATTATTCTTTTATTCCCTTTCAACAACCTCCCCCAATTTTTAAGCTGACCACTAGGGCCACGGGTCCGGGCGGGCCACTGGTGGCATCACTGCAACTCCATGCCCGGGTATCGAGTCCCCATAGGCCCTTGGGTGCGTCAGCAGCATCACTGGTACAGGAAGAAGCAGCAGTTATGATGACATCAAAGGTGGCTGATGACTACATGTTCCGCGGGTACAGACAGGGTACTAGAGCGGAGACACAGGTTAATGGCACTGGAACAGGTAATTGACCACCTTCATAAGAGTAAGGTGCCTTAAATTCTGTATGCTTTTTCAGCCATAGGCAATAGGCAGAGAAGAACTTCCAGGTGAAACACACTGGCCCTTTAAGAAAGGAGGCATGCTCCTAAGCATGGAGCCAGAAGGTCTGCAATGTAGGAGCAGGAGCCCAGGCAGACAGGCATGGGACATCTGGATGGGTGAGTAAGCCGCAGCCATAAGTCTCCCTGCTGCGAAGATGTCAGCTCCATGGGGAGTGATACAGCTAGCATGAGCAAGCTAATATAAGATCATGGTATCAGTGAAGCTCGAAAATATGAATTACAAAAGAGTAACACATCTGTAATTGAAATATTTTGGGAGACATTTTCTTAAATTGACTAAATTTTATACAGTGCATACTTATCATAAACAGTCTAAAAAAGTACCAAAAATTTCGAATTGTAATACTGTTATAAGTTTTGTGGATTCTAGAGTGCCTCATCTAAGATTACCACACATATTAGTTGCCTTACTTTGCACCAATATTGTGAAAAAGATTGCAGTTGTCGTCTTAATACATTTTTTAATAGAATCAAGCATAAATGATATACCGCATATACTCGTGTATAAGCCGACCCGTGTATAAGCCGACCCCCCTACTTTTGCCCCAAAAATCTGGAAAAACCTATTGACTCGTGTATAAGCCGAGGGTGGACCCCAGCACAGGTATACAGCCCCCAGCAGTGTGGTATACAGGCCTCCCCAGTGGTAGTATACAGCAGCCCCAGTGGTAGTATACAGATTCCCCAGCAGCCCCAGTGGTAGTATACAGATTCCCCAGCAGCCCCAGTGGTAGTATACAGATTCCCCAGCAGCCCCAGTGGTAGTATACAGATTCCCCAGCAGCCCCAGTGGTAGTATACAGGAGCCCCAGCAGCCCCAGTGGTAGTATACAGGAGCCCCAGCAGCCCCAGTGGTAGTATACAGGAGCCCCAGCAGCCCCAGTGGTAGTATACAGGAGCCCCAGCAGCCCCAGTGGTAGTATACAGGAGCCCCAGCAGCCCCAGTGGTAGTATACAGATTCCCCAGCAGCCCCAGTGGTAGTATACACATTCCCCAGCAGCCCCAGTGGTAGTATACAGGAGCCCCAGCAGCCCCAGTGGTAGTATACAGGAGCCCCAGCAGCCCCAGTGGTAGTATACAGGAGCCCCAGCAGCCCCAGTGGTAGTATACAGCAGCCCCAGTGGTATACAGCAGGCCCCCAGGGGTACATATAGCAGCCCCCAGGGGGTACCCAGCAGCCCCCTGGGGGTACCAACAGCCCCCAGGGGGTACCAGCAGCCCCCTGGAGGTACCAACAGCCCCCTGGGGGTACCAACAGCCCCCTGGGGGTACCCATCAGCCCCCAGGGGGTACCCAGCAGCCCCCAGGGGGTACCCAGCAGCCCCCTGGGGGTACCAACAGCCCCCAAACGCTGGCACTGTCCCCCCTTGTAAGGGCCCCCCCCCCCCCTGCTTATACATTACCATCCCGGTATTCTGATCGGCGCCGCTCCTCGGTGCTGCGTCTTCATCCTCCCGTCCGCGCTGGCTGCATCCGGGTTCTCCGGCCGTCACGCGATGACGTCATATCGCTGCGACAGCCGGAGATCCCGGATGCAGCCAGCGCGGACGGGAGGATGAAGACGCAGCACCGAGGAGCGGCGCCGATCAGAACACCGGGATGGTAATGTATAAGCAGCGGGGGGGGGGGCCCTTACAAGGGGGGACAGTGCCAGCTTTTGGGGGGCCATATGCACTGCTTCCCCCTGCCGCTGATTGACAGAGGGAAGCAGTGCATATATAATGAGCGGCCCCACGTGACGGGGCCGCTCATACAGCAGCCTCCCCCCGCCTCCTCCAGCCTCCACAGCCCCCACCACCGTATATGACCCGTGTATAAGCCGAGGGGGGGACTTTTCAGCCCAAATTTTGGGCTGAAAAACTCGGCTTATACACGAGTATATATGGTAGTTAATCTATCCCATTTTTTTCTAATTTGTTTTTAGTCTCTAAATGTATACATTTTTTAAATTTTCTTTCCATGCTAATCCCAGTGGCAGCAACCAATGTGGTAATGGTGACTGGGCTGAGGTAGACGACATGAGCCACTGTCCTCATTTATGGACAACAATGGTAACTCTGCTGATTTCATCACTGCAGTCAAAACACAAGACGCAAGAATCCGTAGGGAGCCAGTGCTGTACTCAAGGAGGGCGAGTACCTGCTTTGTTTGTTTTATTTTTTGGAGCATTTGGGGTCTACTTTCCTGAATAAGGAAAACCACTACAAGGTGGAGTGAACCTGTCTACAGACAGTTACCCAGGTTAATATCACAGTGTTAGGCATAGTTCTCAAATAAATGAGTTAAAGGGACAAAGGCACTGTGCCAAGGTAACAGACAAATAATGCTATGGCCTGTGTAACCTTTTAAGGTGCTGTCACACAGCACGATCTGGCCAGCGATGTCGGAAGCGATGCGCGGGTGCCCGCTCGCTTCCGACATCGCAGGCCAGCTGTCACACGGCACGACGTTGCCGGTGACGCGGCGGCGATGTGGGCGGAGCCATCGCTCGCTGGGCTGGGCTCAGCCCAGCGAGCGATGGCTCAGGAACACTGCGATATAGGCTGGATCGCGCCGCCAACAGTGTCAGACGGCGCGATCCAGCCTAATTGCTGGTCACAGGTGGACAGGTTTATGAACATGTTCATAAACCTGTCAACCAGCGACCAGCGATAATTTGCAGTTGCGTCGCGCTGTCACACAGCACGACGCACTTGCAATATCGCCCGCGACATCGCTGTTACGTCACTTTTCGGCGATGCCGCGGGCGACATCGCCACGTGTGACACTACCTTTACACTCTGCAGTCAATGCTGATTGTATTGTTTTCTGTATATCAACAAAAAAAGATTGTCCCCTTCACTGTATCACTGTGAATTTTAGTGATTACCTTGCTTCACTCTTTCTCACAAGGCATAAATAAGGCATATATCTCTGTTAGGGTACCTTTACACGTTGCAACATTGCATGCAATTTCACTTGCAACTTACTGGTTGCAGTGAAATCATGGACACATTGTTCCATTTGTACACGGCAACAAAATGTCACAATGTGTCCATGATTTCACTGCAACCAGTAAGTTGCAAGTGAAATTGCATGCATTGTTGCAATGTGTAAAGGTACCCGTAGGACAAATTTTAGATGGGCTTAGCCTAAGAGATGTCTAAGGGCCCCTTTACACGCAGCTACATTTCTTGGGTGGCTACAGGTAACTTACTGGTTGCAGTGAAATCATGGAGAGATTATTCCATTTGTACACAGCAACAAGATAGAACCTTGTCTCCATGATTTCACTGCAACCAGTAAGTTACCTGTAGCCACCCAAGAAATGTAGCCGCGTATAAAGGGGCCCTAATAGTTAAAGATGAGCGAACCTTTGGAAGTTGAAATTCGGTTTGGTTCGACAAACAGTTCGCTGGACTTCTAAACCCCACTATGGGAGGCAAAATCAAGGGCCTAAAAAAACAATAAAAAGGGTCTAAAAGTTGCCAAACACAGCTCAAACTATTTTACACTGGAACCCGGCTGTTTTAGCACACACATTATCTTCCTACACTATTACTTAACAAGCTTCAGTGCCTCTGTCACACTCAGGCTGGGGTCACACATAGAAGTCCGTTTTTGGAAGTGATTTTTCAATCCGTTTTTTATAGGGTGCTTTTTGAGCCTCCTGCACCTCTGAACGTTTTTGGACTTAGTAATTTTTTCATTAAAAACGCATATGCGTTAACGCATGCGTTAATGCAGGTGCCTATATGTGCCATGCGTTAACGCATGCGTTTCCCAAAGGGCCCCATGTTAAAAAAAACGCATGCGTTTTTTAACTGATGCCAAAAACGTTGCTAGCAACGTTTTTGGCTCAAAAACGGACAGAGCAATGTTTTGAGGTCCAGAAAAAAACGGACAGGGTGTTTATTACATCCAATCCGTTTTTCTGTCAGTTTTTGGACTTAGAAAAAAAAAATGACAAAAATTAAGCCAAAAAACGGACCAAGGGCTTATGTGTGACCCCAGCCTCACCATGCTTGCAGGCCCGCTCATGAATCTCAAACGTCCTCATCATGGCTTTTTTGAGGTTGTCTCAGGTTACACAGTGGGTTTCATGCAGCAAGAAATCACCCTGTGCCCAAGGTACGTTGTTTGATGCTTCTTTTTAGTCAGATTTTGAGAATCTGCATAAAAAAATTTACATGGGCACTGGACTTCTGACCTGTCTTGGACTTTGCTGGCCTCAGAATAGATACACTTGTGGCCAAAAGTATTGACACCCTTGCAATTCTATCAAATAATACTCAGTTTCTTCCTGAAAATGATTGCAATCACAAATTCTTTGCTATTATTATCTTCATTTTGATGATTTCACACAAAACTCCAAAAATGGGCCAGACAAAATTATTGGCACCCTCAGCCTAATACTTGGTTGCACAACCTTTAGCCAAAATAACTGCCATCAACCGCTTCCGGTAACCATCAATGAGTTTTCTTACAATGCTCTGCTGGAATTTTAGACCATTCTTCTTTGGCAAACTGCTCCAGGTCCCTGATATTTGAACTCTGCCTTCTTCAAACTGCCATTTTTAGATCTCTCCACAGGTGTTCTATGGGATTCAGGTCTGGACTCATTGCTGGCCACCTTAGAAGTCTCCAGTGCTTTCTCTCAAACCATTTTCTAGTGCTTTTTTAAGTGTGTTTTGGGTCATTGTCCTGCTGGAAGACCCATGACCTCTGAGGGAGACCCAGCTTTCTCACACTGGGCCCTACATTATGCTGCAAAATTTGTTGGTAGTCCTCAGACTTCATAATGCCATGCAGACGGTCAAGCAGTCCAGTGCCAGAGGCAGCAAAGCAACCCCAAAACATCAGGGAACCTCCGGCATGTTTGACTGTAGGGACCAGGGGCTGGCTGGAGCCTCTATACCCGGGTGGCAGATTTCCATTGCCGGCCCCGACTTGAGGAGCGGGGGGGGGGGGGGGTGCTGTCAGCCTGACTTGAAGACCGGGGTGGGGGGGGGCGGTTTGCTGTCAGCCTGGCTTGAAGACCGGGGGGGGGGTGCTGTCAGCCAGACACAGCCCTTACCTCATCCCGGCCGACTCCCGACTCCCGCGGCCCGTTTCTGTAGGGGGCGGCCCGAAGTGTGGACTATACCACCAGCCCAGGGGGCACCTGCCCCCCTGCCACCTGGGCCAGCCCGCCCCTGGTAGGGACCATGTTCTTTTCTTTAATAATAACCTACAATATGGACCTCAAGGATCCAAAAAGGATTGGAAACCAAGCAAATAACCTACAAACAGGGACACCCCTCCCCAGATTTTTAGGAGAAGAAGGCCACTGACAACCAATCCAGTGCTGAATAATTTATTACTTAAAGTTCATTTAAACAGACAAAAATAACAGATTACACCCGGTGATAGAGTAAGACATCAGGGACAAAGGAGCTAAAAACAAATCATCATGCAAGAAAAAGGGGTGCACTGGACCCTGATTCACAGTTTCTCCTCATAAGAGGTACCTCCACATTAAATGGAGCTAAAGTGCATACGCCATCAAATTATCAGTCACATCAGTCACAAAGGTATTAGCACACTATAATGGGGCTAGAGTGCATAACCATCAAATATGTCAGTCACATTATGTATAGGGCAATTACAATAGTTATTAAGGGTATCAGCCCATCCAGGTCTACAATGTAACAACCCAGAATTCCCAATTGAGGGTAAACCCAAAACCCACACTGACATATAAAGCACTATGAGATCTTATTGCTCATTACCTTGTGACATGTTGAATCAGAATGCAGCACACCCCTGCCTTGACACGTGCTTCTCCTGTTCAGGCTTCGTCAGGAGGCTGCCTTGGAATCATGCAATGCTCCCTTTAATAGCCCTCCCCACAGGTGTCAGTAATCTATCAATAATGTAGTACTGGTCCCGAGCTGCATGAACGCACATGGCTAGCATGTGCCGGAAATGTCATCATGCGACAGTGGCCAATCAGCAGGCGCCTACAAACAGTAATAGGCGCCGCGCCATCAGACATGTAATTATGGCCAATCAGATGGCGCTCGTGGGGCATGATGGGTGCTGCATCATCAAGCCTCGCCCAACACGCTCCAGAAGTGACGCGGCGGAGGAACGGCATCATCAAATGCGTCACCACGGCAATGCACCGCAGCGAAGCCCGACAAGTGGGGCACAGCGCATGCGTCCAGAGCACACAGCCATCAGACCGCTGAAGTGATGGGGACACACAGGAGGAACAAAAAGAGGGTATAACCAACATATATAATACTGATTAAGAATTGAATAAACAATTTATCTATCTTTAATTGTTCCACCATATATAGTAACCACAATATATTAAACAAGACCCAGAGTAGTATTGCTGAAATTGAGGTTTAAATAAGGTTAAATACCCCTGAAGGGCCACTCCGGCTGTCAAATGCCCCAGTGTCCACACCGTGCCACACAGTAATGTAGCAGCAATGTCGGCACAAGGGTACAAGAAAGCCAGATACTGGACTACACTAACACTATATAATCCAAATCAGATCCCCTGGCCGATTAATACTGCCCTGGTTGTATATATCGCCCCACGTCAATATGTCCTTATAAGCTATGCCCTTCAAAAATTATACGCCCACCCATGCAAGCCCATAAGAAAAATCAGCTCAAGCACCTATAAACAGACACTCTTACATGTTAATACATTGGAAACCATACCCACTTAGACATTGTATAAACATCATAAATAGAAAAAATATATTAAATAAATCTATCTTTTCTATAATCAACACAATAATCCAGATCCAGATGAGTCAATCTTTATACGGTAAATCTTTTTTCTCACATATCACTTGCATGAAGATACTTCTCAGTGAATCCAAAGTAGGAGAATCAGGACCACAAATGGAAGTGAGTAATGGATATCCAACGCAAAGAGGGGGACTATATGGTGAACATACAAAATAAAATTAAAACCATATAAACATACAATGAACAGTTAAAAAGTGACCACCATGAACCAAAAAACAAATTAAACTATATTACAAAAAAGATTTAAAACTAACTGCTTCGTTTAGTCCGTGTGGTGAAACAGTATTCAAGAGAATCATCCAGCGTGTCTCTTTCTGAAGGAGGCACCTCTGTACATCCCCACCCCTTGCACCCATATAGACTCTATCAATACCCCTAAAGGTTAAACCTCTGGGATTAGAACCATGAAATTTCAGAAAATGCTTTGGTAGCGTTTTCAACTTATCAAGCTTAGCCAAGTCCGTTTCACCTGCAGCATTTCTTATATCCCTCACATGTTCCTTGGCTCTCTCCTTTAGAGCCCTTGAGGTTAAACCCACATAAATTAGCCCACAAGGGCAGGTAGCGTGGTAGATAATAGCTTCCGTATTGCAGGTGATGTGATGGACAATTTTGAAATTTTTTGAGCCGTCAAAGTTCTCAAAATTGAAACTTCTAGGAACAAATGTGCAAATGGAGCAGTTCCCACATGGGAAGGAACCCCATGGTGGACCCCGGCCCCCAAATAAATACTTATTACGGGGTGGTATATAATGACTGGATGTCAAAAGATCTCTCAAATTCCTAGAGCGTCTCCATGTGATTGCCGGCAACTTAGTCAGAGCAACTGCCAAATCCCCATCAGAAAGAAGTACTGGCCAGTGTCTCGAGAACGAGTCACGGATTTCCCTCCAATGGGAATTATATGTGGTAATAAACCTGACCATCTGCCCCTCACCTTCTTTTGGCACTTTTACTTGTGGAACCAATAAATGGCTCCTCTCTTTACCATATGCACGCCCAAAACCCTTTTGAATGTCTTGAAGGGGATAACCCCTAGCTTAAAACCTCCTTTTTAGAGACTCGGACTGTCTCAAAAAGGTGTCATCATTGGAACATATACGTTGAGCCCTCAAAAATTGCCCATAAGGGATTGATCTCTTTAAGGGTAACAGGTGCGCCGAGGAGAAGTGAAGGAGCGAGTTGGTGGCCGTACTTTCCCTTTGTCAGTTTGTAATTTGCCATCCGGCATCTTCCTGATTGCTAGATCCAAAAAATCAATACTTTCAGGATAGCATTTCCAGGTCAATTTGATATTGTATTCATTCTGGTTAAGAGAATGCATAAAATCCTCAAGCTGTGACGTAGAGCCCTGCCATATAAAGAGGATGTCATTGATAAATCGCATCCATGACACCACCGTGTCATGGCCGGGGGTTTCAAGGACCACCTCCCTCTCCCACAGCCCCAGGAACAGGTTAGCATATGAGGGGGAACATGCCACCCCCATTGCTCTTCCCTGGAGCTGTAGGTAGGGGCGGTCCTTAAACAAAAAGAAATTATGGGTCAGCAAAAATTCTAAGAGCTTAATAATAAACATAGTAAGTACTGAGCTCAGATTAGTCATACTCAAAAAGAATTCTGCTGCCCTAATCCCCTGGCCATGACAGATGGAAGTGTACAAAGACTCCACTTCACAGCTAGCCAGAAGCATGTCCTTATCCAAACTCCCTCAATCCTCCTCAGCGCATCCGTTGAATCCTGTATATAGGAGGGAAGGATAGAGACGCATGGTTTAAGATAAAAATCTATGAATTGACATATAGGCTCACAAAGACACCCCACCCCCGACACGATAGGTCTCCCGAGCAGGGAGAGGGGGTCCTTATGAACCTTGGGGAGGAGATACAGGGTCGCCACTGTTGGGTGGTCAGGAAGCAAGGAATCCCTTAACTTAGGGGAAAAGAAAAATAGGGAGGGGGACAAGAGGCGCAATAGTGCCCTATCACTAGTGACACTTGTGTAAGCTGGTGGTGCTGTGAAGCTGCTCACCTGGTCCAGTTGTGGTCCCCACAACTGGTTTGAAGGCGTTTTTGGAATCAGTGTTCCAGCTGCTGCAGGACCTCCACCGACCAATGGATAGTGGTTTGAATCCAAGACAATGATGGGAGTGCTGGTGTGTCACGTTCCGCGCTGCTGTAGTATGAATAAACTCACCAAAGAGTCAGAAGTTATTCCATCCTTTATTTCCTCCTCTCTCCTACGCGTTTCAGCGCCACACCCGGCGCCTTCCTCAGGGACATTCTGTCCCTGAGGAAGGCGCCGGGTGTGGGCGCTGAAACGCGTAGGAGAGAGGAGGAAATAAAGGATGGAATAACTTCTGACTCTTTGGTGAGTTTATTCATACTACAGCAGCGCGGACCGTGACACACCAGCACTCCCATCATTGTCTTAACTTAGGGGAAATCGCATGACATTCCGCCCCATCATCCATCATCTAGTAATGACCTCAATGAGTCCCTGAGTTGTGCAGCTGGACAGCAGCTCAGGCGTTTATAACAATTAGTATCGCCCATCTGTCTAAGGGCTTCACCCTCATACATCTGCACAGGCCACACAACCACATTCCCGCCCTTATCAGCTGGTTTTATTACCACATCATTTACTTCCCTAAGGGAACCAATAGCTTTTCTTTCTGCCCTTGTCAAATTATCCCTGCCTCCCACAGATCGGGCATCCTCCAAATCCCTTTTCACTAGATGCAGGAAAATCCCAATCTAAGGACAGGTTGTAAAGGGCGGTAAATAGGTTGAGCGGGCCGTGCAGATGTATGGGCTCTCTAGCTGGTGTCTCCACCGCTCCACCATCCAGCAGCAGATTCAGGTCTTTCAACGTTTCTATTTCAAGATCATCAACAGGCGTAGACCTCCCCGACCCGTATTGTTTCTGTAACATTAACTTCCTACCAAAAAGTTTGAGATCTTTTACCAACGTGAAATAGTCAAATTTCTCTACTGAGGAGAAGGAAAGACCCCTGGAGAGAACCGACCTCTGTACATCTGTGAGAATATGGCTAGATAAATTAAGTACCTTCAAGTTCTCCTGCGATGATTCCTTCTCCACATGTTGTAACGTGAAGGAGGCCTTTGCCCTTGACCACAGGGGGAACGGACCGGTGGATGCCATTCCTGATGTTTGAGACGTTTTTTTTTTGTGTTCTTTTCTTTGAATGCCTCTTTTTTCTCCTGTAAACTCTATGTTGATGCCTTTGCCCAAAAAGCTCTACATTTGTCTCATCTGACCAGAGAACATTCTTCCAAAACGTTTTAGGCTTTCTCAGGTAAGTTTTGGCAAACTCTAGCCTGGCTTTTTTATGTCTCGGGGTAAGAAGTGGGGTCTTCCTGGGTCTCCTACCATACAGTCCCTTTTCATTCAGACGCCGACAGATAGTATGGGTTGACACTGTTGTACCCTCGGACTGCAGCGCAGCTTGAACTTGTTTCGATGTTAGTTGAGGTTCTTTATCCACCATCCACACAACCTTGCGTTGAAATCTCTTGTCAATTTTTCTTTTCCGTCCACATCTAGGTAGGTTAGCCACAGTGCCATGGGCTTTAAACTTCTTGATGAGACTGCGCACGGTAGACACAGGAACATTCAGGTCTTTGGAGATGGACTTGTAGCCTTGAGATTGCGCATGCTTCCTCACAATTTGGTTTCTCAAGTCCTCAGACAGTTCTATGGTCTTCTTACTTTTCTCCATGCTCAATGTGGTACACACAAGGACACAGGACAGAGGTTGAGTCAATTTTAATCCATGTCAACTGGCTGCAAGTGTGATTTAGTTATTGCCAACACCTGTTAGGTGCCACAGGTAAGTTACAGATGCTGTTAATTACACAAATTAGAGAAGCATCACATTACTTTTCTAACAGTCCCAATACTTTTGTCCACCCCCGTTTTTTATGTTTGGTGTGGAATTATATCCAATTTGGCTTTAGGACAATTCATTTTGTGTTTTTTCACTGAAGACAAATTAAATGAAGATAAAAATACCAAAGAATTTGTGATTGCAATCATTTTCAGGAAGAAACTGAGTATTATCTGCCAGAATTACAGGGGTGTCAATACTTTTGGCCACAACTGTATATAGATTTTGATGCTTTAAAAAAGCATCAACAATGCACCATGGGCACCGAGCCTAAGGGGGTCCGGAGAGAGCTGCAGTTGTGATGAAAGGGCTGCAAAAATCCTCTTGTCTCCTGGCTACTTTCACAGAGACTTCTAGGGCAGGGGTGGCTAACTACAGTCCTCAATGTCTGCAAACAGTGCAAATTTTTAGGATTGCCTTAGCATTGCATAGGTGCTAATTTCATCATATGGAGAGGTGATGATTCCAGCATCTTTTGCAATGCTAAGGAAATCCTGAAAACATGCACTGTTTGCAGCCCTTGAAAACTGCACTTGGCCATCCCTGTTCTACTGGAGTGGGTGTAGTCTCTTTAATTTTCATACCTCAGATTTTCAGGCCAGAGGCCTGCGGCTTGTTAACCAGTCTCTGTAGGACAATATCAAAGCATCTGTCTGCAACAGGGGCGGACCTACCATGGTGCAGCTGGTTCAAGCCTGCAGGGGGGCCCCCAGCCGACCCCCATGTCCCTGTGTCAGAGGAGAGGGGTTAACTGAGGGAAGCTACCTGATTCCCTCGGCTGATCCCGCCCCTCCTCTCCTCTCCAGCCGCCCTGGCACCCAGATTTACAGTGCGGCCCAGGTACAAGCTGCACGTACCACCTGCCAGCACCCCCCCGCTTCTCACCACCAGCACTGACGTTGCCAGCACCCAACCCTCCCCGGTCCTCGCCCCACCCTGCTAGCACCAACCCCCCGTTCCTCCCCCACTCTGCTAGCACCCCCCCGGTCCTCGCCCCACTTAGCTAGGACAACTCCCCCCTCATTCCTTCCGTCACTCTGCTAGCAACCCCTTCCCCCCGGTCATCACATTACCTGAGTCAGCTGTTCATTTGAAAATCAGATGGGAAGGTCATAAATAGAAAACCGGATTGAAACCGGATTGCCCCGGTCCGGTGCAATCGGACCATAGAGCCCCATGTTATGGGGTCCGGATTGCACCAGACCGGTACAATCTGGGAGAATCCGGTTTTGAAAGCAAAGACACGGAAAAAGACGGCGGTGAGTAAACCGGCTACCCCCCCGCACAATAGTGACAGTCAGCCACTGCTGACAGCAGGATCCTCTGCTCCCCCCGCAACCTCCCCACCAATCCTAAGTTAGGATAGGATGGGGAGCAGTGGAGGGAGCAGAGGATCCTGCTGTCAGGCGGGCAGGGAAGCTGTGAGTGGCTGTCAGCATTGTTTAAAAGCCAGCGGCTTTTTACCGCTGGCTTTTAAACAATGAAATGGGAAATTGCAGGTTTTTCCTCTGCTGCAAGACCTCTTTATAGGGTCCAGCAGCAGAGCAATTGCACTTCCCTTAATTTACATACATACTTAATTTACTCGTTACTGTGTGAGTAATCGCTATGATACTCGCAGAGTAATGAGTAGAGCGAGTACCGTACTATTCGCCAGTAACGAATAGTAACGAGTAGACTCGCTCATCCCTTATAGTATATACATATAACTAAAGTCCCACAGGGATCAGAAGCACAGAGACTGTTAAAGTGGTGGAAAGGGCATGAATTGAGAGTCCATTAGGTTCTTTCAGTTGAACTCCAAAGGCTGCATGAATGCCCAGTAGAGATAAGCAAACATGGCGAAAATGTTGGAAAGGAAAATATAACTTTATCAAAAACACAGGTTGGTCAAATAAAAACTGAAAATAAAACCAATCCAGCGAGTCCTTCTCTAGCCAAAATGCCAACTAAGGGATGGGTCACTATCTCACTGACTCACCAACATGCCTTTATGAAGGTCCACTGAAATTGGCTCTCACAATTTTCTCCCATGCCCTGGAGAGTTGTTGCATGTTTTCCTGGTACTCCACTGCCAGATGGTCTTGGGTTTAAGGGGCTACTCCTCTAGGGGCATTCTCCGCCACCACTTGCCACCAGCACACCCCATCATGGCCTCCGCCGGAGAGGATGATGGATAAACTAGGGTATAAACTAGGGTACAACTACAACATCACGCTTGGAGGAATTGTCTATAAAAATTGGGAAACACAAAAAGACCGGATGAAAGCCCCTATTGAAAGAATACTTCAAAACAGTCTTGGATCACAAGCAAGGTTTTGAAACAGGTTCTATCCATCTCCAATACTTACCATTCTCTCAACCTTCACATAAGAAGGGACTTTTAGGGCAAGCATTTTTTGAGTGGGGGCATCACTTGCTTGGGATGCGTATTATTCCCCACTGTTAGTTAGGAGTTGGAAATATGGCCATTTATGACCTTCTATACTGGTGATTGATTGTATTTTCCCTACAGTGTATATATGTTTTGTACTGTCTGTTAATTTGTGGGTCTTGAAAAATTTTTAATTTTAATTTAAATAAGTTGGTAATCCTGATCGTTGTGATAAAAACATAATATATTACCTCCTAATATCATTAATAGTAGAAAAATTTAAAATTCCTGCAGGAATGCCACCACCTTTACTTGTAAAAGGAAAATTGGCGGTTTTGGGGCGCTCAAGGAGGAGACAGTAGATGATTAATGATACTTTCCTTTACTTGGCATAAATGGGGTCTTCACAACGCGTTTCAGAGGTAGCTCCACCTTCATAGGTGTTGAAGGCGGAGCTACCGCCGAAACGCGTTGTTAAGACCCCATTTATGCCAAGTAAAGGAAAGTATCATTAATCATATACTGTCTCCTCCTTGAGCTCCCCAAAACCGCCAATTTTCCTTTTACATATATTCTCCAGCCCTAGGGCGAGCGGTGGGCTGCTGCACATTGAGGAGACGTTCAATTCATGAACGCTGGAGAGCTGGAGGACCTGTGGTGACGTCACCCCATGTGACCGCACGACGTGACCGCAATTTCCACACTGGTCGGATCCCGGTGCCTGCACATTGTCTCTACAGCGCTTATCCACGGTGTTATGCCTGCCGCATAACCCTCACAGGTGAGCGCTCTTAATCAAGCTTGCCCCTGCAATCGTCAGGCCTTCACAAGGAGCGCCCCTCCGCTCTCTCTCTCTCCTTTTTTGTTGTACCACCTTTACTTGGGTACATTGGTCATAGAAGTCATTAGACTTAGGTCCATGCAATCAGTCCTGGGCAATGGAATCCGAGAGCCAAATACCTCAACAAAGGAGACATGATGGGGTGGTTGATGCCTTGTCAGTTAGTTGTTTGGAGGGGGTAGGGTTCCTGAATGGCATTGTCCCAGTCAAGGTTTCTGGTGATCTACATGGCTGGGAAATAGCCTCCTCTACAGCCTCCTCTCTCCTCCTCTGCCTCCTCATCATGGTCCTGGTGGTATTGGGGAATGGTATCCAGTAGCTGCGACACTGGGTGCAGGTGGAATCCAGCGAGGCATGCTGCAAGATCATGTGCAGTCTGACTTTGATGCTCGCCAGTCCATCTCCTCTGCATGCTGTTTCTGAGTCTGGTTCTGCTGACACATCTGCCCCTGGGGCGGTTAGGAAGAAGTTATCTTCCGAGTTCAGGTCAGGCATGTCTTTCAGGGGATTCATAACCAAAGTACAGTGTAATGCTGTCACAGTAGCAAGTTCAACTGTAGTAGTAGAAAGTGTACGGTATTGTACTGGAACGCACAGGTAAGATGGCAGTGAGACACTGACTGTGCTCTGCAGTTTTGTGTGTTTGCTTTGCCTAAGGGGCCCTCCTCTTCTAGTGAGTGACAGGATTAAGTTCTGAGCTATCACTACTGGATTTTAATGTTTGGATAATCTTGTTGCCTAAAGCCTAGCTCCTAACTAACCGTCCTATGCTCTGCAGAACTAACGTCACTGTCACAAATTCAATTCCCCAGTCTACAAGGTATAAAACTGTATTGCGGTTAGGTGCAGTCATTATTGAAGCGTGACATCTTTGTAGGAGACGTAATGATGGAAACAATAAGTTTATTCAGGTCACCATTCACCATCAATTCATCTGGAATACTAAATTAGGCTACAGGGCACTGAACACTGCAGGAATTCAAGGACAACTTTAATATAATTAAACAATAGCACAGTTAAGCACTTGCCAAAAGTATGTATTGTAAATGTGTAGTATGAAATGTGAGCCCCAATAGGGACAGTGTTGCAAATGTATGTAAACCTCTATGGAATTAATAGCACTATACAAATGAATGAATTAATATCATTATGACATGAAATAGTGTTTGCACATTTTCAAGAAGGAATATCCATACTACGGTGTTTCATCAGTGTGAACAACCCTATAAGATCATGGATGTGATGCATATAATGGTGGAATGCTATCCTTACATGAATTATTATCACATAAGTGTAAAACAGAAGGGTTTGCATGCTGCTGACCCTCTGCAATAATGAAGGTTTGCTCGTCAAAAAAAAAAAAATATAATAATAAAAACCAAAATTAAAATAAAATAAATATTTAAAAAAATCCTTAAAAAATATTAATATCTCTTAAACTGATGTTTTAAAGGACATTCTAAGCTTCCTGGACTTCCCAGCTGTGGCCACATCTGGCAGTGTTTTCAAAATTCACACCCTGCAGGTGTCAAAACCACCTTCAAACTCCAAGAGGCTTAAAAAATATTTAAAGCTCAAAAATATTCTACACCTTGATATAAGCCAGAAGACCCAATGGCTGGAGACCCTCCTAAGCCAGCGGGTTTTCCGATGAGTGTTTTGGCTCCAAATAAACAGGTAAAGATTTAGGGCAATTTTAAATTTCTAACTTTCCCAAACAAAGCCACGTTCGCTGACTTTTGGGGAAAGTGCTCGGGTTTCCGATCCCTGGGGTGAATCGGTCACGTTTGGTCGAATTTGAAATTGGCAAATGTGTTTGAGCAATGTTTGCTCATCTCTATTTATAGTATTATGATACAGTGAAATATTGTCTAAAAAAGAATGAAACAAACAAAAAATGTTAAAAGCATAAATCAAGTTAAGAGTTATAAGAAACTAGATGAGGGCCTGATGTTATTGCCTCAAAAGGGCGGTGATATCATGATAGGGGAGGGCTCTGTAGTGCTGGGGGTTGTAGCTCTCTATCACCCCGTGTTTCTCCCCCTGTCTGAGCTCTCTCCTTCCTTTGTGTTGTCTCTCTCCCCTTGTGCTGTCTTCTCTCTGTACTCTCCTTTTAACTGTCTTCCCTCTTTGTGCTTTCTCTCTCCCCATGCGCTCTCCTCCTGTGTGCTGTCATCTCCCCTCATGTTCTCTCACCTTTGAGCTGTCTTCCCCCTGTGCGTTGTCCCCTCTGTATGCAGTCTCTTTCCCACCTATCCTATCTTGTCCCCCCTGTACGCTCTCCTTTGAGCTGTCTCCCCCTTTGCACTCTCTCTTTCCCTGTATGCTCTCTCTGCACCCTCTTGTGTGCACTGTCTGGCGCTATGAGTGCTATGCCGTCTCCTTGTGGGCTCTCTCTGCTCCCCAGTGTGCTCTCTCTGATCCTGTGGGCTCTGTCTGCCCCTCTGTGCACTCTGTCTGCCCCCATGTGCTCTGCCACCTGGGTGCTATCACTGCCACTCTCTGCTCTTTTTCTGCCCCCCTGTGCTTTAACTCTCCTCTTTTGTGCTTTCTTTCCCCTGTAGTGTACAAAGATGGCCTTTTGAGTAAGTGTGCATGCATGCCAGGTATACGCATGCCCACTTACTTAGGCGGTGATGTGTTGGTGGTAGTTGTGGGGGGCGGCAGCTGTGGTTTCAGGTCTCAGAGGTTTCAGATGGTGGCAGCTGTGGGCAGCTTCAACACCACTGGTGATACTGCACAATGTGCTTCACTTGGGTGTGAAAATATGGTGAAGGCGCACGATATCAGGACATCCGGATACTGGAAGTGACAGACAGGACAGCGCAATTATGTAACTGCCCACCTGTGTGCTATCTATGCCCACTGTGTGCTTTCTCTGCCCCTACACTCTCTCTTTTCCTCTGTGCGCTCTCTAGGCCCCCAGTGTGCTCTCTCTGCCCTGTGCACTCTCTCTGGTCTTCTGTGCACTTTCTCTGCCCCCTGTTTGCTCTCTTTGCCACCCTGTACACTGTCTCTTCCCCTTGTGAACTCTCTCTGCCCACCAGTGTACTTTCTCTGACCCCTGTGTTCTGTCTCCGACCTCTGTGCGTTCTCTCTGCCCCTGTGCACTCTTTCTGTCCCAAGTGTGCTCTCTCTGCTCCCATGTGTGCTCTCTCTACCCCTGTGTGCCACGCTGCCACCTCTTTTTATACCTAAGTATCCAAAGATGCCGGCGGCACGAGTAACTGTGCATACATATACCAGGCGCACGCAGGTGCAGTTACTCAATCAGCGGTATTTGTGGCGGTGATGTCCGACGACAGCTGCAGGTGGCATGTGGGGAGGCGGTTCCTTGGATTGGTTTCGGGTGTCAGTGATTTCGGGTGTCAATGCGCAATGGGCCAGTACCACCAATGAGCGCCATATTTGCACATCCATCACTTGCATGTGCAAATATGGCTGCCGCCAGTGCGTGATAGGAGGACATCCTGACAGAAGTGAATGACAAACGTCAGAAGACGATTACCGTATGTAAGTAGATAAATTCATATGAGAATAAAATAAAATGATTACGTAAACATAATAAATACATTGGGCAATAGAATTTGCGCGTCTATTAGGTTATGTGCAGACAATCAGCAATAGTAGCATTTTGGACACAGCGTATTATTGCTGCATCCAAAATGCTGCTTTAAAGAAAACAAGCACGGTGATTGAGATTTCTTCAAATCCCATGCCCACTCTGCTTCTCCCCTCTGCAACATTATTTCAACTGCAGACTGGGATGTCACGCTTCCACATCCCGGAAGCATGTTAATTTATTGCTGCAGACTTGGAAGCCAAAACTAGCAGGTGAATTCAGGGGAAACCCGCCATGCCCCAAATGCAGATCATGGGAACAGGGCGGCTGTGTTCTCCCTGCATTCACCCACTGCTTCCCTCAGGTCGGGAGACACTGCACATTGTCTGCACATAACCTTCCATTTATAGAAAAAAATATTAAGAATTTATATATCTAAATTAGCGGAGAGATTTTGATACATAATCTAGGACAATAATGAGGGTTTGTTTGTGGCTTAAAAGCAGTTAAAAGGTAATATGTGATTTCATGGTAGTTGAAATTGCTTATGATTGTGGCCAGTGGCCGATTATAATGAGGTCATTATGCCCAGGGCCCTGGAGGTTGGCCCACAATAAATTGCCCCCCATTATAATCTGCAGACACAGCTGATTGGTGTGAAGCTGTCGCCCTCTGCTCCCGCACGTCTGAGGGCGTAGCAAGAAAACCGCAGGTGCAGGCTGGAGCCTCCAGGAGGAGACATATAGCAGGCCTACCTTTCTGCCATAGAGGAGCTGCTTACAGTCACTCCTTCCTGGGCCTGACTGAGGACCATCAGCGACAGCACAGAGGAGGAGAAGGTGCCTGTGTGCAGTCTGTGCTGTGTGTAGTTGCAGTCCGTGCTGTGTGTGCAGTGTCTGTGCTGTGTGTAGTAGTGGGTGCAGTGTGTAGTATGTACAGTCTGTGCTGTGTTTAGTGTGTGCTGTGTAGTGTGCAGTATGTGCGTGTGATGTGTAGTGTGTGCAGACTGTAGTGTGTGCGATGTGCAGGGCTGTGTGTGCAGTGCATGCAGTCTGTGTAGTACATGCTGTGTGCAGTAATTTGCTGTGTAGTGTGTACAGTCTGTGTTGTGTGTGCTGTGTGAGTGTGCTGGTGCAGTCTGCTGTCTGTAGTGTGTGTGAGTGTGTGCTGGTGCAGTCTGCTGTCTGTAGTGTGTGCAGTGTGTGTGTGTGTGTGTGCTGGTGCAGTCTGCTGTCTGTAGTGTGTGCAGTGTGTGTGGTGAGTGTGTGCTGTTTCAGTCTGCTGTGTGCTAGTGTGTGCAGTGGTGCTGTTGTAGTGTGTGCTGCTCTGCATCACTAACACAGCAGTCAGGAATGAAGATGTCTGCACTGCAAAGGGAAAATCACGTTCACTTTGCTGGCAGACACAGCGACTGATCCATTTGTGGTGTCAGTTTAAAAAAAAAAACAGAACCTAAAATGGATCACAAACGCCAAGTGATCATATAGCCTATGGCCTCGTGCACACGCTGAGTAATTGGTGATTTTTACCTCAGCATTTGCAAAGCCTTGTGCAGATGTTCAGTAGTTGGTGTTTTTTACCTCAGGATTTGTAAGGCGAGGTCCACATTGGCGTTGTGGCATCCGTTTTGATGGATGCTCTGATCTGCAGCTTTAACGCAGGGTTACCATATTGTAACGCTGTGTTAACGCTGCCATAGAGTTCAGCCATAGAGTTTAGCAAGCGGCATTCAGCTGTCTGCTGGAAAAAGCGTGAGATTTCAAATGCAGGCACTTTTGTACCCGCATTTGCATGCGCTGGGGATCCTCTCACCTATATTACTCTATGGCAGCGTTAACACAACTTTACAGTATGTTAACCCTGCATTAATGTTGCCGATCAGCGCATTTGTCAAGATGGATGCCAAATTGTCAAGATGGATGCTAATGTGGACCTTACCTAAGGCCTCATGCAAGCGCTGAGTATTTGCTGAGTTTTTTAACTCAGTATTTGTAGGGCTCTAACGATTTATCATAGTTAAATCGTGCAGTTACACTCAATGACACACTTGCGATGTCGTTTCAACGTCGCTCAACCCGTGACGTTTCAGTGATATTGCCCACGATTTTGCACCGTGTAACGGTACCTTTTAATTACACCGTCACATTACTGGTCATTTGGGGGGAGGCTCCGGGAAGTCTGAATAGCCCGGGGCTCTGGCTACCCTAATATGCCCCTAATTGCGGCTCAAGCTGTGATACTATCCCACCAATCATTGATTCAAACCAAGTTACTAAAATTATCAAAGGAATAATCCAGTCTAGATAAATTATCAGATATCCTCTGAGTAAATTAGAATCCTTTAATTTAGGGTACCATTACATGGTACGATGTTGCAGCGATGTCGGAAGCGATGCTGCGGGTGCGCACTTGCTTCTGACATCGCTGCGGTACCTGTCACACAGGCAGATGTTGCCTGTGACGCCGCGGCGATGTTGCCACAGCGATCGCTCGCTGGGCTTGGAACAACCCAGTGAGCGATATGCTTCAATATTGAGAATAGGCGGAATTGCTTGCAACATCGCTCTTGCAGTGTTACACAGCAATATTCCACCAAACTTGGCAACTAGCGATTTATCGCAGTTGCATCATGCTGTCACACAGCACGATGCTCTTTAGATGTTGCTTCAACTTCGTTGACACAGCAAAATGTCAGCGATGTTGCAAGCAACATCGTGCCATGTAACGGTACCCTTAAGGTACCGTTACACCGGGCGATCTCCCCGGTGATGTTGGCGGCAACTGAGGGGCGTGGCCAAGTTGCGGCGACATCACCGGAGAGTTGCCGCGTGTGACGGTACCGTTAAGAAGACCTAGTTCTCCTCTGGCTGCAAGAATGAGGCCAAGAGGAATTTAAAAGGGCAATTGGTCTCACATGTTGATTTTTTTCCAAGTCTATTGTAATGACAAATCTAATATAATAATTACCAGTTTCTGGCATCCGGCCACTGTGCCGCTATCTCGGCATGCACCGCGGCCGGATGCCAGCGCCGCGAGTGATGGCGCGCATGCGCCATCGCGAGTCGCAATTACCGGCGCCACAAGCGATGGCGGATCCGCCACACTGCCACAGTACTCGCACACCTCCCTCAGCCTCCGCCCGCTCCTCGCCCAGCCCCACCGTCATGCTCTGCCAGCCCCGAAGCCGCAGGGAGATGAGCACCGCGCGCGGCACTCATCTCCCGGTGGCACAGAGCTGAAGTGCCTCGACTGCCATATTGGAACACCCAAGTTTCGGGTATTCCTATATGGCGCCCGGCACCCCTACTCCTCTGCCGCTGTATTCCTATATGGCGGCCATTAGTGCTGCTGCCGCCCAGTCTCCCCAGTCCCCGCTCTCCCTCCTCCTTCTCCCGGCCGCTCTTTTCTCACCCTCCAACCGACATTTTCCTTGCAGACAGACGGCTGGAGGAAGATAATCAGTGTGACTGCTGATGTGACTGGCCCATCAGCCCGCCCCTGTCACACTCATTCTCTTCCTGCTGACTTCAGAGCCTGCAATCAGAAAGCCAGTGTAGGGTGAGATTAGAAGCACATGACAGGGGGCCACACAGGACACACAGGGGGCCCTCAGAGGACACACAGGGGCCCATGGCCACACTGGGGCCCACTGGGCCACACTGGGGCCACACTGGGGGCCCACTGGGGGCCACACAGGGGGCCTCACAGGGACCACTCACACTGGGGGCCTCCAGGCACACTGGGGGCCTCACAGGACACACTGGGGCCTCACAGGGCACACACTGGGGGCCTCACAGGACACACTGGGGGCCTCACAGGACACACTGGGGGCCTCACAGACAACTGGGGGCCTCACATGGGACACACTGGGGGCCACACTGGGGGCCTCACAAATGGGCACACTGAGGCTGGCCACACTGGGGGCCACACTGGGGGCCACACTGGGGGCCTCACAGGACACACTGGGGGCCTCACAGGACACACTGGGGGCCACACTGGGGCCTCACAGGACACACAGCTGAACCACCGTATACATTGCTAACCACTGAGCCACCATATACAGTGCTAACCACTGAGCAACCATATACAGTGCTAACCACTGAGCCAACCTGTACTCCATATAAATCCTGCAACAACAGCGTACTTTCCGGAGAGAAGACTGTACTATTCAGCGGCTATTTTTACTCCACCTGTTCATTACACCGCACTCCCGATGCAACAGCATTGGGCCTTTTTCTAGTATGTTTATAAAACTCATACTGGCTTCAGAAGGGGATAGGGGAGACAAGATTCATTTTTGCAATTGTTGTATAGTTGATCATTTATATAAGCACAATACCTATTTGAGGACCAATACAAAACTGCTTTTTAGGATTTTTTTTATATCCTTTTTTTATTATTATTTTACTTTGGTTTCATTTTATTTTGTTCAGGAAATGAAAAGGTCAAATAACTAGACAAGTTGTATAAAAGCCAAGACTGGAAGCTGAACTTATTGCTTCAGATTGAATTCCTTTCAAGATTAGATTTCAAATAAAGTAAAACATTTCTGAGATGGTTTATGTGTTATTATTAGGTTGCATGGAATTGCATATTGGCAGGGGTGGATTAAGGATAGCCAGGGCCCGGGGCTGTCCAGACTCTGTGGGCCCCCCTCTGTCATGTGACGGGGTCATGTGACAGGGGTCATTATATACCTGAAATAGATTATTCCAGACAAATAGTTGCTGAGTGAAACTATAACCTGTCAAACATCCATTGATCTAGTCAATTTACCCTTCAGTTAGGAAGAAAAAAAAAAGCGCCAACAATTGACATGTGTTTTTAGTGCAGAAAACGCAGCAAAATAAACGCAGGGTCTGTTGCACACATCCGTGCCTCCAGCACGTATGCGGTCCGTGCTGATACATGTCAGAGGCACAGATATACAGGGGACACATGATCCCCAATGGCCCCCTTCAGACATCCGTTATTCAGCATGGTTGGACCGTGTCGCCGTGTGGAGCAGACCCGTGTCCTCCACATGGCGGCGTGTTTTTTTGCCGGCACCAAGGACCACTTTTGACCCAAAACATGCTGCACACGGATGTTCACTGTGCACAGACCATGGCCAACAGTTTAAAGTGTAAAAATAAAGAAATTTATACTCACCTGCCTCGAGAGCTGCCTGCTCCTTTCACTTCCGGGGCTCATGTAATATTCACTTCACTGAGCCCAACAGTGGACCGGAAGTGAGAGGAGCAGCGGCGCTGGAGGCAGGCGAGTATGCACTGACAGCCTGTCCATGTGCTATCTATGGATCCACACGTAGCACATATGTCAGACAATCCGTAACACATGGATACACACCCCACCCAACAACGGCCTTGACTCACACGTCCGTGGTTTGCACGATGTGTGAAACAGGCCTTGGACGCATTGCCCCCAGACCTGCAGGAACCAGCAGGTGTCCTGTGACCACGATCTGCAGTGGGTGCAGGGCGGCTTCTACCTGGGTGCAGCTGATGGTGATCACTTCCAACTCCGCAGTATGAAATGAACATGCTGTGGAGGAGTTGAGTGCTGACAATCCACATCGCAGCTGAAAACACACTGCAGTCGGGGAAGCATAGTGAGGATGAGATTTCTGCAAATCATCTGCTGTACTGCCACTGTACACTGCAGCATTTTGGATGCAGCGGCAATATGCTGCATCCAAAACGCTGCTTTTACTTATCGTGACTATGCAGCCTAAGGTTATGTTCACACAGAATGTTTCCTGTGATCTTTTGGCTATAAAAAAAAAAAAAAAAATTCAGCTCTTTATTAGCATGTATTTTATTAAACAAATAAAAAAACAAAATAAGAAGCCTTATGTAAACATAACTTAGCAAATGCTGAGGTAAAAACAAATACTCAGCGTGTGCACGAAGCCTTACAGATACTGAGGGTAAAAAACTCACCAATACTCAGCGTGTGCACGAGGCCTTACATATACTGAGGTAATAACTCACCAAATACTCAGCGTGTACACGAGGCCTTATAAATACTGAGGTAAAACCTCACCAAATACTCAGCGTGTGCACGTGGCCTTACAGATACTGAGGTAAAAACTCACCAAATACTCAGCGTGTGCACGAGGCCTTAGATATACTGAGGTAATAACTCACCAAATACTCAGCGTGTACACGAGGCCTTACATATACTGAGGTAAAACCTCACCAAATACTCAGCGTGTGCATGAGGCCTTACAGACATTGAGGTAACAACTCACCAAATACTCAGTGTGTGCACGAGGCCTTACAGATACTGAGGTAACAACTCACCAAATACTCAGCGTGTGTACGAGGCCTTACATATACTGAGGTAAAAACTCACCAAATACTCAGCGTGTGCACGAGGCCTTACAGATACTGAGGTAAGAACTCACCAAATACTCAGTGTGTGCACGAGGCCATACATATACTGAGGTAAAAACACCAAATACTCAGTGTGTGCACGAGGCCTTACATATACTGAGGTAAAAACACCAAATACTCAGCGTGTACATGAGGCCTTACTAATACTGAGGTAAAAACTCACCAAATACTCAGTGTGTGCACGAGGCCTTACAGATACTGAGGTAAAAACTCACCAAATACTCAGCGTGTGCACAAGGCCTTATAGACACTGAGGTAACAACTCACCAAATACTCAGCGTGTGCACGACGCCTTAGGCTATGTGCGCACTGGGCGGGTTTTCGGCGGTTTACCTGTGTAAACCGCCGTTTTGTTTACATTAGTTTTATTTAAATTTATGTTAATCCAAACCGGCGTTTGGATTAACATTAAAACTAATGTAAACAGCCCAAGGCTGTGCACACACTGGCGGTTACACAGCGTCATCCGTTGCTAACCCGCAGGTTTCCCAGCGGGTTAGCAAAGAATGAGCATGTTCTAAAAAACGGCGGTTCTGCAGCGGCTGCAAGCAGAATCATGTGCTGCTTCCAGCCGCTGCAGAATCGCCGCCGAGAACACGCTGTGCATCCGCCGGCTACCGCCCGGCTCCCGCCGCACATACCCGCCAGGAAGCCGGTGGACGGCGCCGGAGCTTCCTGGCGGGTTCCGCCAGCTGCCGCCGACCAAACCGCCGGGTAAGTGTGCACTTACCCTAACAGATACTGAGGTAAAAACTCACCAAATACTCAGTGTGTGCACGAGGCCTTACAGATACTGAGGTAAAAACTCACCAAATACTCAGCATGTGCACAAGGCCTTACAGATACTGAGGTAACAACTCACCAAATACTCAGCGTGTGCACGAGACCTTACAGATACTGAGGTAACAACTCAATCACCAAATACTCAGCATGTGCACGAGGCCTTACAGATACTGAGGTAAAAACTCACCAAATACTCAGTGTGTGCACGAGGCCTTACAGATACTGAGGTAAAAACTCACCAAATACTCAGCATGTGCACAAGGCCTTACAAATACTGAGTTAACAACTCACCAAGTAATCAGCGTGTGCAGCCAGCAGGAGGTCTGGCAGTGGCACACACAGAGCTCAGCCACAGCAGCTGCAGCAGCAGGAGTGACTCAGGACATATCACAATACTCATTGTCATACAGGCACGTTCCCTCTGTGCTCAGTGTCGGCATTCGGCAAGGTAACGGTCCCTCCTCTCTGATGCAAGCCCAGGAGATGGGGACGGTCGGCTGGTGAGCTGACAGACTCAAAGCTCTGCTTCGTACGCCTGCGGCTACGCTCCGTACACCTCACACAGACGCGGCTGCGCTCCGTACACCTCACACAGACGCGGCTGCGCTCCGTACACCTCACACAGACGCGGCTGCGCTCCGTACACCTCAGACAGACGCGGCTGCGCTCCGTACACCTCAGACAGACGCGGCTGCGCTCCGTACACCTGACAGACGCGGCTGCGCTCCGTACACCTCACACAGACGCGGCTGCGCTCCGTACACCTGACAGACGCGGCTGCGCTCCGTACACCTCACACAGACGCGGCTGCGCTCCGTACACCTCACACAGACGCGGCTGCGCTCCGTACACCTCACACAGACGCGGCTGCGCTCCGTACACCTCACACAGACGCGGCTGCGCTCCGTACACCTCACACAGACGCGGCTGCGCTCCGTACACCTCACACAGACGCGGCTGCGCTCCGTACACCTCACACAGACGCGGCTGCGCTCCGTACACCTCACACAGACGCGGCTGCGCTCCGTACACCTCACACAGACGCGGCTGCGCTCCGTACACCTCACACAGACGCGGCTGCGCTCCGTACACCTCACACAGACGCGGCTGCGCTCCGTACACCTCACACAGACGCGGCTGCGCTCCGTACACCTCACACAGACGCGGCTGCGCTCCGTACACCTCACACAGACGCGGCTGCGCTCCGTACACCTCACACAGACGCGGCTGCGCTCCGTACACCTCACACAGACGCGGCTGCGCTCCGTACACCTCACACAGACGCGGCTGCGCTCCGTACACCTCACACAGACGCGGCTGCGCTCCGTACACCTCACACAGACGCGGCTGCGCTCCGTACACCTCACACAGACGCGGCTGCGCTCCGTACACCTCACACAGACGCGGCTGCGCTCCGTACACCTCACACAGACGCGGCTGCGCTCCGTACACCTCACACAGACGCGGCTGCGCTCCGTACACCTCACACAGACGCGGCTGCGCTCCGTACACCTCACACAGACGCGGCTGCGCTCCGTACACCTCACACAGACGCGGCTGCGCTCCGTACACCTCACACAGACGCGGCTGCGCTCCGTACACCTCACACAGACGCGGCTGCGCTCCGTACACCTCACACAGACGCGGCTGCGCTCCGTACACCTCACACAGACGCGGCTGCGCTCCGTACACCTCACACAGACGCGGCTGCGCTCCGTACACCTCACACAGACGCGGCTGCGCTCCGTACACCTCACACAGACGCGGCTGCGCTCCGTACACCTCACACAGACGCGGCTGCGCTCCGTACACCTCACACAGACGCGGCTGCGCTCCGTACACCTCACACAGACGCGGCTGCGCTCCGTACACCTCACACAGACGCGGCTGCGCTCCGTACACCTCACACAGACGCGGCTGCGCTCCGTACACCTCACACAGACGCGGCTGCGCTCCGTACACCTCACACAGACGCGGCTGCGCTCCGTACACCTCACACAGACGCGGCTGCGCTCCGTACACCTCACACAGACGCGGCTGCGCTCCGTACACCTCACACAGACGCGGCTGCGCTCCGTACACCTCACACAGACGCGGCTGCGCTCCGTACACCTGACAGACGCGGCTGCGCTCCGTACACCTCACACAGACGCGGCTGCGCTCCGTACACCTCACACAGACGCGGCTGCGCTCCGTACACCTCACACAGACGCGGCTGCGCTCCGTACACCTCACACAGACGCGGCTGCGCTCCGTACACCTCACACAGACGCGGCTGCGCTCCGTACACCTCACACAGACGCGGCTGCGCTCCGTACACCTCACACAGACGCGGCTGCGCTCCGTACACCTCACACAGACGCGGCTGCGCTCCGTACACCTCAGACAGACGCGGCTGCGCTCCGTACACCTCAGACAGACGCGGCTGCGCTCCGTACACCTCAGACAGACGCGGCTGCGCTCCGTACACCTCAGACAGACGCGGCTGCGCTCCGTACACCTCAGACAGACGCGGCTGCGCTCCGTACACCTCAGACAGACGCGGCTGCGCTCCGTACACCTCAGACAGACGCGGCTGCGCTCCGTACACCTCAGACAGACGCGGCTGCGCTCCGTACACCTGACAGACGCGGCTGCGCTCCGTACACCTCAGACAGACGCGGCTGCGCTCCGTACACCTCAGACAGACGTGGCTGCGGTCTGTACAGACATAGCAGCACTCTGTACACCACATACAGACACAGTTGCGCTCTGTACACACGTGGCTCCGCTCCGTACACCTCATACAGATACAGCTGCGCTCCATACGCATTCTGCTCCGCTCCGTACACTCCATATAGACACAGCTGCGCTCCGTACACCTCTTACACACTACGCTCCGTACACCTCATACAGACACAGCTGCGCTCCGTACACCTCTTACACACTACGCTCCGTACACCTCATACAGACACAGCTGCACTCCATACGCACTCGGCACTGCTACATCCACACTGTAAATCCCTCCCAACCCCACACATTAATTTCACCTTATTCAGCACTATGACAACCATCACAGCAGAGTCCTGCATATACTGAGGACCTGATCATGTGATCCCTGACTCCTCCCCACCATGTGACATCATCACAGGTCTTGTAAGCAGAGAGCAGCCATGATACAGCCTGTATATATATGTAAACACACACACACACGGCAGGGTGCTGTGGGCTGCTCACATATAATATATATAGCCCACGGCATCCTGCCATTCTCACTCATATATACATATGTGCTGGGAAGCCCCCCATGCTCACCTCCACATTGAATGGCATGAGGAGCAGCAGTAGTGAGGAGCCTCCTGACCCCTGGCACACAGTGCTGACCAGCTCAGCTGCTGAGGGCTCCTCCATCTTCCCGCCGGCTGTTTGAGCTTCCCGACAGCTCTTAGAACCAGCGCACGTCACTGCTATTCACTCGCAGTGACGTCAGCTCCCGGCGCTGGCATAATGTTCAATAGCTGCCATTCTGCCTGCCCACCACAGGCTGCTAGCTGATACGCTGCTAGCTGATACGCAGCCTATGATAGGTCGCCGGTCAACTGACAGCGCCGGGAGCTGACGTCACTGCAGGTGCGTACCAGTGACGTACGGTGGATAAATCAAAGAGCCGGCGGCCATTTTAATCCCCTAATAGGCGACGAGCTGCCACCGGATTGATGGCAGAGTCGGGCGGATTATAATGGGGCAATTAGGCTGGTGGGCCCCCCAACAGCTTTGGGCCCGGGGCAACAGTCCATATTGACCTCATTATAATCCGCCACTGCATATTGGTCAAGGTATTCAAAATATTCCAGGAATATAACTGTACTTTTACTTATAAAAGAAATAAAAATACATAATATAATATTTTTTTGTGGAATATTTTATTTTATTCTACTGTGGATCAACAACAGTTTTGTGCATGTCTAAATACATGGGATGCTGTTGTCCATCCACCTCATTACAATGAATGGTTCCAGCAAGAAGTGTGTCTCAGTTCTATTTCCTGGGAATTTAGGCTGAAGACTTGGGATATACAGCAGTCAATGCCAACAACATTGGTAGCCTTGAAATTATTCAAAGAAATGAAGTATTTCTTCCAGAAAATGATTGCAGTTATAGGCTGCATTCACACATTGCGCATTTTGCTGCGCTTTTTTACGCGCGCTTTTCAAAATACGCAATGTGCCTTTTGTTTGCTAGCAAAGTGAATGTGAAATTCACTTTGCAGTGCAGACATTGCGCAAAAATACGCACTGCTTTTTCAGGGAGAAAGCGCAGCTGCGTAAAGAATTGATATGTCAATTGTTTACGCAGCTGCTCCTGCGTATTCTCCCAGAGGAGAGGAAGAATCCTGCTTCCTCCTCCCCTCTGTGACATCTGTGGCTGCCCATTAGATTTCACAGTGTATTAATATACACTGTGAAATCTAAATTAAACAGAGGCAAGTGTATGAAAAATAAAAAAGAATTAAATACTTACCCTCCGACGCCTTTTCCCGCTGTCCGGTCTCCGGTTCCAAGTGAAATGTGTTCTGACAGGACCTGTGGTGACGTCAGAGGGGCGTTCCCGGGCACTCGCGGTCATGTGATACATATCACATGACCACGAGCAGCCAATCAGTGCTGGGAATGCCCCTCTGACGTCACCACAGGTCCTGTCAGAACACATTTCACTTGGAACCGGAGACCTGACAGCGGGAAAAGGCGTCGGAGGGTAAGTATTTCATTCTTTTTTTATTTTTCATTCACTTGCTTTTGTTTAATTTAGATTTCACAGTGTATATTAATACACTGTGAAATCTAATGGGCGGTCACAGCTGTCACAGAGGGGAGGAGGAAGCAGGATTCTTCCTCCCCTCTGTGACATCACTGCGCTTTCTGGAGTAAAGAGAGCGCAGTGTGTGAAAGCTCCTGCGTATTTTGTTGCGCTTTTTTGCGCGGGCAAAAAGCGCATCAAAATACGCAAATGTGTGAACGCAGCCTTACATGGTTTGTTATACACATGTTTATTTCTTTTGTGTGTATTGAAACAATACAAAAAAAAGTGGAAAAAAGATACATTGGACATCATTTCACACAAAACCCTAAAAATGGGCCAGACAAAATTGTTAATACTAATAATATTTATTTATACAGTCCCAACATATTCCGCAGCGCTTCACAATTCAGAGGTTCATATTCAAACAATCATAAGAATAAGTTATCAGAAAATACAATACTATACAGTACAAAGCATAATACAATAATTAAAGCAAAATAATGACAGCCCTGCTCATAAGAGCTTACAATCTAACAATGAGGTTCGGATGACACAAAGTACAGGGGCTTATTTATAATGATGGTATGGGAACAGATAGGAGCAGCATAAGTGGCCACCTGTGGGTAAATAGCTTTGTTTCCAGCATGTGATGCTCGTTCAAACTCATCTGTGGCAAGTAATAGATGTGGGAAATATGAAAATCACAACTGAAACCAGTTAAAAGGGAAGAATATGATTAAATCTATGTATTGGGTGTCTGTTTGTGCCATATAAAGCATGGAAAACAAAAAGAGGAGAGAACTGTCTGAGGGCTTGAGAGCCAAAATTGTAAAATATCAACAATCTCAAGGTTTCAAGTCCACCTCCAGATATCTTGATGTTCCCTTGTCCACAGTGTGCAACATATTCAATCAGTTTACTACTTATGGCACTGCAGCTAATCTCCTTGAACATGAATAGTTGTAACGCTGAATAGGGAATAGGAAGTGCCAATAAAGTTCTAAAAAAATTAAAGCTATCCTGCAGGCTCCTGATTCATCATTGCCTGTGCAAACTATCCATTGACATTTGAATAAAATGAAATGCTATGGCAGGAGACCCTGAAGGACCCCACTGCTGGAAGAGAGATAAAAACTCTAGACTGCAGTTTGCCATAATGTAGATGAGTAAGCAATAATCTTTCTTATGAATAGATGAGACTAAGAGAACTTTTTGAAAAAGCACCTCATTCTACTCTTTACCGAAAACGAATGAGTCCTACAAAAGAACACAGTACCTATAGTCAAATATTGGTGGATTTTGGGTTGCGATGTAGTGACCAATGTCAGAAAGCCGGATTTGCGCCCTAGGTCATAGGTCTTCCAGCAGGATAATAACACTCAATATACAATACAACTACTTCAAGAAGCACCCAGAAATAAATGGAAGGAAAATGCTGGAGAGTTGTGAAGTGGCCAGTAATGAGTCTAGATCTAAATGTCACTGAACATCTGTGGAGAGATCTTTAAATTGCTGTTGTGATAAGGCACCAGTTAAATATGAGAGACTTGGAGCAGTTTGGAAAAAAAAAAGAGTGGACCAAAAGTCCAGTTGCAGATTGCAGTTATTTATTCCAAAAGGTATGTAAATATTAAGTTTAGGATGACAACAATTTTGTCTGGCCCATTTTTGGGGTTTTGTGTGAAATTATGTCCAATTTGCCTTTTTTTCTTTTTCTTGTGTTGCACGTTATACATCAAGGATATAAAAATGTTTATAACAAAATATGCATAATTGCAATAACTTATTATGAGAAACTAGCTGTGAGCCCGATTCTAAAGAATCAGGAGTCTAGAATCTGTATATAATTTTTTTTAAACTTTTAAATAATAGACTGAAACACCAGATATATGACTAAGTAGCCGATGCAGGCAGAACTGTGAGGGTAGCAATATAGTGGAGGTGTAGAAGGAGTTAATGTCCGACTAACAAGACTATAACAGAGTAGGAACTTATAATGATATCAAAAATGTTATTGAAGGAGTTAATGTCCCACAGGCACTCCCACAACAGAGTCAGCGCTGTAAATTATATCCAAAATGGTGTTCAAGGGTTAATGTAGCAGTGGCAGTAGTTATAAACACTACCAAATATGCAGTTAATGCTGAACTGGTATATAATGGGTTAATTTCGCAGTGTCATTACAACTATACACTGTTTAATAGAAATAACAACAATAATGGAATATAAGGGGTTAATGTTCCCACTGGCAGTAGTAATAGAGACTACAAAGTATGGAGTTAAGGCAGAAATGGTATATAAGGGGTTAACTTCGCAGTGGCAGTACAACTACACACTGTGTTATAGAAATGACAGATAAAACGGAATGCAAGGTGTTAATGTTGCTACTGTCATGAGTACAATGAGAGAAGCGCCTCACTGGCCATTGAGATACATGGAGGACTTTGAGTTTCGAATTTAGCGCTGTAAGTGAGGCGCGAAGCTCATTGGTCGGTGTGTGCTGGCGCCGACCAATGAGCTTCGCTCCTCACTTACAGCGGTAAATGTGAAACTCAAAGTCTTCCATGTATCTGAATGGGAAGTGAGGCGCTATGCTCATATAGTAACGGAACAAACAAGCTAGGAACCAGGACCTATAGGAAAGAGGTAGACTCCAACAGTTACATTCCAATAAATAGCTGCCACCGCGGAAGATGGCTGAAGAATGTTCCGGAGAGTCAATATACGAGGCTGAAACGCAACTGTACGGAAGAAGAGGATTTTAAGAGAATCTGAATTAATGACAAAGGAATTCATCAACAAAGGCTATGAAAGGAAACTGCTAAAAATGAGTCTTGAAAAAGTGGAAAGCCAAGAAAGAACTCAATTACTAACACACAAAAAAAGAGACAAACTGGAACCTTCTCTACAGGAGCAGATACAAAAATTACCCAGTATTACAGAGTACCATGACAACTCTGCAAAATTCAGAAGAATAATTGAGAAATACTGGCACTATTTAAAACTTAATAAGAAGATAGGCGACCTCCTGCCAGAAAAACCAAGGCTAGTCTTCAAAAGGGCCCAATCTATACAACTAATGATAGCACCAACAATAAAACAGCCCAAAACACAAATGGAAATAATACAAACAGCACTAAATGGCAACAAACTAAGGGTAGGTTTTAGACCATGTATGCGATGTTTGGCGTGTAGAAATACAGACACTTCTACCAAACTATATATAGAAATTGAGAATAGGGAAGACAAAACGTCATTCCCCATTAAAAAAACATCTATCATGTCAAATGTCGAGCGTCATATATGCCATTATATGCCCGTGTAATAAAACATATGTGGGAAGGACAACTAGAAAGCTATCAAAAAGAATGTCAGAACATATAGGGAACATAAAAAAAGGCTTCCCAGGACACCCCTTGAGTAGACACTACAAAGACATCCATCAATCAAAAACTAAGGGAACAAAATTTCTGGCTATCCAATATGTAACAAAAAACTGGAGAGGAGGGAACCATATAGAAAAAATGTCAAGAATAGAAACTAAATGGATATACACACTGAATTCTTTAGTCCCGATTGGCTTAAACCATGATGCAGAATTTTTTGGGTTTGACTAAGAAAAAGCATATATATATCATGAGGTAAAGAAATACATGGGATAATTACAATAATAAATAAGCCTTATAAGAATGAAATCCAACCAAGTAAATTACTACCAGATATTTATCAAAAAGAAGGAACCACTCATATAGTACAGTAATTATTCAGAAAGAAGGCGGAATAAATACAAAGAGACTAAATATAAGTACAAATCCATACAGAAATACCATTACAAGCAATTGGTATGCATAAAACAAGCAATTTGGGACATCTAATACACCTATTTTTTCTTAAGTCTATGGCTATACTGAATACAAACAGCAGAGCATTGTAACCTAAGGGGTTAACTCAGACTACGGGCTACAGAGAGATACAGGCTATAAAAGAGATGAGCATAGGTGGGCGGGTATCCTGACGAAGTAGGGCGACGCCTACGAAATGCGTAGACCCCGCCCGTCCTATGCAACCAGCACTAGCTGTCAGCCCCAGACCGACGGACGCTAAGACATCCCCTAGCAACAGCCCAGTCACGTCCGGTGACGTCAGCAAACCAGGAAGCCACACGCTACTGTCGGCCGCAGTGAGCGCGAACTCCTGCACCGCAGGGAATCGGAAAGCCATTCCAGAGGACTTAACTATTTATATTTATGGCAAACAGTGAGTACAGCCACTTAGGTTACAAGCTATAGGATTAGCCTATGGTAATTTGTAAGCACATTAAGGGCCCCTTTACACGCGGCTACATTTCTTGGGTGGCTACAGGTAACTTACTGGTTGCAGTGAAATCATGGAGACAAGGTTCTATCTTGTTGCTGTGTACAAATGGAATAATCTCTCCATGATTTCACTGCAACCAGTAAGTTACCTGTAGCCACCCAAGAAATGTAGCCGCGTGTAAAGGGGCCCTAAGAGGTTTACAGCAGTGACTACACACTATGTGCATTACAATTGCAGGCTATAACTACGAAGTGTGCACTGAACAAACAATGGCATTAGGTAATGTCAACAACATTTAAAGTTTGAGTATCTGCAGCAAAGGCAATATAATTATACCATGTCTTTCTAAATAGTGGCAAAAGCATATTTTCCACAGAACAAACAGATCCAGGACTAAACAGAGAACATACAAGGTGTGTATAATAACCATTTGTATGAAGCTGTTTTAACCATTTCACACATAACTAATCATAAGGTGTTCCCAAACAGGTCTCACCAGACAAATACAACTAGAGACATATTTGTGTGCAACAACAGCAACTCACCAGGTGAGTCTGGTGTTTTACCAATTAGTGAACTCTATAAAAAGAAGTACCGTATATACTCGCGTATAAGCCGAGTTTTTCAGTCCAAAATTTGGGCTGAAAAGTCCCCCCTCGGCTTATACGCGAGTATATACCGTCACCTGCATCAGTATACAGGCCCCCCCATCAAAATCCAGGGCCCCCCCCCCTTGCTCGGCAAACCTGTAAAGTAAAATCCTTATACTTATCACTGTCCTCTCGCCGCCGTCCCGCCGCTGCAGACACCGCGATCCTTCATCTTCATTCAGCGTCTTCCGGCTTCCTGTGGTCGCAGGCAATGACGTCATTGTCAGCGCCGACCACAGGAAGCCGGAAGACGCTGAATGAAGATGGAGGATCGCGGTGTCTGCAGCGGCGGGACGGCGGCGAGAGGACAGTGATAAGTATAAGGATTTTACTTTACAGGTTTGCCGAGCAAGGGGGGGGCCCTGGATCTTGATGGGGGGGGTGGCCTGTATACCCCTGGGGCTGGAGTTGTATATACCCCTGGGGCTGCTGCTGTATATACCCCTGGGGCTGGTGCTGTATATACCACTGGGAAGGCTGCTGTAACACTGCTGGGGGCTGTATACTACCACTGGAGAGGCCTGTATACCACACTGCTGGGGGCTGTATACCTGTGCTGGGGTCCACCCTTATACACGAGTCAATAGGTTTTCCCAGATTTTGGGGGCAAAAGTAGGAGGGTCGGCTTATTCACGGGTCGGCTTATACACGAGTATATACGGTATATGCCCAATCAGACTTACTGTACATTGTCTTCTCCAGATAACGACATCAAGTCAAAAAGAATAGCATAGCAACTTTAAGAGAAGACCCCATGTAAACAACCGAAACCATCAAGGAAGCAACCTGATATTTTAAAGATATTTTAAAGCACTTCATGTATTTTAACAAAATGAAATTATTGTGTTTTTAGATGATAAAAATAAATTGAAGTTTTTTCATAAAGTGATTGGGTAGTAATTCCAAGTGGGCTGTCATTTTAGTAAGCGCTAAATCTTAAAACTTAAACACTATTTGCCAACATTGAAGATTATACACACACGGATTATCTTCATAGATTTTTAGCTGCTGCTCAATTAGGGGTGATCACGCAGACACCAAAGCTGACTCCAGTGTACAAACAACTAAGCAGTGCTTCCTTCAACCTCCAAGCAGTGATTGCCAAATCCTTCAGTTTCTCATAAAATGGCTGTGTTTGGACTCCAAGCAGTGATTTCCAAATAATTCACTTTCCCCTAAAAAGGTATTTTTTTGCCTTTAACCAGTGATTGCCAAAATCCTTCAGTTCCCCCCCCCCCCCCCCAAAAAGGCATTTTTTTTCTATAACCAGTGATTGACACATCCTTCACTTTCCCCTAAAAAGCCTATGTTTGGCCTCAAAGCAATGATTGTGAAATCCTAAGTTTCCCCTAAAATAGGACATTTTTTGTCCCTAATCAGTGATTTTCAAATCACTCACTTCCCCTAAAAAGGCTGTGTTTGGCCTCAAACAAATGCTTTCCAAATCTGTGTGCATAAAACATGAGTGGAAAATCCTAGGTCATGATGGAAAGTGGAAGCGGAATAGGCATGGTGGAACGGAGAGTAGGCTTGGTGTTAGTGGTGTACATTTGATACATGCTATTGCTAACATTATGGAAAGCTGTACTGACCAAACACAGGCTTGTTGCATCCCAAGCAAAGTGACAACTTCTGTTATTGGACAGCCTACTCCAGTCTCTTTGTTTGCCATCAGCAGAGCGATATGAGATGTGGATGAGGCCCAGAAAGCTTTTTCTACATTTCATGGCAAGTGCTGCATCAAGTGACCTGTCCTCCTGTTCCTACACCTCAACATCACAAATAGAGTTCTCACAAGTGGTGCCCCAATTACCCATGTCACCCCTTGTCAAAACTCTCCAACCACAAAATTGATTGTGGGGAGACACAGAGGGGTGATTCTATAGAGATGTTCACACATCCTATTCCATGGGTATCAGAGGTCTACTCCAAAGATTCACATACTCCAGAGGAGGAAAGCCTCTGCACTGATATCGTAAATGTTTTGGAGCTGGATCTGGTTATGAACAAAGTAGGCTCCCAGCAAAATCCAGACCCTTGTCTCCAGACGTTAACGCCCAGGGGTCTAGGTGTTGATGATGCTGAGACACCTGAGGAGCACCCATACTGTACTGTGCAGTCAGGGCAGGAAGAGAAGGAGGGTGACTCTAAGAGCAGGGAGTGTGACAACAGAGAGGATGATGATGAGAGTCAAAATCTCACTTGGAATCAACCCAGAGTCAAGCAGCTAAGGAGCTCAGCAGGGGAAGAGGAGGAGATGGAAGATGTTGAGGTTATTTTGCATCGTCCCACACAAGCTCTGCATTCACAACCACAACTCTGGCTCTGAACAGCAGTGGTAACCGGTCTACAGTTGTCAGGGGCTTTAAAGGTTGCTAGCTTGGGCCTTTTTTGACACCGCAAAGGATGACCCAACTCACATTATTTGAAAAGTTTGTAAAAAAATTTCAGTAGAAGCAAAAAAAAACCCAATGATTTGACTACTACATGCAAAAACCGCCACATGGCCAAGCACCATGCTTTACTTTGGCAAAGTTACTAAAACTGTTCCTTTCAGGTCTCACCAAACATTGTCCACCATATCAACTGCATCTGCTGCATCTTTCTCTTCAGTCACTGTGGCAAGTTTCATCCAACTGGTTTCTGGCCCCAGAACCTCCACTTGTTTACCCCTTACAGTCAGGGTGAGTTAGATCCCGTCAGCTGTTATGGAAGTGGGCATATGTGCTGGTTTTGACCAATGCCAGATACCAAGAACAACACTGGTTTGCCAACCCACCATCACATCTCTGCCTCCACCTCCCTCACAGTGCAACAGTTTGTCAGGTACAGCCTACACCACCCTCTGTCAGTGCTGCAGCCAGCCCTCGGTCCCACAGTTGTGGTCATGGAAAAGATTATTTCCTTCTACACATCCAAAAGCAAAGAGCTTGAACTTCACGATCTCCAATTTGTTGGCCCTGGAAATGCTGTTTTTCCGAAAGCTGATGGCCATCTCATGCCCCCAGTATCAATTGTCCAGTTGCCATTACTTCTTGAAGAAAGCTTTGTCTGTACCACACCAGCATGTCACAGACAACATTCTTGAAAAACTCTGTGTGTGACAGGGTGCATATCACCACTGACACCAAGACGAGCAAACATGGCCAGAAGCATTAGATCTCACTCAATGGGCACTGAGTGACTCTAGTGGCTATGGGGCCAGGCAAAGAAGGGGCTACTCCCCAAGCCTTGAAATCCTCATGACTTTTGAATCATATTTCTTCATAAACCTCATCATCCCCTCCTTCTCCCTCCTCTAGGGCCTCCTCTATGTTCCAACAGTCCAGACAGAATCCACCCTACCTCGGTAGTGCACCGGCAGTGCTCACCACCATCAGGAAGTGTTGAAATTAAAATGCCTTGGAGATGTGAGTCACACAGCTGAAGAGTTGTGGACAGCTATGCAGGCCAAGTTTAAGCAATGACTGTCTCTAGTAAACCTGGAACTAGGGAAGGCCATGTGTGATGATGGTGTAAACCTGTTGGTGGCCCTACACCAGGGCACACTTACGCATGTGCCTTGCAGAGCTCACATCCTCAACCTGGTTTTCCAGCAATTCCTACACCACTATCCCAGCCTGGATGAGCTGCTGAAGGCACCGTCGCTTTGTGCTCATTTCCTTTAGTGCATTCCATGGCTCATCGACTTTGCATCACTACAGAGGTCTTTAAGACAACGTGTTAACTGTTTGATATGTGATGTGGTGACAAAGGGAAATTCTACTCTGAACATGTTGCAGCGACTGTGGCAGCAGCAACAAGCCCTGGCGTAGTATGTGTGGCGCCATGGCCACTCGGGCAGCCACAGGGTGAACTGCAGCCAGACGAGGTAAGACTGTTGACTTAAAACACACCCACACACCAACACACTTTGACCCTAAGCAACTGACTCTATATAGGGCAAGGGGTGGCGGGACTTTAGAGAAGTGTGGGTGGAGAGAGAGGTAGAGCCCAGAAAAGTGGGTGAATGAACAGTATTAAAAACACTGGAACACTAAGTTGGAGGTTAGTTGATTCCCAGGAGGAGAGGATCCCTGGAGGCAGCAGTTCCCTGGAGACAGTATACCCAGGAACGGACTCGCTCTAGAGAGAAAGGCGAAGGAAGAAGCACTACAAGACGATACACCCCACAGCTAGACACTGACATATTGGGAGAACAACAGGCCTGGCAGCCACAACCAGTACAGCTGGCTGGAGGACCCAGAGCTGACAACCGGAGAGACGGAAGGAGCCTGGTGAGCCCAAATCACACCTGGGTCACTGGAGGGCTAGGTCAGGACAGCCAGAGAGCCGACTCTGCAGAGGTGACTGGGGAGACTTCACGACCCTAATCATGAGACATCCCAGCATGGTACTCTATGACCTGCGACCTCACTACCGCCACGGAGTAGGAACACAGCCATCGCACTAGGGCTAGTGACCCTGAAGCAAAGGGAAGCATCACTAAAGAGCCCATGATGGCCAGACCGAACCCGTGAGCAAGGACAGAGAGAGACAAGCATGGCCTGAAAGGTATCTTGAGGGAAGCGACGCAGAGGAACCACCTGAGCTGCAGTAGAATCCAGGTCTCCGATAAAGTGTAAGAACTGTGCTGTAACTTGCTGTTTAAAAACAATGGAAAGTAAAGTACCTGGTCAGCTCAAAAGTGCCTGAGGCTGTTTATTGCTAAGCTGCAGCAGAATCCCCACCTGCTGAGCCGCCTTGCTGTCACTGCGTGCTGGCTGGAGAAGCTGCAGGAGAGAAACTGATGCAACATCCAGAGTACACAGTCTCCACTACACCTGCCCTGGGAACACGCAGCCCTACCCATGGAGGGCTTACCATCTATGCTGCTCCTCATCACCGTCCCCAGCAAGAATATGGCAGTGGTGGTCACCCTGACCACATACTATGGGTGGCGTCATGAAAAACTCTTTCACCTCCCTTGTAAATACCCTTTTTATTTCGGCATCTGTGACAACGGGACTGGGCAACGGCACCTTTACACCCCAAAGACATTAAAGCCTGGTCCTGAGTACCCCGGTCCCTGTGAGTGAGTCATATGTAATGACACGTACAGTGAAAGTAACTAAGCTGAATGTGGTGCAAATGATGCTTCCAGTGGGCACAGATCAAGGACCTCTACACCCTTTTGCACAGTTTTGAAATGCCTACTAAGATGGTTAGCACTGATGATGCCATTATCAGCATCACTATTCTGGTCATCTACATGCTGATAACAAGCATTGAAAAGTCTGCAGGATGAGGTGGTGGTACCAGAGGAAGAGGAGGAAGAAGAGGAAAATGCGGAAAGTATACCATTATCTCAAAGATCAGGACTCTAGTCACATAGCATAGCAGAGTGACGTGAAGTGACAGTGGGGGGCTCATGATAACCAGACAAACTGTTAGTGAAGGTACAGGATCTGAGGAACAAATAGAGGAGGATGAGAATGAAGAGGTGATGGACATAGAACAGTCAGGAAATGAGGAAGAAATGATTCCCCTTTCTGTTGTCCGATGTTGGCGGGAGAGGACGGAGGAAGGAAGCTCAATTCTTTACGTTGCCACCAACACAACAAGGACTTCGGCCTCAAGGATGCATCAGACACATAAGCATCTTTTTGATGCGTTATCTGCAAGATTATATCCGTATTGTTAGGATTCAAATCAGCAATGACTTCTGGATTGCCACACTGTTGGATCCCCGGTACAAAAGTAAATTTAGCCAGATGCTCCCACCTTTGGACAGGGCCATGTTCATGCTGGAGTATCAAAAAAGCTTGTAGGCAATCTAAGGATTAGTTTTCCCTAACACAGCAGTGAGAGATACAGTATGCATCGCAGATCTACACTTAAAACCTATAACTTTCATCAAGATGAACAAGTCATGGATCTCCAAAGACTTTTGTACCCCAGTGGCAGACTGCGCAGACTGGGCGATATTGTACTTTTCAGTGTGCTGTATTGATTTCACCGTTATACAATATTTATTCTGGGTCAATTGATGCCACTTTGGTGGTATCTGACCCTAATTTTTGGAAATCTGGAGCCTCTTCATGTGGTGTCTTTGTTGTGTGTTTTGTGACTTTAGCAGGGCTCTCTGAGCACTGTGCCTACACATGTCGCTGACCCACCTGAATCCTTCTTCCTGTAATACTCTGTGAGCCTAATACTAGTGTCACCTGAGTGTGCCAGAGCATCAAATTTATTGGAGACGTGGCATGATGTATGAGGGCCCCCTGCCCAATAGGCCTATACATGTCACTGACCCACCTGACTAGTTCTTACTGCCATACTTTTGGGACCTATTACTTGTGCCACCTGAGTGCAGTGGAGCAAAACATTTATTGGAGCAGTTGCATAAGGTATGAGAGCCACCTGACCCCTCTGACTAATTCTTTCAGCAGAACACTGTCAACCTAATACTTGTGCTACCTAACTGTGGTGGAGCATAACATTTAAGGGAGAGGTTGCATGAGGCCCCCAGCCCAACAATCCTACACCTGTCACTCATCCACCTGTTCCTGATCAATGTTTAACCTTGAAATGCTAAGCTAGGCTCTGTTCCAAACCCTGTACCATGAATGCATGCTGCACCATAGTACAATTCTTAGTTTGGGTGAAATGATGCCACTTTCATGGTGTATGCCCCTAATTTTTTTAAATGTGGAGGTTGTTATTGGGGTGTCTTTGTTGCGTGTTTTGTGAATTTAGCAGGCCTCTCTGAGCACAATGCCTACACCTGTCACTCATCTCCCTGTTTTTGATTAATGTTCAATCTTGAAATATTGCTCCAGGCCTTGACCAAAGCACCCAGAATGCACAATTCTAAATTTATTTTTCTGGGCACTAGATGGCATTTTTTCTGGTGTCTGTCTCTAATTTGAGTTGCTTTGGCAGCTTTTGTGCCCCTTTTAAGGTGTTTTTTATGCCCTTTATTTTGCCTTCCATTGATTTCAAAGGGATTTGGGCGGTCGTTGAACAGTTCGTTGAATATATGCCCATTTGGTAAACCGAACCGAAGCCGAACTCCAAAAGGTTCGCTCATCACTATTGTAAGAGCTCATCAATGTCACTTTAAAAGTGAATAGATTCTTAAAAAAATTAATTTTGAAAATTTCCTTCATACAGTTAAAATTTGCTGGAAAACCATTAAAGTGTAATCGTCGTTTACATTTTTTTTAATAGCAATGTAGAGCAAGTTATTATAATCAACTTTCAAATATACTTTATTAATGAAATCAAGAAGGGAACACCTTTAAAAAACCTTCCACAAGATGTCCTCAGCAGGCTGATTCTGAACCACACATATGCTCATTGCCAGGCAGCTCCGTCTTCAGGGAACATGGCCTACACGGCATTCACAATACAGCTTATAAGCCTAAAGTTATCTCATGCCAGAACCTCCATTCACATGGCTCTTCTCAATGTTATCACAGAGCAGAGGCCATGTGATTGGAGGAGTCAGATAAAATCTCACAGCAGCTGTTTGAGCTCAGCAGGGTGCTAGCATGAGGTAACTTGAGTGTATTAGGTCGGCTTCACACTGCGGCAGGATCAGGTTCACACCGGACAGCCCCGGACCCGATTTTGCCATAATGTTGCCCTATGGGGCCGGATGGAGCCGGATGGTAGCTATGTGCCATCCAGTTTCCATCTTTCCAGGAGGATATGGGGAAATTCGGATTTTTCTCCTGGACACAAAAACGTTGCTTGCAATGTTTTTGTGCCCAGGGAGAAAAATCGGATGAAATCGGATTGCACTGGATCCTCCTGGATCCGGCGCCCCCTAACATGGGGGTCTTTGGCGCTGCATCCGACATAACATTGGATGCGGGAGCCGGACGCCGGGTGCTGGAGTTTAGCAGCTACTAAACTTCAGAACCAGTAGTTGTCCTCTGCTGAGCTTTCAGGACCGCGGCCAGCTCCCTGCTAGCCACGATCATGAAATTTTAGCAGCTTCGGCTGCAATCAGAGGAAGCCGGCCGCAAACCAGACCAGAGGGCATCTGTGCCCTCTGGTTCTGTTTGCAAATCTGGTCCGGAGCTGTCCAATTCACATCGGACAGCCCCGGACCTGATCACACCGTGGTGTGAAGCCGGACTTATCAGCTGTATTGTGAATGCAGTGGTGGCTACGCCCCTGAAGTCGGAGCTGCCTGGAGCATATGTGTGGTTCAGAAATTGGGGTAAGATCTGCCTGAGGCTTGATCTGCCACTCTTTCTCCTCAGGAGTCTGCTCCAAAAGCTGCAATTAAGGACCTTTTCTTGGGATCCCTGTTTTCTTTAGGGCCCTGATCCTTCTTTTTGGTCTAGCTCAAGCCTTTACTTTCTCCTAAGCTCAGGGGGACTAAATCATCCTGTTTTGTCCAGGATTTCTCTCCTACAAGTGGAAATATAGCAGGTACGGACTCTGGTGTCCGGGATGACTTTATGGGTAACTAGCTATGTTCCCTTCCTCTGTTCTTCCTAACTCTTCCACTGGCCTCCATCCCTTTCCCTAGGGTGTTGCACAGCTCGGATCATTCCTTCCTGGCTCTTCGCCTGCTTGGTCCCAGTAACCAGCTCCTTCTAGTACCTTCTTCTGTACTTGTCAACTGTCTGACCTCTTTGACTGAACTTGACTGACTGAGTGACCTGACTCCTCCCTCAGACCTAAATCTTTATAGGGGATCTTGCCTAAGGCAGCAAGTAGAGCTCCCCCTCCAGGCCTGGGGTGGGAAGGTGTTGTGTGCTGTGTGTGCCAAGGTGTACATCCCTCCCTGCACCGGTGGGTCCTGTGGCAATCCCCACAGGGGTGCCACATTAGTGGCATAGGGGGAGCTCAAGACTGTTGCATTCTGTACTAAACCATACCTTAACCCCCATTTCAGTAAAGAAACTATTGTTTATTTATGCCTCTGTCTCAGTTTGTGACTCACTGGAACTTCTTCAGACTTCTGGTCATGAGATCTCTAAGGCCGGTTTCACATCACAGTTTATCTGATCCGGGGCTGTCCAGTTTAAACCGGACAGCCCCGGATCAGATATCGGCCCCATAGTATTGCTATGGGGTCGGATGGCAGCCATTTGCCATCCAGTTTCCATATCCGTGAGGATCCAGCAGGATTCAGATTTTTTCCCGGGCACAAAAAACGTTGCTTGCAACGTTTTTGTGTCCGGGGTAAAAATCAGAGCACATCAGATGCTCCCGGATCCGGCGCAATCCGTCATCCCCTAACATCAAGGTCTATGGCGCCGGATCTGGCATAACATCGGATCCAGGAGCCGGACGTCGGGTGTTGGAGTTTAGCAGAGAGCGCTGCTAAACTTCAGCACCTGGAGCTGTTCCCTGTACAGATTTCAGGACAGCAGCTAGCTTCCCGCTAGTCTTTCAGCAGCTACAGCTGCTATTCGAGGAATCCGGCTGCAAACCAGACGGGAGGGAATATTTGCCCTCCGGTTCAGTTTCTAAATCTGGTCTGGGGCTGTCTGATTTACACTGGACAGCCTCGGACCTGATCCAGCCGTGATGTGAAACCGGCCTGACATCTTAGGCTGGTTTCACACTGCAGTTTTTCCCTGATTAGGGTTCATCAGGTTTTGTGTGCCAAAACCAGGAATGAAACTGAGGCCGGGTTCACATCATGGCACAATCTGATCCAGGGCTGTCCGGTTTGAACCGGACAGCCCCGGATCATATTTCGGCCCCATAGTACGCTATGGGGCCGGATGGAGCCGGATGGCAGCTATCTGCCATCCAGTTTCCATCTGTCCAGGAGGATCCAGGTGAATTCGGATTTTCTTTTCCTCCCGGACACAAAAACGTTGCAAGCAGTTTCTTTGTAGCACTTGCTGGTTTTTGCAACTGCACTTGGGGACACTTTCAAAGTTTTCACAATTTTTTGGACTGACTGACCTTCATTTCTTAGAGTAATGATGGCCACTTGTTTTTCTTTACTTAGCTGCTTTTTTCTTGCCATAATACAAATTCTAACAGTCTATTCAGTAGGACTATCAGCTGTGTATCCACTAGACTTCTGCACAACACAACTGATATAGTCCCAACCCCATTTATAAGGCAAGAAATCCCACTTAATAAACCTGACAGGGCACACCTGTGAAGTGAAAAACATTTCCGGTGACTACCTCTTGAAGCTCATCAAGATAATGCCAAGAGTGTGCAAAACAGTAATCAAAGCAAAAGGTGGCTACTTTGAAGAACCTAGAATATAAGACATATTTTCAGTTGTTTCACACTTTTTTGTTAAGAATATAATTCGACATAGTCATGAAAATACAGAAAAATCTTTGAATGAGAAGGTGTGTCCAAACTTTTGGTTTGTACTGTATATCAGGATGGGGGATATATTTACTAGGAAGGGGCCCAGGATGGAGGGCATTATTTCAAGAAGGAAGGCATTACTAATAATGAAGTGTGGATGAAAAGGGCAACACTTTATAGGATTTAGAATGGCTATAGGCCCATACATCTGGCCAACATGTGGTGGTTGAGGTAAGTCCAAATTTTGCACCATTAGACTCTAGTTACACCACTGGTAAACAGATATTTGTCTACTATTCAGTTTTCATCAATTTTTTCTTTAGTGAAAAAACAGCATTTTCCAGTTGGACTTAGACTATTCTCATTTCTGTCATATTCCAATGATACTATTTTTGCTTCCAATGATGCTATTTTTGCAGAATAATCTAAACTTTAAATCACTGTCTAGAGGGTATAGTATATTTGGATTCCTGTTATGAAAATACGATTTCAAATATTACTAAGTATGAATCATTTAATGTCTGAAATTTAGAATGCATTTATCTTCTTAGTTCTCAGCCTAAGATGATAACTAGCTGTATTATGAATTAAAGAATAACTAAATCTTTATTGCTTCTTCATCTTTGCTTGTTTTTTTAATTTCAAGCAGATTGGTGAGGATATGGCCTGCATATCAATCACTCAATCTATCACTGCTGTATGGGGCTGTACCTTCACATACCTGCGGCTATGACTGAAGGCCTGAGGCCCTTGTTCCCATTCATTGCCGCAGCTATGTGAAAATATGGCCGAAGCAGACTGCACATGTCTAAAGAGGCTGCCATGTGCAGTACACACAGGAACTAACTCACCAGATTTAGAAGGAAGTCGCTGCAAGAAGAGGATCCTACATTCATCATTGAGCATGGCAGGACTTTAATCTTTTGTCTTCAGTGTCAGCGGTGTTCGCAGCTGGTAAGTAGGATCTGTATGTGTGTCTGTCTTCTGACTTCTGTTTCTGGTTCACACACAGCACCAGACTCTATATACAAGTCCACACTATATTCTCTATAACAGTGTCTAGCATAGCGGGATTGTCCTAATTTGAGGGCTCAGTCCCTCTGTCTCAAGACACCAGGACTTTTCCCCAAATTCCTTCTACTGTCTTCACCAGCTCCATGGCTCCAACTCCTTGTGGGCAAGTTTGATATCTCTCTGCACACACATGAATGAAATAAACAATTTTCCTCTTTGCTAATATCCCCAGGACTTAAACTAGTGAACACCATATTTGCAGGCAGTAGCTCTAGCTATGAGCTACAGCCCACAATCGAAAGCTTATTATACTTGAGCTGCATTGCAGTCAGTACGCCCAGAAACAACTTATACAGGTACATAAAGATACATCTGCACAAAGCAGTGTCATTTTATGTCCCTTTATTCCAGAGGTGAAAAAAAGGTCAGATTTTTTAGTACCTTCAAAATTGCTAAAAGTAATTAAAAAAAACTTTTTAAACTGCCGTGGACTTAAACCATCAGCCTTTATAATTGCAGGCAATAACTAAACCCATGAGCCAAAGTCTCAGTTAGTGTCATGCAGGGTGTTTTGTACTCTTGAGTCTGCAATGCTACCTCTGACTCCACAGGCTGATTATACTGGCACTTAGAGATGCATTGTACATGGCAGTGTATCTCTTTGTACCTGTATTTTAGAGAGAGAATAAAAATTATATATTTTTCTTTCATGTAAAATAATTAGATAGTAATAAAAAAATTAAAATAATGAAATGTTTAATGCAGTTTAAAACCCCCCACAAATCAGCAAATACCATGGGCATATTTGGTGTGCCTGTAATCATAATGATCTGCACAACACAGTGATCAGATTATTCATAGTGATTGGTAAATGGTGTAAAAGCATGGCATAATTTATTTTTTTTCTCAAATCTATAAAAAATGTAATAATAAAAATGTAACGCTGATGCTCTGTTTGCACATAGCGTAAATGATGAATTTCTCCTTCGCCTCATTGGAGGACACAGACCGTGGGTGTTATGCTGCTGTCCACTAGGAGGCGACACTAGGCAGAATCTGAAAAAGATTAACATTGGCTCCTCCTCTGCAGCATTACACCCCTGGAAGAGGAAATGCTTCTCCAGTTTTTGCTTAGTGTCTTGTAGGAGGCACACACAAATTTTATTGCTCCTAAAATTTTTCACTTTTTGATATTTTACTTCAAGAAGAAGAAAAGTGGGTCTCTAACGAGACTCCCGGCATGGTCCCTCCTCGGCCACCCACTGTTGGGGCGCCTGGTTGAGGTACACTTTTTCCCCTAACATGCCGCTCCTTCCTCGGCCCCCCAATGTTGGGGGCGCTGGGTTGAAGTTGAGACAACGGTCCTCCCTCCCCATTTCCCCACTGTTGGGGTCATTGGGTTGAGGTCGAGGTGACGGACGAGGCCTCTGATGGTGGAGCAGCATCCCTCCCTAAATTCCCCTTTGGGGTTCATTTAGGTTGAGACACCACAGGTAGAGCCAGCAGGTGCAGCACTCGGAGCACCCCAGGAGTCCTCAGCCCTGCTGAGCCACTCCATGGACTTCAGCGGCAGCGTGTTCGCCGCAGTACACCCAGGACTCACAGCCTCGCTGTGTACTCCTGAGGGTGCCAAGGGACCAGCAGCGGGGCAGCCAGCACCCTCCCTAATCACCCCTGTGGGACTATTAGGTTGAGGCACCACAGGTCACAGGCCAGCTGCAGAGTAATCCAGAAGCCTCAGCCACGCTGAGTGCTTCTGATGGGCTGCACATCCCATGGCTGCATATCCCAGGAGCCCCAGCCCTGCTGTGTGCTCCTGGTGGGGCCGGAGGACATCATGTCCGGCAGTACAGGCACCTATTACACGGAGCACGGACTCCCTATGTCCCTGCAGGCCAGCACCATGCCCCTGGAAGCCGGCACCTGCATATATGGCCATGTCCCAGGAGACCCTGACCTAGGGTCCTCCGGCGGGAGCCGCCACCACATTGGCGCCATAATGGCCGGGGGTCCAGCAGCTGCCTCTGCCGGCAGCTGTATGTAAGGCCGAGCTCCAGGAGACCCAGTACCTGGGTTCTCCTGTGAGGGACAGCGCCGCACTATACCTGGGGACCGCGGGGATCCGGGTCAGTTCCGGTCCCTCCGCGGGTCTCCGCGCCGGCCGCGCATCATCTGCGGCCTGGGTACATTACTAGAGGCCGCGGCTTCGGCCTAGAGCGAAGCCGCCGCCTCTTTCCCCGCCCCCGGCCCGCCCCCGGATGACGCGAACAGCATCATGGAGGGGGCGGAACGGAGCGTGCAGGCCACTGTGGAGCAGAGTTTCTTTTCCCTGCACGCTCCGCCCCCCTCCTGGTTTCTCTGCAGCCCTCTACTGCGGCCATGATGGGGGCATCTGATGTATAATGACAGCCATATAATAAAAGATACTAAGGCATCTTCCCCGCATCTAGTATTGAATACACAGATCCCTGCACTTCAGATATAAGTGCAGGGTACTCTGTACAGCCGCTCATGATGCTTGCAGCCCCACTATACTGGGGCCCGTAAGCACTGGGAGCATCACAGGACCTCTTCCCTGCCGCAACATGCAGGCACACAGGGGAAAGGGGCTGTACAGTAGCCTGCCCGGGGGGTACCGGTCTGCGGTGTCCGCAGTGCCCTCATCAATGTCATGGGATCTGACATGCTTCATCCCCGACTCCCACTGTGGGGTGGCATGGTTGCGGTCGAGACTCCATGTCATATGCCGCCCCCCTTCCCCAGAATTCCCTGGGAATACTAGGTTGAGGAGTCCTCCCCGAATCCTCCAGCCATGTTGTTCAGCAGTGCTGGCGGCGCTGGATCTCACGCTGCACACTCTCTGCAACGAAGCCAAGCAGGGCTCCCTCCCTGCTGCGGCTCTGCATGTTTCTTCCCCTGCAGCACAAAGCATTGTAGCCTGGAGGATAGTGATACGGACCTTGCACCTGCGGGTTTCCAAGTTCAAATCCTCTACACCTGTGTGTGTATATATTATATATATATATAGATACATATATATGTATTTCTGGATGTATGTAAAGTGCTATGGAATTAATAGCGCTATATAAATGGATAAATATTATTATAATTATCAGAGGCTCGGCATACTTCCTCCCGACTGTGGCTCCATACTGGACATAATGTGGACGATAATGCCACAGTAAAGGCGCTACAGGCAGCAGACCAGTCCTGCCCTCAGAAGGCCAATTTAAGATCTCAATACGTCCTTAGTCCTAGAGCCGCCAGACTGTCGCTCTATTGGAAGTTCTAAGATATACTGTAGCCTCAGTCCCTCACAGGCCTCCCATATCCAGGGACGTCTGTCCAGAAGACAACTGGTCACATTGCATTCAGATGCCATGGGAGACCAAAGCATTTCCCTCCCTCAGCGCACAGCCAGGCGGTCCTTCAAGCGCCGTCGGCAAACTGCATTCCAACCGGAATTCATTCGGCTAGTTCACATCTAGACTGACACGGACAAGATTCGCTTCAGTCGGGGCAGAGATGGCCATCACAGCATTAGCAGGTCAACCAATATTGAATGCCTCGTCCGCCGCCCTACTCTGACGACCCAAACAACTCGAGTCGCCACCTCAGCTGACTACCTAATGCGCGCAGCCCTGCACGTTGCCAATTGCTCAGCAATAGCAGCTCACAATGCCATTCCCTTAGATGTGCCCTCTGGGTACGGGAAGGGAAGAATGGACGTGGTCTCTAAGAAGCCCCTCACAGTTTTCTTCCATCCTTCAGAGGACACCTGTTCGAAGGACAGCTGGACAAGATAACTTCAGATGCTAAGAGACGCAAGGGCACTTCCCTCCCTCAGTGCAAACCTGGACGACCGCTCCTTTCAGTATTTATTAAGGTCGGTCAAGACTTAGACCGACACTGGCGAGTACTCGGTCGCCACGCAGGTACCTGTCCCAGGATACCCAAAAGGGTAGCTCATCCTGACAGAGTCAGTCTCATCAATCCGAGACCAAATCGTCTCCACTGCCTAAAGGCTCAAGTACTTTTTCCACCCTGTAAAGCCTCTCCTCATTTCAGGAGTCGCTGTAACCGTATCACGCAAAGAGCGTTTTCCAACCTATCTGTGGTCCAATCAGGAAGATACATTACGATCCGTACTGGACCTGAAACAACTAAACTAACATGTCCGGATAACTTATCCCACATGGTATCGCCACTCTAAGTTGCTTCCAAAGAACGATTAATATTCCTTCCGCCCATAGATATACAGGACGCCTACCCGTATATTCTTATGCAGCTACTGACCGAAAGTTTCATCAGATTTGCATTCAAACAGGAACACTTAATTAGTGGCTCCCCCGTTTCGATTCAACTACAGCTCCTTCAGTGCTCACAAAGGTCAGGGCAGACGTCATGACTACCCCTCACTCCAGGGGTGTCATCATCCTTCCGTACTTGGACGTTCTGCCTACCAAAACTCTGATCCTCGTGGACTGCGAACATAGTGTCTCAGCACTGTAGACACTATAACAACCTCCACAATTATACTCCGGTTCCAACAGTTTAATATTTCACAGCTGCATCTCAGACCGCCTTCACACTCTCCATTCTCAATTCAAGGAACAAGAACCTCAATCACTCGACAGGAGTTTTTCACCTGTCCTCTGAAAGTAGGCGGTCTCCCCCCTACCCCCCCCCCGGTGGCTCTGACCACTCTTTCTATCATACGGGGAAGGTTTTTCGTTCCACCACGCTGAACAGTTTAACCACTATCACGAGCCTGACGCGATGGGGTGCAGCGTCCCCCATCACAATACACAAGGCGAGTGATCCCGCCCGGAGTCAAAAATGCCCATGAATATACGGAAGATTCCGGAAATAGTCCTAACACTGAAGTCCTTTAGCCAATGCCACGGCTGTGACATATGTCAGTCACTAGGGCGGAACCCAGAAGTCTCCAGGCAACGGATGAAGTTCATCATGTACTTCACTGGGCGGAATCCACAAACTCGGCACTATAAGCCGGTCACACGCTGGCTGTAGATGACCGGGAAGTGGTTTTTCTTCGCCCGCAAGGGGACTACCTCAAGGGAGTGTTTCCCACACTCTCACGTTGTCCCATGAATCTACCGATGCTAGGAAACCCCGGATGAGGTACTCGTGATTCCAGCCTTCAGGACCAGGTCTTATGACCCACAGTCATTGGGACCACACACACCAGTCCAGGGATGGATCCGTTTCCGTCTCTCACTCATAGCAGCCGTACCATGGCGCTTGCCGGACTGTCCAACCAGACAGTCCAGACTCACTCTCTCAAGACAGGTTATACCGTCAGAATTCCTCAACTCTGTATTGACGGCATGTCTGTTGAGACCTGGGTCTTAACCAAGCTGGGTTTTCTTAGGATATTGTGGCGAACATTATGAGAGCGAGGAAACCAGCCTCCTCAAACATTTACCGTCGCACATGAACATTTGTTTTTGGTTGCTTGGTGCACCTCTAGAAGCCATTCACTTTGGCCCTATCCCTGCCAAGAATTCTCAGTTTTCTCAATTCGGGCCTGGATTCAGGCCTGTCCTTGGGTTCTTTCAAGGGGCAGTTTTCAGCCCCTTCCACCTTCTTCCACAAACGTTTTACTCCCAGACCTCAAGGAACTCCGTCCTTCGAGGGGTTTGCCATTTGATTTCCCCATTCAACAGGCCGCTACACCCGTGGGACCTAAACCTTCTCCTCACGGCTGTACAAGAACCATCCCTTAAGCCTCTATGGGTCACTCCCCTGAGCATTCTCATACTAACAGTGGTGGTTTTTGGTGGCAATTACTTTTTCCTGCAGAGTATCGGAACTTACAGCACTCTCAGGTAAATCTCCTTGTCTGGTCTTCCACCAAGACAATGTTGCCCTTCGCCGATCCCATCGTTTCTTCCACTGGCGGGGTACTTCTTCCGACTAAATGAAGACCTCTCTCTGCCAGCTCTGTGCCTGGTTCCAGGCCATTGAGTCGTGAAGGCTTTACATTGTAGGACCTCGTCAGGGCCCTACACATCTATGTATCCAGGACAGCACCTTTTTAGGAAGTTGGATTCTCTCTTCCTTCTTCCAGAGGTCCGATATAAAGACACGTCAGCCTCTAAGGCTACTATAGCTAGATGGATTCCACCAACCATCCAGGACGCTTATACCTTCAAAAAGCCGCCCCTTCCTGCTGGTGTCGGGGCACATTCTACTACGGCCGTGGGGGCCTCCTAGGCCGTCCGGCCCCAGGCGTCAGCACATTGGTGTCGTAGGCAACCAGGTGGCTCAGCCTACACACATCTACAAGTCACTGCAGTGCTCACACTCAGGCCTTGGCAGACGCAGGTCTAGGTAGATGTGTCCTCCAGGAGGCAGCAGCCCTCCTGTAGGTACATTGTTTTTCGCTGACCAGGTTCGGCATTACTAGTTCCATCGTTTTTCCCACCCAGGGACTGCTTTGGGACGTCCCACGGTCTGTGTCCCCCAATGAGGCGAAGGAGAAAAGGAGATTTTTGTGTACTCACCGTAAAATCCTTTTCTCTTAGCCTCTAATTGGGGGACACAGCACCCACCCTATTGCCCTTGTGGGCCTTTTTCTACAGTTCTCACATAGCTTCTCAGCTGTTACATGGTTAACATGTTTACACATGTTTGCCTATTGTCACTCTGTTAACTGTTTGAACTTGTGCCTGTTTAGTTCCAGACCTTGTAGTTCTGTGAGTCTGTTTAGTTACAGGCCTTGTTATACGATTATTACTTCGTTATCTCTTCACTGTTTTCCACATGCACCTGCTTAGTTACAGGCCTTGTGGTACTAGTGTTACTCTGCTAACCCTTAACTGTTTACACACGTGCCTGTTTGAATTCAGGCCTTGTTACACTGTTATTACCTTGTTAACTATATTGTTTACACAGGTTGCCTACGTAGACTTCCTGTGTCCCTGTTATTATCTGTTAACTCTCCTACTGCTTTAGCACAAAACTGGAGAAGCATTTCCTCTTTCCAGGGGTGTAATGCTGCAGAGGAGGAGCCAATGTTAATCTTTTTCAGATTCTGCCTAGTGTCGCCTCCTAGTGGACAGCAGCATAACACCCACGGTCTGTGTCCCCCAATTAGAGGCTAAGAGAAAAGGATTTTACGGTGAGTACACAAAAATCTCCTTTTTTTCTACTGATTTTTCTTCCATACCTATAAGATTCAACACCACACAACATAATAACAATATGTTTATTATTATGTGTTTGCTGCGTTTCTATTATGCGTGTTCTCCCTTATTTGATGTGCTTTCAGTACAGATGTGAATCTGGGTTTTTAATGCTTTTGTAATACTACAGAAAAGCTTTGATTCTGCATTTATAAGAGGTGTTTTTTTTTTATCTGTGTTTTCTTAAGGCTCCATATAGAAGTTGCATGCAAACAAAAAGCACCAAAAATGCACAGTTCAGCACTGAGAGCAGAGATTTTATGAGGTCACATCCACTTCACTTTTACATTCATGCCATGTTAACGTAGCAATAATAAAAAGAAGAAAATATTCATGTCAACGTAGCGTAAATGCTGTTTTTTTCTGCTCCTTTTTTTTTTTTTTACACAGGAATTCTGCGTTGTTTAATTGTCCAAGCAAAATGGATGTACCGTAACTTCATAAAAACTGCGCCCAATGTGTGTCTGTAGATGCTGTTGATCTGTGTGGTTTTGATGCTTTTTCTCTCTAGAGGATTCACTGTGGAGCCTAAAATATGCATGTACAGAACTGGAGCTACTTTTTTTGAGTGCAGAATTAATACATTTCTGTACAATAAAAACTGTTAAAATTCAGCTTCATGTCTTCACCAAAAACGCATCAAATAAAAGGGAAAAGGCATAAAAAATGCTCCATAAAATGATATAACCAGAGAAGATTGCTATTGTGAAGTTTGGTGTGGACACCTACAGAAAAAAAAACACATGAACACATCTTTACAGACACAAAAACGTTAAATATCGTATTAGCGAAGCTTACAACAAGATGAGAAAGTTCTAGCTGTTATGACAATGAATGAATGAACAAAAAATATATCCACAAGTCTCACTCTCAACTTTAGACGAATTAGTATACCTAGTTGAAACACAAATGGATAATCCAACATCATCAAAGGGCCTCTCCTCAAATTCATCTATTACAATTTTTGGAGCAATGGAGAGTTTGTGCCCTTATAAATAATCCGCAACCATATAAGCCTGCTAGTGCAAAGTCTCTTTATTCAGAAAAACACATACGTACTGGCTACCAGAAATGTTGCAAGTTACATACAGTATAAAAGTTTGTGGAACAGTTAAGAAGTACAAGAAGTTGTATTACCAATAAGTGACATAAGATCACGGTGTAAAGAACATAGGCAGCATTTATGAGGGCATAAACTCTCCATTGCTCCAAAAATTGTAATAGATCAACTATAGACGAGCCTGTCACACAGATAATGTCACGCCAGCCCAGGATATTCAAAAGCTGCGCTAGGGACATCGGAAGGAAAGAGATTTGTGGCTGTCCATCCATCCGCATGATACTATTGACCTGGATGCTGAACTGGAGCTCCATTCATTGATCTGATACTCAAAGCGATCACAAAAAGTTCTGTACCCCAAATTATTACCAGTAAAACCCCTAACTTATCCCTCACAAACCCAGCCCATACTCATCTGTCATCTGTCACTGGAAATATAGGGTCTCCCATGGTACTGGTGGAACAAAGACTCAGGAAAAGTAATTGCTCCCATGTGGCGCCCCTTTGCCTTTGCAACACAGGGTAGTACTACACTGTGACAACAAAAGTGTTCACCCTTTAAGTTGTCAGTTCAGGGTTAAACCTGTGGAGTCTGTACTTGCACACACTTAGGACTAGGCCACTTAGAATAGGAGGGATCGGTAATTTAGTAGGTCCCAAAAGGGGGTGGAGCCTAGGCTAGAGTATTGGGAGAGAGTGACAGTTTTAGTTAGTTAGTGCTGGAAAGGCAGTCAGGAAGGACAGGCCTGACAGCACAGCTAACAGGAGGGAAACCCATCTTTAAGTGGGGGCCCAGGACAGAAGGCAACAGGCCAGGACTGGTTGGAGACAGCTTGTCTCGTTGAGGGAAACACCGGCAACGCAGGAAGCCAAGGTGGGCAGAAGTTTAACTCTAACCGCAGACTGATGAGCTGCAGGCCCCTAGAAACCGGGTTGCTGACAGCACCACAAGGTACCTGATGCCTCAGGATCAAAAATAGATCCTAGACCACAGGAGCAACGGCACGAATTCTGATGGCGGGAAAAGTAACCGGCCCCCGTCTGAACTGGTGAAGGAGACCCGTGCCCCACTGTGAGAGGTCAGGGGACTGGTGGGGTAGCTCTGCGAGGGTGGTAGGACTAGGAAGAGGAAAGTAACAATGAAAGACAATGAGAGCAAACACCTAGAGACTCCATAAGGGGGACACTGAGCTGGCAACATCCACCCGGTCAACCAAACTGTACCGTGTTCCGTTTTACCATCTGCCAGTACCTAGTAAAGTGGAGTTAAATTTCAACTGGTTTCCGTTATTCTTCCCGGAGGGCTCAGCACCATCAGCAGCTCAGAGGGGTAAGAACTGCAGCACCAACTACATCAACTACTCCCCTCATTCCCTCCACATTCTCATCATTCACCGCTGCACTGAGGTAATAGCTCCACCTGTAGGGAGCTGGACTACTCTCTGCTGCACCCACCATCACCTCTGCGGCCAGCTTGCAACGCCGGTACCATGTTACTGGGAACTACAGGTGGCGTCACGATCCCCTGTAAATACTCCAATCTTCTCCCCTACCGTCTACTCAAATGATAACCAGGGCACGGAACCAGGACCTCACCACCCGTGATCTCCCCACCCAGCTGCCATCAGTCCCGGTGTCCGAGTACCCCTAGCCCTGGCCACATCACCCACCCCTCAAGTTAGATCCACTGACGTCTGTGCTTCCAAATCTAAATGCCCCCCTTTCCATCACCAGATTTTAACAGTCACGTGAGGGTTTGTTTTTTGTGGGACAACGTGAATATTGATTGGTATTATTTTTGGCAAATAACATGTTTTGATCACTTTATATTCAGATTTTTGGGAGGAAGCATGAACAAAAACAAGTAATTCAGTAATTGTTTTTTTAAAGCAGTTCACCCTATAGTAAAATTGATGAGACAGCTTTATTCTTCAGGTCAGTACGGTTACAGTGATAGCACATTTGCGGTCTATCGTTTTTTAGGTTTAGCCTCTTTGTATAAAGTAAAATAGCTTTTGCATCTCATTATTCTGAAAGCTAACATGTTTTTATTTCTCAACTGACATTTACGATTTGGTCCTTATTTTTTGTGGAACAAGATTATGCGTCCAGCCATTTTCTTTTTATTTTATTATTATTTAAAATGTAACTTCTTGTTACATTTTACTTTCTAATGGCGTATCATTCCATTATCTTTTTGGTGCTATGATAAAAAAGGATAGTTTTTTGACCCTCCTTTCTATTGAGGCAACAGAGCTTACATTTTTCCCCAGAATTATAACAAACCTTTCTTATAATAAATGCAAGGAAAGAACAGAGCATTGTGGTTATAACAGGCTGGTACTTTATTAAGATTTAATAATGTATCCATTTCCATTGTTTATTCAACAATTTTAAAACACGTTCCATCCATAGTCATGTAAACAAATGACTCTTTTATTTATAAATATTGAACTGTAACTTTAATGCACTGATCCCCCCAGCAAAGCTGAGTGACCCTATCTCTAACAAAGTGCCAGCAAAATTTACAATAACATCAACCATATTCTTGGGGCGGGCGGGGATTTCAGCAACTTCTGTTGCCACTGAATTGTCTGGCCAAATGTCCCCTTTATATATCCGAGCCAGAGGGTGGCTGGCCAATCAAATAATTTAAATTTGGCGGGCTTCTTCCCGCCCGATTTTGTTTGCTGACGTCATTTCACCCAGCAACTATTCTGCTGGGCCAATGACTGTGCTTCTTCACCAATATACACTATTGCAGCTCGTTGCCCAAGATGGCTCCTATCCTATGTGTATAGTTGCCAATTCATGGGGCGACAGCCCTTACATTTTTCCCCAGTATTATAACAAACCTTTCTTATAATAAATGCAAGGAAAGAACAGAGCATTGTGGTTATAACAGGCTGGTACTTTATTAAGATTTAATAATGTATCCATTTCCATTGTTTAATCAACAATTTTAAAACACGTTCCATCCATAGTCATGTAAACAAATGACTCTTTTATTTATAAATACTGAAATGTAACTTTATTTAATGCACTGATCCCCCCAGCAAAGCTGGGTGACCCATCAGGACGGCGCCTTTGAGGTGCCGGCCCCCCCCAACCAAGCCTCCACAATGCTCTGCGCCCCGACATTAAAAATGTCGAGGCCAACATCCGACAAGTGAACCAAGTCCTGGCGATATAAGCCATGGACAAAACCCTCGAGTTCCTTGTGTCTACAGGAAAACATGCCTATGGAGGGTAAAAACTTTTCCATTTCTCTATTTAATCTTTTACGCATTTTGTCCAAAAACATAGTGTTTCTAACCTTCCATGCTAGTCGTGGTATCACTTCCGAGATTACAAATGTCGAGCCCTGGACCCTCTGGGCGATCCAACATAAATCCGACTTAACGCGCCATAGAAGGTCCAGGGAAGAACCCTTACCTAAATCATTTCCTCCGGCGTGACAGATCACCAGATCCGGCCGGGGGAAGCGATCAAGCAATTGGAGAATTAATTCATTAAAATTATGCCACCTCAAACCCCTTACCCCATGCCAGTGAATGATGACTTCGGATTCGTCAAACGAGAGGTTCTCGGAATAGCCTCTGTTCCTGGCCCTCTTGTAGGCCCAATAAATGAATGAGTGGCCGACAATCCAGACTATCTTACGGCCTAGAGGATAGATTAACCAGTAAATTAAATTGTGAGGAGGAAAAAAAGGAAAAAAAGGGGGGGGGGTTTTTAGAGCAATTTAAACATTCTGTCCAATAGGGCGTATGTATTTTTTAAATGAATTTGATGTCCATCTACCCAGTTTTTTAATGCATGTTTCGTTCAAACCCTGCTGTGCAGCCAAAGTAGCAGCTCCAATGCGAAATGAATGGGATGTTAATTTGAGTTTCTTTAATTCGAGGTGATCCAAGCATTTGCGTAAAACTGATCTAAATTGGAAAACAGTCAACGGGGTACCATCAACATGGACAAATAAGCTACCTGGGGAGGAGTTGCGGGTGTTTAGCCATGTTCTCATTGCTTTAATTGGGCAAATTACGTCATTAAAGGAGGGGTGAAGGATGATCACCTGGCCTTTGCCAAGCTGATCCGTCTTGGATCTGCGCAAATAAATACACAAAGATGTTTGTGCCCAAGAGATATCTTCTAATCGAAGACCAGAAGTATTAGTCTTACTTACCGAAATCAATTCACTAATCCTCATTGCTGTAAAAAATAATGTGAGGAACGAGGCCCTAAACATAGTTGCTTCATAGCTGCTGGAGCAGACGTCTTCCAAAACGTCACATATACTTGAAAGGGTTGACAGAGGCATAGGAGATCTATCATCTGGTGCACAGAAAGATTTTTTGTAGCCTTTCAAGAATTGCTTAATTAGAAAGGATTCCGTAATTGATGGAAAACCAGCTAGTTTTAGAAAAAATGAAATGCCGGCGATTATTTTTGTTATGGATGAGTAAGCTAAGTGCCTAGCTGCAAGGGATTGAAGGAACGGGAGGAACGCTTGACTTGCTACTGATTTTGGGCAAACTCTGTACTGTAAACAAAATTGCACCCACGAGTACCAGGACGTGCAATAGGACGCCCAAGTCCGTGGTGCGAGTGATTGTTGAACGAATTGTGGTATCAACCCAATAGGAGATTCCATAAGTCTGTTGGGACTGGTATGCCGTTCGGTTCCACCCATGGACATCTGGCCTGGAACTGCGCCATGTCATTGCGGGAAAGAAGAGCACACAATGAATGACTAACAGGAATAGATAATTGGAGCCGTATCCAGCTATTATATTCTAGCAACATAATCGATAGTCTTTTCAAAAGTATAGAGATTAAATATGATTTGGAAGATAATGAATTAACAGTAAATGCCGAAATTGTGTCATCTGTATAAAAAACTATCCTTCTATTTGCTAAACTGCTACCCCAAAGAGTAAATATGACCGTTAAAGCAAACGTGTCACGGAGTGGGGGGGAACTAGCAAGTCGTTCTGTAAGTTCCTCTGGCCATGCAGTAGAGACCCATTTTTTCCTAAAAAGAATGCCTAAACCTTCGCTAGATGTAGAAACATACAATTGTAGTTCTGTAGAGGGGATGAATGGTGTCTGACAACAAGTAACTCCATTAAAACGAGATAAAAATTCAGACCATATATCTAAGTCAAGCCTCAGGGGTTGTGAAATTAATATAGGGGAAGTAGAATTAGCATCTGTCATGCTCTCATATAATCGCCGTAGGAACGGCCGACCGGATGGGATGACACGTAGTGCAAAGTTAAGGGACCCTGCTAATACCTGAAATTCTTTTATCGTGGCTACTTTTTTCTCTTTAAAAGAATTAATCATTCCGCGTAATTTAATAAGTTTATCCTCTGGCAATCGGAATTCCATTTTATCCGAATTAATTAATATCCCCAGAAAATCTATGGACGTATGGGGTAATGTAGTTTTATCAAATGCTACCGGTACGCCAAAATGGGACATAAGTGACAGGAATGAGTTTAATAGTGAGTCACAACATTTAGATCCAGGGGGTCCGACAAATAAAAAATCGTCTAAATAGTGAGATATTCCTCCCTCTGGGAAATTTCTCTGTGTGCACCACTGAAGGAAAGACGAAAATGTTTCAAAGTAATTGCATGACATGGAAAATCCCATCGGGAGGCATCTGTCAAAATAGTATTTACCTTCAAAGGTAAAACCCAGAGAACTGAACCCAGAGGGGTGGACTGGGAGTAGGCGAAATGCCGATTGTATATCGGATTTTGCCAGCAATGCTCCCTTACCAAATTTTTGTAGCAATTCAATCGCGGAATCAAAGGATGCATAAGAGACTGATGCTACCTTTGGGTCCACTTGATCATTTAATGATGCCCCCACTGGATAGGACAAATGATGTATCATTCTACATGATCCTTTCTCTTTTTTGGGTACTATTCCAAGTGGGGAAATGCGAAAATCTTTAAAAGGGGGGTCTGAAAAGGGGCCAAGGCATCTACCGGCCATTACTTCTTTACCAATTTTTTCCCGAATTATATTTGGAAACTTTTTTGCTGATGGTAAATTATTACGGGGTGTGCAACCAGATCCGAGGAAAGGCGGAACGAAAAACCTGGACTTAAACCCGGATTGCAACATTTCCGCGCTAGCCCGATCCGGGTATTGTTGTAGCCAGGGCAGTAGGTTTTTGAGCCTCACTGGGCTCGGTGCCTTTAAGAAAGGGGTCCCTAGGAGCTGTTGTGTTCAGTTTTTTGAAACATCTTATTGCGGAGTGCGCTCCCCCACATGACGAACATTCATGCCGGTAACGGCAGTTTTGCAACCACCGGCAGGAAGACTCATTAAATGCGAAGCAGAATCCTCTCCTAACAGTAGGTGAGGTAGTTTGCTTCGCCGGGGGCTGACGTAGGGGGACCATCATCTGGAGCCAAAGACCTACGTCTTTGGTCCCCCATTTTAGTGAAGGATGTACAGCTAACTTCTGACGGAAGGCTTCGTCGTAATTCAGCCATCCGATTCCACCAAAATGTCTATATGCTTCAAGGATTATATCCACATGTTGGAATAATCCTGAACATAGATTGGGGAACTTCTCGCCTAATACCGCAGAATATACCAAAAAGGCTTGCAGCCATGAATTGAATGAGCGGTATGCTTTTTTTTTACTGTCTCCTTCTTTGTCGTCACGCCCCTCGAACTTGGACGAGTCGCGGTTCGGCAAGAGGGAAAACAAATCTACAAAATCGCCCCCCCAAATTTTTTCTTTCACATTGTTTGTTAAATGAAATCCCAACGGGGATACCTCGCAAGGGAGAGCCTCTTTTAAATGTGTCTCGGGAATACCCGGACTGGCTTTCGCTTGTGAGGGTGCCCCGGAGGGAGGGGAAACTAATAAAGCTGCTGCCACGGCCTGTTTAACTAAATCAAAGATAGACGAAGCTAATGAGGGAATCATAGGATTACTCATAGACATAGAATGGTTCTCACCGTATCCTGGCGTGGCTGCAGCTCCTTGTCCAGAGATGGCATCCGTATTAGGAAGACCCGGGAAGCTGACTTCATCGTCACGGCTGCCGGCCTGATGCGATCCTGGGTCCGCGCCGTTGCTTTGGCTTGGAGGATGTAAGCCCCAGACTTGGAATGCTGGACTCGCACTCCTGTGGATGGAGCTGGGAGTGCTGGATGCACCTGATACGTCCCTGAGTACAGGGCTATCTGTGCCCGGCAGGTTCAGCCCTTGCATCCCGGCTCCTCCGTCCCCAGGGGGAACGATTTGTAAAAGAGGAGACGGGGGACCCAGGGGGAAGTAGCCCCCTGGCCTTTGGCTTAAGCCTGCTGCTGCTGCAGCCTCTAATCTGGGTTCTATAGCTCTTTGCCTGCTTGCCGTGCTAGCTTCCCATTGGGAACTTTGCCTGCCCCTGTGCATCATACTGCCTGGGGTCGTAACCGGACCGTAAGTCCCGGTTATACCAAGTGGCTCTTTTGCTGCGGAGGGCTGTATACCCCTCCCTCTTTCGCTTAGGTTACCCCTCCCGGTGGCGCTAAGCGCCGGGGCTCTATCTGTGCGCCGGGCCGTGTCCTCCTCCGGGTCGCGGGAGATCACTTCCGGCGGGCCGGCTGACGTCACTTCTTGTGCGACCCGTGATGTGGCTCCCGCAGTCGCCGCCTGTGTTCTTGATTGCCGTACGTTCCCCGTTCTGCTCTGATGACCACCGCTGCTCTTTGCTTGTTTCCCCTTGCGTCTGCTGGAGGAAGGTGGTGAGTAGGCTTCTCTCCTGGGACGTTTCTGGCGCTGGCTCCTACGACGTGCAGTTGGGTATGTTGGTTCCCGAACATCGTGTCCTGCCTCAGCTGCTTCCGATCTTGGCGCAGTGTTATCCTCTTCGCCGAGGCATCTCCTAAGCCATTCCTCTCCTCCGTGGCTTCCAGCCTTCATAAGCAGGCGTTCCAAAAGTTTCTCCATAGGTTTCAGCTCTCAGCTCAGATCAGCTCTTGGTTCACAGCATAGATTTCAGCAACTGCTGTTGCCACTGGATTCTCTGGCCAAATGTCCCCTTTACATATCCGAGCCAGAGGGTGGCTGGCCAATCAAATAATTTAAATTTGGCGGGCTTTTTCCCGCCCGATTTTTGTTTTCTGATGTCATTTGACCCAGCAACTATTCTGCTGGGCCAATGACTGTGCTTCTTCACCAATATACACTATTGCAGCTCGTTTCCCCAAGATGGCTCCTATCCTATGTGTATAGTTGCCAATTCATTCTTACAGTGTTCACTGAAGGGATTAACAAGTGTGACATTTCTATAGATTGGGTCGTTCAGGATGCGGCAATTCCAAATATTTTTACTTTATTTGTTTTTTGTTTGTTTTTTTTTAACATCTTTATATCCTTTTTATATCTATTTACTGGTATAATATTTTTTTCTTTTTTTCTTGTACTTTATTTTGTGGGGGGTTTTTTCTTTTTAGATTTTAGAGTTTTACATTTTTGTCTTTTTGCTTTTCTCCTAGTCCCAGGATGGGACACCATCCTTTTACTTTGCAAGGTAGTAGGCCGGCTTCACACCATGTTTTTTTCGGGTCCAGGGCTGTCCAATGTGAACCTGACAGCCACGGACCCGGTTTTGGACGTAATGTAGCCCTATGGTACCGATAGGGCCGGATGGCAGTGATTTGCCATCCGGTTTTGTCCCTGTCTGGCAGCATCAGGCTGCTTTTGATTTTTGCCCCGGACACAAAATCAGAGCTTGCAGCATTTTTGTGACCAGGGCAAAAAGTTAAACAAAACCGGATCCAACTGAATCCACCTGGATCCGACAGAGAATTGGATCCGGTGGCGCCCAGCGCTCCAGGTGAGCTCTCCAGGTGCTGAAGCACCTGGAGAGCTCACCGCTGAGAAATAGCAGGAGCTAGCCACGATTTTGAAATTTCAGGGCCTGGACAGCTGCAGCAGCCGTACAGTCCTGAATCCGGCAGAAAACAGGACCAGAGGGCATATTTTGTTCTGTTTGTCCGGAGCTGTCAGGCTGTGTCCGGTGCTTCCTGCAAAACACTGGACACAGCCTGACAGCTCTAAAACTGTGGTGTGAAGCTGGCCTTACAACACTGAATGTTACTGGTAGGAAGCATGTTAGGTTTTTCTCAAGGTAAGACCTTGCAAGCCACCATACCTGACCCTGCGAGCATTTCTCGTTTAAGGGACGGCCATCGGCACTATGTAATTGACATCACATTGTGCCGATGGAAGAAAAGAGGGAGCTCCCTCTCTCTGGTAAATAGATCGATGCTGCTGTCACTATTGACATTGGCATCAGAGCGGAGAAATGCCCGCAATGGGTGATAGCAGTGATTGTAGGCTTTACAGCAGGGTAAGAGCTATGATACAAATGGTAAATAGCTGACACTCACTGATGATTTTGACAGTGCTGCATGTGACCTAACGTGATCTCTACGCTGTACATCTATAGAGGTGTGCAGGAACGCACTTCCTGCCGTACATGTATGGTGGATGTCGTTAAGGGGTTAAAAGATAAGACAAATCTGAATACCAAACACAATGAATAATATTTTGAAAAAACATTTCCATGTGTGTTGTACTCAAATAATCTGTGCTCTGTGTTGTTGCTATTAAACTGTGCACCAGATGTAACTTGCTGTTCAGTGTTTTCCCGATGTGATCTGTTCTTATTTCAGAGCTGATGTTTCCCTTACAGAAGTAAAATAATAATCTCTGTAATATGAGAGCATGAAAAATATTATCACTTCAAGAAGATAGGGCCTCCAGACCTCTCGCTCTTATCACTTTAGGCTCAATGCTTCTTCAGCAGGATTTTTTTTAATAAATGATAAGAACCCCATTACACAGAGGTTGTAGCATCATGTACTTCACAGTAATGCGTATGGTGTGAAAAGATTGGTTATGAAATGGTATAGATGGTACACAAATCTGCAACCATATTTACAGCTCTATTGCTAAAATACATCTAAAAGGAAAAAATGTGAAGCAACATAACAAATAACCTAGTTACTGTAACAACTGAGTAACAATATTGAATTGCAATAACTATTGCCTCCAAAAAAAAGAAATTTGCAGTAAATAATAAATTATAGAATCAAAAGTTTATACTTATTAATCACTAAGTTGGTCATTGTGATCTAAAAAAAATTATAATAAAACACAAAAATGTAGTATCCAACAGATCATTTAATTTATTAACCTGTTTGTCCATTAATAATAACATCACTTGAATATATTGTGAAGCTCCATAACAAAACATAGTGATACAAAAATTGCTATACAAAATACACCTGGGGGAGGCAAGATGGAATCCCCTTAGGGAAACTGGCAGTGAAATGCACATTTGGTTTAGGTTAGTGGTAATTTTGGTTCTTAGGGTGGCTTCACACTTGCAATCGCCTGTGCTGCGCATAGCGGTGGGCAAACGCAAGCCGAGCGCAAGCTGAGCATAAGCACCGCACGTCCCTATGTTTAACATGTTGTGTTCATGGCGTGGACGAGAAAGAATGATTTGTACGCAAACATCCGCATGTGTACAAATCACACATGGGGAGTAATGGGTGTGCACGGCCATACGCAGCCGAGCGCATACACCGTGCGTTCCCATGTTAAACATAGGGACGCGCGGTGCTTGCGCTCGGCTTGCGTATGCCAGCTGCAATGCACAGCGCAGGTGATCGCAAGTGTGAAGCCATCCTTAGGGCACGGCCACACTGGCATAAAAACAAACAATCAGATTCTCATCCAGGAGAGTTGGACAAGGGACATCCATCTTTTGATCTGTGTGGCATCTGTTTGCTGTCCGTGTGCAATCTGTTTTTTTTCTCAGCAGCTATCACTGTATAATCATTTACAGGAACATTTTACAGTGTTCTGAGCTACAGAATGATAATGTATCCGTGGACAATTTGGATGCCACTAGGATGGTCCTTGTGCTGTCTGTGTGCGGTCCGCTTTTTTGTCGGACCCATAGACTTGCATTGGTGACTGTCGCGCGAGAATCGCATACTGTCGCAGCATGTTACAACTTTTTTCTCATCCAGAATCTGGATGAGAAAAAAGTGTCCGACACACGCTAGTCTGTTCTACACCATTAGCTTACATGGGTCTGACTGCAATGTGATAAAATCACACATTACAGTCGTTTGATTTTCATGTTAGTGTGGCCGTGCCCTTACAATGTCTTAGAGTAAGTGCTCACGATCCGGAGGTGCTGCGTCTTGGACGCCATGCCTGCAAATTTGCGGGAACCCACGAGTGAATCCAAGGAGAATGCAGCTGCCCTGTACTCATGATCGGCATTCTGTGCAGGTTGGCCTCTCCCTGCGTGTACCAGATGATTATCTCTTAACATGCTGCAAAGATGCAGAAGTCCAGCAGCCCGCACAGCAGCTGAAATAATGCTGCCGTCGGGAGAAGCACAGTGAGCATGGGATTTCTTGAAATCCTATCCATTATGCTTGTGCTATACAATGTAGCCTTTTGAACACAGCAGCTATACACTGCATTCAAAATGCTGCAATTCATGACCATGAGCACATAGTATGGCCATGTTCACACACATGCGTTTTTTTGACCATCTCTGCATTTTTTGGTGTGTTAAAAAAAACGCAGGTGCGTTAACGCAGGGTACATTTGAGTGTACATGCGTTTTTCACCTCCACCTGCGTTTTTTTTCCCCCAGTACAAAAAACAATGCATGCAGCGTTTTTTGGGTGCTGGAAAAAAACGCAGGGGTGTTTTTCCAAAAACGCATGCATTTTTGTAACATCGGCCCCTATGGGAAACGCATGCGTTAACGCAAGGCACATATAGGCACCTGCATTAACGCGTGTTTCCCATAGGGCCCCATGTTACAAAAACGCATGCGTTTCTATAACATGGGGCCCTATGGGAAACGCATGCGTTTTTAAATGGCACATTTATGCACCCTGCGTTAACGCATGCATTTTTGCATGCGTTTTTGGGCAAAAAATGACAAAGTGCAAAAAGGATGAAAATCCTTTCAGACACACAAGGGACATTTTTTAGCACTCTTAAAAAAACGCATGTGGTTTTAGGAGTGCTAAAAAAAAACGCAAACTGTGTGTGAACAATGCCTATTATTGATTATGATTGACTTAAAGCTGCATTCACACTGGCAAATTTTAAATCCGTTTGGTTACATAAAATTCATGTATAGTCAAGGACCGACACGGATCTGTGCGAAAGGATGTCCACAGAATGTTTATTTTATAGATCCATCATCAGTCACCAGAGGTAGGGGTGGGAGAAGCTATACATTGCTTCTGAGCATGCTCAGTACAGCAAAATTGATCTGTTTCATGGATCCATTGTTTTCATGGATTCGTACGGATAAAGCTCCATGTTAATTTCATATGGACAGATCCATTTCTGTCCGTTGAAGTCCTGTGATTTTCGAGGAAGCCCAGACATAGAACAGTTTCTATTTCTGGGTACATGAAAAATACGGACACCAACAGATCCGTGACAAAACGGAGACACACGGAAGGCCGCTTTAGGGCCAGTCCGTGCCCATAGGATAACATGGGATCCCATAACGGATCCATGGCCAGCTTTTTCAAAACAGATGGACACGGAATTCAAAATATGCCAGTGAGAAAGCAGCCTAATGGGTTGAAATATTCAATATTCAGTCCATTGAATTTGGGATATTTTGTTTATTTCAAAGTTGCAGTTTTAACAATGCTTTGTCAATTTTAATTTTGCAATTACCTACCCATCGACTGTTGAATTATGCCCCTCAAGTAAGATAAAAAAAGTGGAAGTGAGAAAGAAACTACAATAGAAAAAATGAATGGTTTGAATTTTCTCTTATTTATCCCTATTCGATTTTGGCAAATCATCTAGAAACCCCAGAAAAGATGCCACAATGAATGCACAATGTTATACTTGAAGGTATCCTTCAGTTAAACACTCAAACCGCTAATTTATTTAGTGTGTGGAAGCAGGACGGAGTGGACCATTTGAAAGTAGGTCAAAAACGCGTTGCCTTTCACCTGTTGTCATTTTCTCTTTGCATTCGGACTCTCTTCGTTGGAGAGTTATTATGACGTGCATCTCATACCTAAGTTGAATGGTATGATTTCACCGGATCCTAGTTTTTTAAATGCTGCTGTCACAAATTGACAGTGACAGTTAAATGATTAAACAGCAGAGATCAAAACAAGCTCAGGTTACTGCTGATACTGCGTGGCACAGCCGTCATTTGCTGGGTGTACGACAGGCTCTCTTTCTTAGCCTGCTTTATATACCCCATGTGCCCATATGATGTAAATTTATGTCAAGGGGTCGAAAAGGGGTTAACTTGAATACCTTATGCACTGAAACCTCTGCTTTGGTCTCCAAGAGAGATTGGTAACTGATAGAATTTACTAACCTAACTGCCATACAGTGTAGTACCATGCAGACACTGCTATATATTTACCATCTGAAATAAAAATCACAAGGAAACACATGCAGAGATGCCATATAAAGATTCCCCTGGTTTAGGCTTTTTATCATAGGAAAAACTGTACATTTATATCCCAGCACTGGGTTTAAAGGCCAAAGCTCCAATGACAGATAATCAATAATATGAAGAGGTGCGGCTATTTCTGCTCCTGAGAACCTGTGTTTCATGTAATATCTGGATATTTGTATCAGTAAATGATGTATGGCATTGTATTAATAATGGATGTATTTCATTACATGACGTCAAACTTTTAACAGTGTCACCTAACACTGGTACTTTCAGGGCTGAAAGCTTTTTAGATCCTATATGCCAAGAGCAAAATATAAAATATCGAGAGCTGAATGCAAAATGCAAGTTTTCTGTATAATTTTTCACCTATATTAGATTTTTTTGCAGGACATATTAGACTTTCTAAAGCTATGTTCCCACAATGAGATTTTGGTGAGTTTTTTGTGTCAGCCCAGAGGTGTGGTACCCCACTCTCGGGTAAGGAGGGGATATTGTCCGGCACCCAAACACCCATATCCAACACAACACAGCCCAGGTCCCAGGGTTCGGGCAGACCCTGTTTAGGGAGGGCCCCATCACAGACTGGAAGAGGGGAAACAGGAAGAGGGTATGAGTATCAGCTGCATTACCAACGGCTCAAGAGGATCTGGCTGTAGCGTTGGCCATTCATCTCCAATGTCGAAACCCACGGAAGTCATCACAAATTAATTTCCCATTTTTTCATTTCATTTTTTCCAGTGTGTGTATATTAACAACTAATTTATACTTTTATTTTGAATGGTACAAAAGGGGGGTGATTTGAACTTTTGTGTTTTTTATTTCGTAGTTTTAAAAACTTTATTTTTTAATTCATTCTTTATTTTACACTTCCCCATAGGGCCCCCAGTGCTGCACAGTTCGATCGCTTGTGACGTGTTTTGATGAACTGCAGCACATCGGGACATGACACAAATGATCACTGTGAGTGGTTGGCAGCACCTACCAACCACTCACAAGTAGTGAACCCTGTTAGCATTCGTGGTCAGTCAGGACCCCGGGCTTTTGGATCACGCTGTCAGTGTATGACAGTGCGATCCATGTTAACAGCACCGATCAGATTGGGGATCAAATCGGCGCCATTGGCCCCACATCTAAGCTGATGAGATCAGCAGAGATATCAGGGAAATGATTTAAGCTCACAACGGGAGCTCACATCAAAGTGAGGGAGCGGACCCATGACGTACATGTACATCATGGGTTGTGAAGAGGTCAATATTGTTGTTATGATGCTTATTTATGTATACTTGTGTATACAGAATGTAGTGATAATGTGTAGTTTATGCAAATGGATGCGTTAATGCTGGCTGCCTCTAGGGGTCACTCTACAGTGTAGGCTCCTGCTTTGGAGTAATTGGTATAGGGTACAAGCACAAAAAATGTAGATCATTTCTTGAGGTGACAGAAAGACAAAAAGCCAACATGTACTACAGAAAGGGCACCAGGTGCTGGGCACAGCGCAGGCTGAAGAAGGAACAGTGAGGAACTAGCGGCTACCTGGTACATGGCAATTACAGTGAAGAGAACAAGGGATGGTGGTGCGGCTATCCTCAGAATAGAATGAGCCAGCATTATAATGGGATGTATGTGGTTAGGGACATTATTAAGTGTGGAGGGACATATATATGGAGGGATGTATAACACCACTGGGGGCATAAATATGAATAAAGACATATAGTTTGCATAAAAGGCACACATGCACATATAAATCTATATGTATATGTATATTATATTAGGACATTTTCCTTCAACAATATCCTATTGACATATTCTTTAATGTTTATGGTTGGAAAACATCTTTAACTCCTTTTGACTTTGTAGTTTATATATATTGCCATATTTTAGTAGTTAGTTTGGTCTGTAATACATTTACAGTTTCCTGTGTAATATTTCCCACATTCCCACTGCATCTTCTGAAATCATAGTTAGCTCTGCTTTCAACCAATTAATACTTTGGATTCTTTAGTCATTCTATCAACACACTTGCAATGTGATTGAATCATGGCAATTGCATGAACGTATATCTATTGATAAATTAAAATGAAGGCAAACTGGGCTATTTCCATGGCCTAGAAAGGATGGTTTCATGCAGAACTGCTGCCTGCTATATACAATCGAATCCTTAAGATGTAAATCTAATTTAGTATAACAGTGGCACACAGACTGCAGAGGGTCCCTGTGCAAGAAATATTTCTGGGCCAACCCCCACATACTGCAACAAAGGTATGTAAATATTAATCTCTTTCTGCATAAAGTGAGGTGGCATAAGCATTTTCTTAAACAGTCAAATACAGAATGTGTTGATTTGGATATGTCTGGATCTTTTGCCAGAAGTTAGGTTACTTGATAGTATAAGATCAACAACTGTTGTAACAACAGGTGAAGGTCTTTTCACCTCACTAAAAAACAAGAGTACCAAGACTGCTCCCATTTCGGCTGATACTTCAGCCATTGATGTCTTTGCTAATCTTGTGACCAAGGATCTGAAAGAGTTGTCAGCCAGAAGACCATACACTAAATTTAACCTTACTAGGAGCGAGATGAGCGCTCTATGGGGTCTTGAACAGGACGACAGCATTGTAATAAAATCGTCTGATAAAGGTGGCAAGTGTTGTTATGGATGTGGAGGACTACCATACCATGTGTATGAGAATTCTTACAGACAGAGAGGGATATGAGATTTTGCTTTGTAATCCTATTCCAACATACCTTGAAGAATTGAGAGTCATTCTTGATGATGCGTTACACGCTAAAGTGATTGATAAGAATGAATATGATTTTCTCTTGCCTAAAAATCCTGTGATGGCTACACTCTATTGTTTGCACATAAAGGTCTATCACCACTGAAGGGGAGGCCCTATTATATCGGGTAACAATAGCTTGACAAAGAATTGTGGTGTGTATCTTGATCAGACCCTCAGACCATTTGTGACTGCTTTGCAGTCCTATACTCGTGACACGCCTGACTTGCTGTTAAAACTGAAGGCATGAATGTGTCTAAAGATGCGGTTTTGGGTAGTGTCGATGTTGGGGCCTTTTACTCCTTAATTCCACATACTGCTTGTCTGGAAGCCATGTGATACTACCTGTCTGGCAGAGGACAGCATTTTCATGAGCATAATGATTTCATGTTGCGATTGCTGGAGTTTTGTTTGACCAGAAATGTTTCCCTCTTTGACAAGAAGTACTACCACCAACTCAGGGGCCCAGCGATGGGAAGCCCCTGTGCCCCTTTGTATGCCAACTTGCTCCTGGGTTGATGGGAGAAAAACATGGTTTTTACACCTGCAATGGATGAAATCATGCCCGCGTTTGAAATCTGGGCCTGCTACATTGACGACATTTTTGTTGTCTGGTCAGGAACCAAAGACCAACTTTCTAACTTTGTAGCGGTCCTAGATGGCAACCCTATAGGACTTAAATTCACACGCGAAGTCCAAAGTGTCCAACTTTCATTTCTTGATATATTGATTTGGAGGGATGAGACGGGTGGTTTGCACACTTTGACCTATCGTAAACCAACTGCTACCAATTCACAGTTACATAGGGCAGTGGTCATCCGATTCACCTCAAGAGAGGTATTCCAAAGGGGCAATACCTGAGGATTCGCAGTAATTGCTCTGAGGTCGAAGTATGCACTGAACAAGCGCAGGCACTAATGGCGAGATTCAGAGAGAGGGGATATCCTAAAGCCATCCTCAAAAAAGCTTGCAAGTTAGCCAAAGCAATGGATAGACCTACTTTGTTGATGCCTAAGCTAAAACCAGAGACTTCTGACGATATATGATCCCGTTGATCACCACTTGTGACAATGGCTCGCCCTTTGTACATAAAAGTTGCCAACTCATCCCTTGATTACATACAGGAAGGGCCGTTCTATCAAGGATAGAGTTGTACTTCACTCGACCAATAAAAGAGACCTGGCTGTCTAGTAATGTTAAGGGTTGTTTCAAATGTTCTGGCTGCATTGCCTGTCCCTACATCGACGTGACTGAAACATTTAAGAGCAATGTCACTGGCAGAGAATACTGGCAGGGAGTAGTATACAAAGCCACCTGTGTTTGTGGCAAGGAATATGTTGGAAAAACAATTCAGGAATTCCATCGCTGTATTGGTGTTCATCTCGGTGATACCGAACACAAATGTGAGAACTCTATAGCTAGACATGTGAATTAGGGACAGGGTGGGGACCCAGGAGTCCTCCGATTCATTGGGATTGATCATGTCAAGAGACCACTCCGTGGTGGAGACTGGGATCGCATGGTGTTGCAAAAAGTGAATAAGTGAATCTTTAACCTGGAAACAGTGACACCAATGGGCCTCAATGGACAGTTAAGTTTGACTTGCTTTATCTAAGACGAGACCTACTGGTTTGTTCGTTGCCACCTATAGTGTACTTTGATTAACCCTATATATAGCTGATCCACTGTTAACATACTCTATTTATATGTTTTATTAATGGTAACTATTGAATCCCGTAAGTGCACTGTTTAGTATCCCCATTAGACTTACTTCCGTCCTCTGATCATTTATATTGCCAATTTTATATATTTTCTGATTGCAGTATGTCTTTTGATTACAGCGGTCATGTGACGCCTCTGGTCACATGACATTACGTCACTTCCAGTGAGCCCGAGGTTCAAGCAATTTGCTGTTGATGATCGGGACTGTGTGATGATATGTCACTTCTGGTTATCCGGGATAGTGATGACAAAGAGATCACATGATGCTATGTCACTTCCGGTTGCCTCTGGCACAGATAATGTGATGGATATGATGCCGATGCAAATGTGACCGGTATATATTGGCTGGACTCCAGCTGATGTACTTTGCTGCAGTAATGATTATAAAATTATACACTAATGATTTGGGTGGTTTTCCAAAAGTCTTTATTGAAATATTTTTTATAAAAGGGGGGAAGAGGGGAATGGGGGGGGTACATACATAAATAAACAGTAACATGGTACAAGTTGCAAACATAAATACAAGCTAAATAGCATATGCATCACATGTAGTGTGAATAACGAGGTTATTGCTTGTAATTCTAGGTTAATATGAAAATTCGTAATAATCGGGGAAATTGAATTGGGTAAAAACAATGAACAGTCAGTATTAACGTTACATCACACGGGTGTGAGCAAGCAAGTGGTCCCTTATATTCTAAATTAACTAAAGAACATAATAGGGCAGAAATAAACTGAAAAATCACCTGTAAGCTGTTGTTATTATCACAATGTCACAATGTTAGGACTAAATGAGGAAAGAGGTGAGAAGGCTGCCCACCAAGGCTCCCATCTACGCTTAATTTTTGCGAGGGTATTGGTGTGCAATGCCGTGTTAAACTCAAAGATCCCGTGCTGCATGACTCTATCAATGAGATGCAGCAATTTGGGAGTTTCGGGCTTGTTCCATCTAGCAGCAATTAGAACCTTGGCAGTGATCAGTACATGTGAAGTCAGGAATTTGAGGTAAACCTGGTTGGACCTAAACAAAAACACCCACTCATTAGGTGATTGTTTATCAACACCCACAAAATAAGTCACCAAGTATATGTGTATTTTGAGGTACCTCCCTCCATCTGGCTACATGTGTGTGAGTCATATTCTTTTACTACCCGGTATACTCCATGCTTTTGATGGGAAGGTGTAGAAATGGTACCCACGTGTAGCTTTTGGCACCAATCCTCCAGCTTTTCCCCTGAGCCATTGTCATCCGCCTGACTTGACAAGTTCAAGGGCTCGACGGCTGTGTGGCATTGTTATCAACTGTAAATAATTTAGCCATGGTAGCATACTTCTGTACGGTGACCTCATATTCCCTGTAATTTAGAAGGCGTAATGGCACTCTTCCCCGATGTACCTCAATTACTCCTCTGGCCGTCAGTATAGTGGGTCTACAGTCTGAGTACACGGGTTCTACAGGGCTTTATAGTCTCACCCTTTAATGCCTATTGCGGCTCTACACCAGACCAACATTTCAATTTTGGGAGGTATTACAATGGGTATCGGGTCACTTACCCTTACACTGCCAATTTTACCTCCTGATATTTCTACCTGTTGTTTCAGCATCAGGCCTTTTATTTCCTTTTGCAGAAGTCTCTGTTGCCCGACTCTGGCAGTCTCGTCGATCTGCTGTAAGACAGTAATTACCTCCGAAAAACACTTTTCAATTACATTCATTCCTAGTAACATTACTGGTTCACGATCTCGCCGGTCAACATCTACAATTATAATACCCTGGTTCTTCAATTCTACCTTCCCAATCTGAATGGTAATTTCTCTGAACCCAACTTGTGGTATTAGTTGACCATTGCTGGTCCATAAGTTCAATGCAATGTTAGAGGGACCACTACTAATGTCTGAATCAGCCCATACCTTCTGTAGAGAACATATCGAATTGATGTTATCTGGGACCTGGTATCCAACAAGGTACTGAAGGGAATGCCATCCAACACGATAGGGATGACCGGACGTCCTCCCAGAACTTGTCATACCAGGTTGAGGGACCTTGAGAGTTCATACCAGAGGAGCGGCCCACCTTCCTAAGGGATCCTCGTTTAAAGCACATTCCCGGGCAAAGTGACCTGGCTTCTTGCAACGGCGGCAAATGGGCTGTCCATCCGGCTGGAAATCGGTCACTGGTCGTCCTCTCATCGCTTGGTATTTCTGGGCCTCATCCACGGGACATCCTCTTTACTGGTCGCCAAGTCAATCTTGGGTGCAGGCTTGGATCCACGCAGCTCCTTGATGACTTTAGCCATGGAAACAACAGTGTCTGTCAGGGCATCTAGATTTTGATTGAGGGCCTCATTAGAGATAGGCTTTTTGCGGTCAGCAGCAGTCCCTAACATTGCAGATGTCGCTGATGCCCCTGGTGCTGAGGTGCTGCTGTAGGGCCTTGAGTAAAGTTTATGCCCCGGGGCTCCTCTATCTGCTGAAGACGGATGGCTCATCTTTTAACTTGGCAAAAGTCATTCCGGGATTCTGGATGATCATCATTCTCAACTGTCCTCTGTGAGAAGGGGATAAGAGCCCCATTATGAACTGATCTATTAGTGACTCACCGTTGCCGGGTTCTCAGGTCTCAGGCGCTGGCTGCGGTCACAGTTCGGTGCCTGAGGCTAGGTGGGCCCGGTGGTCAATGCACGGTTAAGTAAAAGAATAAAGTTTGTTTTGTGACGCCACCTGTAGGTGTCCAGTGATGGCACCGGCGCTGTTCAGACCTCCGGGGTGATAGGTGGCAGCTAGATGGAACCGCTCCCTACAGGGCGAGCAGGGGTTCCCCGGGGCAGTTAGTAGAATTGAAGGGAATAGGGTAGCGCGGTCGTGTAGTGCGACTGGAAGGATGGATGCGCACACATACAGTCTTTTGGTACCTTTTACTGGTGTTGGCGGGTACACTCGACCGGGATGAGGTAAACACTTCTGGATTTTCCACAGCAAGCAGTGTTGTAGGCTTCCTAGTAAACGTTGTTCTGCTGGAGGCTGGCAGGCATGAAACCCGACCAAACCGTTACTGCACTTTCTGTGTGACTCTTCACACCCGGATTAGCTGCACTGAGGGCACTTCTACAGGATTCCTGTCGAGCTCCTGACTCCGGACCCTCATTTGGTGGTGCTTCGTTTGCTCGGGGAGCTAAACCCCCTATTTTGGTGCTGGTTTCTCTACAAAATCTGTACTGCGTCCTTGCAGCTCGGACCCAGTGACCAGAACTCTGTTAGGGTGAGTCGAGAGGACTCCTCTGCCCCTATTTAGTACTTGCTTCTCTCCTGTTCCTGTGACCCCTATTCTAAAGGGCTACCACTTTCCAGGTGTCTCTGGTATGGGCCTAGCGCGGCTTCGGTACCAGGTCAGCTCTCTCAGCTGTTTACAGTTCTCTAGTGACTGCACACTCCGATGTTTCTACTCCAAGACCCGTATTTATAGGGGGAACTGGCTTAAGACAACCAGTGGAGCTCCCCCTACAGGTCTGGGGTGAAAGGTGTTGTTTGTCAGTGGGGTCTGCTTGCTGTGTACTTCCATCCATTTCCCAAGAGTTCCTGTGGTGCCCTGCACAGGGTGCCACATTAGCATTTTGTTAGCTCCCAGGGCTAAGGCAGGTTCTGCTAGTTTAAGTGCTTTGAGCGCTTCCTGCAAGTTTAAGGCATAGTCTCTTGTGCTCTCCTTAGGCTTCTGTTGACATCCAAAGAACCTCATTTTAGCCTGTGTGTCAGCACTGGACTCAAATGCTGCTTTCAGTCCACCCACAAGATGTTCTACAGTATCTTTGTCTGTGTCCGGTCAGGACGTAACCTCCCGCTGTGCATTGCGGGTTAACTGTCCAATATTCATACCGACACCCTTGGCTTCTGTTAGGGGGTACATAACGTAGTACGCTTTGATTTTGGTAACAAAGTCATTGAGGGTATTGGGCTCACCTGAATATTGCGATAGCCACATTGCTCCAGGAGTGTATGGCTTCAGGAGCGGCATGATGGGTGCTGCTCTTTGCGCCGCAGAACCACCAGGTGATCCTCTGTTATCCGGTGCTGCAGCACCGCCGGGTGCTCCGCTGCTGCTCGGTGCATCTCCTGTGCCCTCTTAGTTAATGTTGACCCTCCTGGTCTTCCGCTTCCGTCAGGATGTCTATTAAAGGTTCCGCTGTGCGACAGGGATTCTCTTCCCCTCCAGATGACGTCAGAGCGCTTTGAAGATTGCCGCCCACAATGACACGCCCCCTTTTCTTCCTGCGCGTCGCCGTCATGCGCTTTGTAATGGTGGCAATTCAAAAATACAGTCCTTGGGGCGCAATTTAAATTCTGTTTGCCACGTGCTCTGTAATGCCGTCAGTTTCAAAACAGTTTCTCTCACAAATCACAGCACACAATGCCCGGTTTACCGGGCACGGTAGATCCTGTTCGTGACGCTAAGTTGTAGAGCCCACTGGCACGGGGTACTCGGTACCGGACCGGGGTATCACGAAGAATCATGGTGGTCTTGGTCCGGACCGTGTCCCGGGTCCACAAGTATTTGGTTGGGGGGTATTTACAGGGGAGAAAGTCGTGGTATGTGGTTAGGGTGACCACCGCTGCTGCAGAACCTCCGGGGATGATGTTTGGCAACCGGTGATGTAACGGCTCTCCACGGGCAGAGCCTGGTTCCCCGGCGCAGTGATGATGATAGTCTATAGATGATGCAGGGTAGGGGTAGTGGTAGAGATGATAACAGTTTGTGAGGGAGAGTAGGGCTCGAGCGCAGGGATTACTCAGACTCATGGTTTTGTAGTTTTCCAAGTCTTTACTGCAGATGGTATTCACTAGATATTGTCCTTGGAGTCTGTACCGGGGCCGAGTTGCTCCCACCCTGGCCGGGTCCTTGGCTTCTTACTCCTGCGCTGTGTGTGTGGCCCTGCTGCCGCTTTAGCTAGGCTGCTGGCCCTGTCTCTCCTCACTGGTACCAAACTTGCTAGGCAACTTGAGTCTTATCTTTGTGTTTCTGACCCCGCCGTGTTGCTTCGCTGTGGAACAGTGAAGATATACTGTATAATCTTCACTTATCCAGTGTTTTCTATGCTGCTTGTGTCAGGCACAATTGCGGATCCGGTATCCGATCTTTGCGCTTCTCCGGGGTGAGTTTAGGGTAACTCCATGTCCCAGGTGTGTTCCTCTGCTTCTCCTATTCTTCAGACCCTAGCTGGCTTGGAACTGGACAGTGGACTGTGGGGTGAGCCTAACACAGCTCTTTTACACCCAGGTCCTTTCTTCCCTCAGTGCTGCCCCGCACTGAACTAACTCCCTCTTCCTCTCCACACCAGAATATATAGAGAAGCAGCTTTAGCTCCCCCTTCGGGCCTGGAGGCGCTAGTGTAGTGTTGTGGATTGTGTGGGGAGTTAACCCTTTGTGGTGGTGTTACTGTGGCATATGAACTCTGGGGTGCCACACGTTACTTGGAGTATCAAAAAGCACAAAGTGTGCTATACTCAGGGAGATGGTCAAGGTAAGGAAGGCTGAAAAACGACCACCTTTGAACAAGAAACATAAGATAAAACATCAAGACTGGGTCAGAAAATATCTTAAGACTGATTTTTCAAAGGTTTTATGGACTGATGAAATGAGATTGACTCTTGATGGGCCAGATGGATGGGCCAGTGGCTGGATCAGTAAAGGGCAGAGAACTCCACTCCAACTCAGACGCCAGCAAGGTGGAGATGGGGTACTGGTATGGGCTGGTATCATCAAAGATGAACTTGTGGGACCTCTTCGGGCTGAGGATGGAGTGAAGCTCAACTTCCAGACCTACTGACAGTTTCTGGAAGACAACTTCTTCAAGCAGTGGTACAGGAAGAAGTCGGTGTTGTTCAAGGAAAACATGATTTTCATGCAGGACAATGCTCCATCACATGCATCCAACTACTCCACAGCATGGCTGGCCTTTAAAGGTCTAAAAAAAGAAAAAATAATGACATGGCCCCCTTGTTCACCTGATCTGAACCCCATAGACATCCAAACAAGTTCAAGCTGCCCTGCAGTCCGAGGATACAACAGTGTCAACCCGTACTATCCGTCGGCGTCTGAATGAAAAGGGACTGTATGGTAGGATACCCAGGAAGGCCCCACTTCTTACCCCGAAACATAAAAAAGCCAGGCTGGAGTTTGCCAAAACTTACCTGAGAAAGCCTACAATGTTTTGGAAGAATGTTCTCTGGTCAGATGAGATAAAAGTAGAGCTTTTTGGGTAAAGGCATCAACATAGAGTTTACAGGAGAAAAAAAGAGGCATTCAAAGAAAAGAACACGGTCCCTACAGTCAAACATGGTGGAGGTTCCCTGATGTTTTGGGGTTGCTTTGCTGCCTCTGGCACTGGACTGCTTGACCGTGTGCATGGCATTATGAAGTCTGAAGACTACCAACAAATTTTGCAGCATAATGTAGGGCCCAGTATGAGAAAGCTGGGTCTCCCTCAGAGGTCATGGGTCTTCCAGCAGGACAAAACCAAAACACACTTCAAAAAGCACTAGAAAATGGTTTGAGAGAAAGCACTGGAGACTTCTAAGGTGGCCAGCAATGAGTCAAGACCTGAATCCCATAGAACACCTGTGGAGAGATCTAAAAATGGCAGTTTGGAGAAGGCACCCTTCAAATAGCAGGGACCTGGAGCAGTTTGCCAAAGACGAATGGTCTAAAATTCCAGCAGAGCATTGTAAGAAACTCATTGATGCTTACCGGAAGCGGTTGATCGCAGTTATTTTGGCTAAAGGTTGTGCAACCAAGTATTAGTCTGAGGGTGCCAATACTTTTGTCTGGCCCATTTTTGGAGTTTTGTGTGAAATGATCAATGTTTTGCTTCATTCTCTTTTTGTGTTTTTTCATTGAAGACAAATTAAATGAAGATAATAATACCAAAGAATTTGTGATTGCAATCATTTTCAGGAAGAAACTGAGTATTATCTGACAGAATTGCAGGGGTGTCAATACTTTTGGCCACAACTGTATCTGTTATTTTGTAACTCCAGAAGCAATTTTTATAGTTATCATGTCTATTCTGACTAAAAACCTCTGTAACAGTTTGTTCATTGAGAAGGACAAAAGTTAGATTCCTGTAGAAAAGGAATAGTGAGCATCTTCTCTATGTCCTTGCTATTAAGATAATGGTCCCAAGGCCAACAGGCCGTATGTGAGCGTCAACTGTTGTTATCTTTTGTTAAAGTTCATTCATTATTTCAAAATTGTCTACAATGCATATTTATAATAAGCCCCCACTATTATATGATGTATTGTGTGATGTAATCTAATTATTCTAAGATTCTGGTACCTACAGTATATAAACACTTGTGCAATAAAGAACGATGCTACTCTCTCGTGAAAGACCAAGGATCTGTGTCTTTTATTTGAGTACAGCCAATACCAGGTATACCTGTGTAGCTACTTTATACAAATCAGTCTACTCTGGTTAGTTTTGAGTTCCCGGCTTTAACATAACCTATAATGGATATATAAGATCCTATCTAATACGTGTGTCTCTGATGTGATTTGATTGCTTATGGTGGTACTACTAGTAAGAAAATCAATTGCAAGGTACCTTAATTATAGGATCCCATAAATATGTATGTGTCCAGGCAGGGAAATCCCTGATCGGGCCTTTGTTGATAGTTGCAGCTTCCTGGTTAGTCATTCCCCCATGTCTGTGCTCATCTCCGAATTTGTGCCCCCATGGTCTTCTATCGTGACTTGACAAAAGACATACATACCCACGTTGAGGGACGAAGTTTCCCTATTGACTTCTCCTTCTGGGATTGTCTTTATTTATTGTTTGTCTTTTCTGTATAGGAGTGGGTTGTGTTTCTTTGTGTTAGTTTTCACTTAGCTTACACCGGATTGATATTTTAAAGCATACCTATAAATGATCCATTTTATGAGTTTTTGCCTGTAGTTTTTGGCAAGGAGCATATATAGAGCAGGAGCAGCAAAAGAAAACAAGTTGCTTTCTCCCTGTGGCGACCTCTCTAGTGTCTGACAGCACCCTGTGTGACTGCACTGTTCGTACATACAGTGGGTAAGGCCAGCCAAGTGTTTGTCCATCACATGAGCAGGAGTAATCAACTAGTCAACATTTTCATTCAATGACAGTAAGCAGAAAGCTTGAAACTATAAGAAATGAATAAGAAACTGATGTGACATATCATATTATAATGACTAGGCTCTGCTTGCCATAATGGAAAACCACTGTAATAATTGCCACCACCATTCTTTATTAATGCATAAGGACTGAAATGAAATCACAACTTAGAAAATTGGCAATTTAAACCACCAGATTTATCCCAAGCCCCAACCTTTAAAGATCTGTCACCCTGACCTTTTAGAATAACGATTCATAATGTGGTGATTCTGTGGAATGTACAGAACAGTGATGATTTTTTTCCTGTTCTCTTTATATAAAAACTAATAGTCTAATAGTGATAGAAGAAATTTCAAATTAAGGTCAGATGTGAAGGATGGGCCTCCGATATCAGCCTTACTCTTGGAATGAAGAATGCATTACAAAACAAGCTATGGATCAGTGAGGATATGCTATCTTTTACCTGGAGAGTATGAATAAACATTGAGCGGAATGTTAAGTGGTTTATGTACGGTACTTTCCAGCACAAACTATTGAGAACACAAAATCTGATGAAATATTAAACTAGAACTCTCTTTTTTGACTTTCACAGACCTGCAACATTGGGTCGGAGCTCTACACTAAATAGTCACATCTTTTATGCAGTCTTTAGGGTCAGTTAATATGGTCATATTACAGATGAGTGTTGTATAGATCTTTAAAGGGATAAATAATTTTCCCATTATGAGCCCTGCATATCCTCCTGTATAAATTATGAGCCCTACATAGCCTCCTAAATACAACCTGAGCCCTCAAATAGCCCTCAAATTGCTTTTTAAATACATTATGAGCCCCACATAGCCTTGTATACACGTCACGAGCCCATTTATGGACTCATATATAGTACATGCAAACATCCCAAAGGCATGAAAAAAAAAACCCTTGCTCTCATTCCCCCTGTGTACTGGTCCGGTTTCTGGTGCACTGATGTACTGCACAGCATACACGACGATATGATGTTATCACATCTGCTGTCCCACATGATGATTTGTGGAAGACGGAGCCAGCTGTACCATCCACCTATGTACTCACTGCTATCTGCATCCTGAGGATGCCACATCTGCAATGTGCCTGCAGTTAATATAGTGGACCCACTAGTGTCTGTGCTACTGGTAGGCCCGCATCTCACTGGTAGACTGGGCAGTCTTCTGCGAACTCTTAGACTCACCATGGGCCTGACAGATTTGCCGCTAGCAGAGGGTAGATTCTCTGGTTCCATTGCAGATGTGGCATCTGTTCCTGGAGCCAACAGGTCTAGAGTTTCGACTGCTTCAGGTGCAGTAGGCTGGGGAAAGATCAAGATGGGTACTACAATGGCTTGATTAACTTGCGTCCAAGACTGGGAGAACTCTCCTAAGATGGTACTGTCTTTTCACCCTCATCTGGCTGTTGAAAAGTGTCTTATACTTCCTCTTTGTCTCTCAGCTGCTCGGGGCATACCTTTAAGTGATCTGACACTGCTGCTGTGGTTTTCCCTCCATCTTTGCTGATGAGGCACACCTTGTGGTTATTAAAGTTTGAAGGCAAGATCGTGTACGGCTCAGCTTCCCACTGGTCATCCAGCTTGTGCATTCCCTTTTCCACTTTAGCACTTGCTCTCCTGGTGCTAAGGCACTAGCTGGGGCTTGATAATTGTAATTTTTCGATTGCACTCTTGGACTTAGCGGTATTGGTGCTGCCGCTCTGTATCCCAGTCTGCATCTGGTGGTGTCACCTCAGGTGTTAAAACTCCCATGTCCAGGTCAATGGGTAAATTGCCAGGTCGTGCCTACATCTGGTAGGCTGGGGTACAATTGGTTGAGTTTACTGGCATGTAGTTGTATAGATCTACCAGATTCGGCAACTTTTTTGGCCACAGGTTTTGTTCTTCAAGTGGTAAAGTCTTCAACATGTCAAGCACCACCTGATTCATCTTTTCGCATATGCCATTGGTCTGTGGATGGTATGGCATCATTCTAATTTTCTTGCAGCCGTACAGGTTGCAGAAATCCTGGAATAACTCTGCCTTGAACACTGGACCTTGGTCGGTAAAAACCTGTTCAGGGTAGCTGTGTGGCCTACAGAAGTGTGCTTGGAAGGCTTTGGCTGCGGTCTTTGCGGTTTGTTCTTTGACAGGCACTACTACCAAAAACCTCGAATAATGGTCAACGATGGTTAGAGCGTAGGTGTAGCCAGACCTACTCTGGGTCAACGTCATGTGATCCAGAGCCATAAATTCAAGCGGTTGTTTTGTGATGTTTCGCTGTAAGGGGGTTCTTTGGCTATTACAATCTTTTCTTCGTAGGTTGCATGGACCACATTCCTGGCACCACTTCTTGATAGCTTTTCTCATGCCAACCAAGTAAAATCTTTCACGAAGTAGGACCTCCAGCTTCTTCCACCCAAAGTGTCATGCTCCTCATGTGTGCTCGAGTTAATGCTTCTCTGACACAGCTTACCCTCATAGATGATTACGGTAGTTTGCCTTTCTCCTTCCACAACTGTTGGGTTTCTTGTGGAGCATCTGGCCCAGAATGTGAGTCAGCTTGGATCAACAACTCTTTCACTAGGCGGACGGCAAGGTCGCTATCCTGCATTTCTGCCCACCCATGGTGGGGCAACGGGTTGAAGGAGACCTCTTGTATAGTCAAACGCTTGTCAGTTACACAGTGGGAGCATTAGGATGCACCATTGCAGTGAAAGGCTGTCAGCTCTATTTCTTCTAAATCCTCCAGGTCTTTTCCACCGTCTGGTAAATTCGACATTCTGGATAGTGCATCAGCATTGGTGTTCTTATTTCCCGCTGTGTACTTGATTACAAATTCATAATTGGACAGCAGAGCCATCCATCACTGTTCTAACACACCTAGCTTCGCGGTTTCCAGGTGAGTCAGCGGATGATTGTCTGTGAAGATGGTGAATTTTACTGAAGCCAGGTAGTGTTTGAATTGCTCGGTCACAGCCCAGACTATAGCGAGGAACTCCAGCTTGAAGGAACTGTAGTTGTCGGGGTTCCTTTTAGTGGGACGAAGCTTCCCGCTGGCGTAGGCGATCACTCTCTCTCTGCCGTTCTGTTCTTGGGAAAACACTGCTCCCAATCCCACGATGCTGGCATCTGTTTATATTATGAATGGTTGACCATAGTCAGGGTAGGCCAGGATCTCTTCTCCCTTGAGAGCCAACTTCAAGTGGGTGAAGGTTTCTTCTACTTTGCTGTCCCAATTGTTTGGCTCTGGTTCTTGGCCTTCTTAGATTGGCCCATTAGGAGGTGTTGCAGGGGTGCTGCTATCTTGGTGAAGCCCTTGATGACCCTCCTGTAGTGGCCTACCAACCCGAGGAACTGCCGTTCTTCACGGATGGTGTTGGATCTTTGCCAGTCCCTGATGGATGTGAATTTGTCAGGGTCTGGTGTCACGCCGTCTGCACTTACTACATGGCCTAGGTACTGCACCTTAGGTTTCAAAATGTGACATTTAGACAGCTTCACCTTCAGGCCAAAGCTGAACAGGCTTGAAACACCTCGGCCAGGTTCTTTAAGTGGTCTTCGTAGGTCTTGGAGAAGACGATAACGCCATCCAGGTATAATAGGACCATCTCGAAGTTCCTGTGCCTGAGGCAACACTCCATTAGCCTCTGGAACGTCCCTGGCATATTGCAAAACCTGAATGGCATGCAGTTTAACTCACATAAGCCCATGGGTGTCATGAAGGCAGTCTTTTCTCTATCCACCTCTGCCACAGGAACCTGCCAGTACCTACTGGTGAGATCTAAAGTGAAGAAATAGTTAACAGATTTCAGGGCAGCTAATGATTACTCAATTTGTGGTAATGGTTAGGCATCTTTGTGTGTAATGCCTGTAATCAACACACATCCTCATTGTACCATCTTTCTTTCTAACGAGGACTAACGGATCTGCCCAGGGGCTACAACTGTCTCTGATGACCCCTGCCTCTTTAAGTCCCATGACATGCCCTTGGCACACTAGTAGTGGCCAGGGGAACAGGGCGGTACCTTTCTTTAATGGGTGGGATGGTCATTGGTCGGAATATGGTGTTGGATCCCTTTTACCTGCCCAAAATGTAGTGGGTTTTTGCTGAATACCCATTCATATTCCCAAACCACCCAGTACACCCCATTCATTGGTGTGAAGGGTTGGGGGTCAGTGCCTATGTCAGAAGCTGTACATCAATCCTCCAGCTTTTCTGCAGAGCCATTGTCTTCTGCCTTGTCAGTCAGTATCAAGGGTTCCTCTGCCCGTATTGCGTTGTTATTAACAGTGAACAGTTTGGCAATGGTGGCATACCGGGGTAACTTGATCTCTTTCTCCCCACAATTTAAGATGCGTACAGGTACCCTCACCTTGCAGACATCTACTACCCCCCTGGCTGTCAGGATAGTAGGCCTACTGTTGGAGTACACGGGTTCTACCATGGCCTGGTAATTTTGACCCCTGATACATATAGCAGCTTCACACCAAATCTTCATTTCAGTTTTGAGAGATATTACAATGGGGAATGGGTCACTCACCCTTACACTGCCGACTTCTCCACCAGACAGCTCTACTTTTTGCCTCTGTATCAGGGCTTTGATCTCCTTCTGCAGGACTCGCTGCTGACACGAACTGGCGGTTTCAGCTACCTGTTGCAATAGAACAATAATCTCGCCAAGACAATTTTCTATTACATTGATATCTAAGGTCATCATTGGATTACATTCTCGCTGATCAATATCTACAATTATCAGTCATTGAGATTTTAGCTCTGCTCTTCTAACCTTAATGGTCACCTATTTATACCTATTTGTGGCAAGGGCTGACCATTACTGCCGATATTGTCAAGTCATCATCGGGGCTGTGGTGTCACGCTTGGAAGGCCAGGGTAGCAAGGAGCTGGACGTACGGCTGGATGTAGGATCTTGAAGGTACCTCTAAAGGTGAGGAGGTCCAAGCCACTATCCTAAGTCCCTAAAGCTCCTGAGAAGCCTTAGGCATAAGCCTCTACCTCCACCCACAGACTACGGAACCGAGCAACCTCCAAGGGAAAGAAAACCAGCAGCTTCGGATCAGCGTCTGCACTCCACAGGTCACAGAGCAGAAATGAAATGAATCAGCGACATCAGGGGAATGTGAGCTGACCCATTTAAGGCAGAGGGGTGGGGAGCAACCAGCCCAGGCACACCCCTCAGCTCACCTAAGCATGAGTGAAATCCATCACACACACCTGCAGTAACCTCACCTGCAGAGCCGCACACTGAATAGGGAAAAAAAAGTATAATTCAAAAACAGCAACAGCAGCACCCATGAGCATAAGACAGCCATACGTAACAATACTTTGCCCCCCACCTTAAACGAGAGGCCTCTAGACTCTTAACTGGACTCATCCGGCAAAGGTCTACACTTCCTGAGCAACGACCTATGGAAGATCATACGGGTACAGAGCACTGGGGGGATTGCCAGCTTGAACAACGCGGTTAAAAATGGCCACGATTCTAAATGGGCCAATGACTCCCGTAGGAGGAGCTCCAGCTGTACATTTCCACCATACATGTTTCAATAGCATCCACATGTAGTCATCCACTCTCAGGTCTGGACGTTTATTACAATTTACACGGTCACAGACAGAAGGGTCATGCTCAGGGGGGGCAAACGGCAGAGATGGTTCCCGGTTTCGATTTGGGGACCTTCCTCACCAAGGGCTTAGTGGGGGTAAATGCCTTTCTCCTAATACGCTTCTCCGGATAACACCTGAGTCCGGCGTCGATCTAGGGTGCAGGAAGGGTTTTACTCTTATCCTTCGATGGGTGATTAACCACCACCGGTGGAGACATAGGAGCAGGCCTGACCAACACGGCAGACACAGCATCACTCACGCGCTTATCCACATGGGACATCTGCAGCTGAGAAGTGAGGTTAGCACGGTATGGACAGACCCTAATAAAGTGATCAGGTTGACCGCAAAAGAAACAACACCGCCCAAACTGATGACCTGCAGATGGGTTAGTACAACACTCAGCAGTCCCCAACTGCTTAGGAACATCAGAACGCACACGTGTAAACTCCACAGCAGGGATGGTCACCGGGGGCAGGGTCGGATCCTGTCTCTCTCTTATGCGTCCGTCCAACCTAATAACAAGCACCATTGCAGCCTCCAGAACTTCCAGAGCAGCACACTGAGTCATGGTTGTTCTGGCACCCTCGCTCTGTACTCCTGAAGAACGAATTGACAGACAGGTAAACTCTTTCCCATCAATGCATTGACATGGATGCTGGGGGTCCTTTTCAACTTTTATTAGTAGGTTAAGTGTAAAACTAGAAAAAACAAATAGAAATTCTCAATACAACATAAGCATATCTGAAGTATATAAAATTACATTGTTACAGGTCACACAATGTTCCTGCACGATATTGCAGATACACAATAAGTATAATAGCAGATAAGATGATAAACAACAGTGTAGCTACATTGTACATTTAGGTGGTCAGTAGCATATTATAAACTCACCGACTGTGCTATGTTGAGGGAAACATGCAGATGAGCTGAAATCTAGGGAGAGAAGGGTCAGCACACCAGGATGTCAGCTTGTATGAGGCTGTAATGACTTCTGCAGGAGAAGGGGCACAGCCTGGAGCATGGCCTCATAGGATTACATAGGCATGGAGGGACCAAAATTAGACTATGCAGTAAACATAATGTAATGTGGGAACATTGTCAACAGATGGCGCTATGGGATAAATCATTGCTGAACAAGCAATCAATATATTGTCTCAAGCAAACTAAATGCACGTATTTCTAAGAAAGGCACGACAATGGTGTCCTGTAACCAATCTGACAACCCCAAAGAGAACTGACTCCTCAGAGCAGGGTCATTCCATTGAGTGTCAGCGGCCCACCTCCTGAACTCAGACCAATACTCCTCGGCCGGTCATGCTCCCTGCCTGAGTTTACATAGGTTAAACTCAGCTAAGGAGACGGCATCAGGGTCATCATACGCCAAGGCAAGCGTTGCAAAAAACTCATGCACTGACCGCATGGAAGGAGAATCGGTCGGCAGAGAGAAGGCCCAGGCCTGGTGATCCCCCTTAAGAAGGGAGAATATAATCCCAACATGCTGTTCCTCGCTCCCCGAAGAACGAGGACGCAGCCTGAAGTATAATTTGCAGGTCTCTCTAAACACAAAAAAATGTATCTCTCCCTCGTGAAAATCGGTCAGGAAGGGAGATATTGGGTTCTAATGCAGCCAACATGTGAACTACAGCCAGATATGCAACCACTTCGCAAAGCTGATGCACCACCTGGTTTTGCAAGGTAGAAAACTCCTGAGAGAGCTCCTCCACCAGGTGTGCAAAAGCTTGGGTTGACATAGCGGCTTCGGGGATCAAATAGTGGGTCGCTGATTATGTCACGCTTGGGAGTTCAAGGTAGCAAGGAGCTGTATGTAAGGGTACAGGGTAGCCTACTCTGGTCTTGATACTGGGGTACCTGGCTCGCCCTGATCTCGGAGGTACCTCTAAAGGTGAGGAGGTCCATGCCACCAGCCTAAGTCCCTAAAGCTCCTGAGAAGCCCTAGGCATAAGCCCCTACCTCCGCCCATGGGCCACGGAACCCAGCAACCTCTAAGGGAAAGAAAAACAGCAGCTTCGGATCAGCCTCTGCACTCCTCAGGTCACAGATCAGAAGTGAACTGAATCAGTGACATCAGGTGGATGTGAGCTGACCCATTTATGGCCAAAGGGTGGGGAGTAACCAGCCCAGGCACACCCCTCAGTTCACTTAAGCATGAGTTATATCCATCACACACACCTGCAGCAACCTCACATGCAGAGCCGCACACTGAATAGGGAAAAAAAAAGTACAATTCAACAACAGCAACAGCAGCAACCATGAGCATAAGACAGCCATAACATGCGGGTAATGTCAGCCCAGTACCGCCTATAAAGGATATATGGCATTGTGATCACCTGGGAGCCGATGTCTAGTAGGGCGTTCATCGGGATAATCACGACCGGGAAGACCGGTCGTCCTCCAATGTACTTGTCTCTCCAGTTATGGGGGCCTGGTTGCCTTACTCCTGGGGGTTGGCCTGCTGCCCCAGGGGTTGCCCGTTTAAAGGACAGACTCTTGCGAAGTGCCCCACCTTGTTGCAGTGGCTGCAGATGGGATGTCAAGCCGAGTCGCAGCGATCGCTGTCTCTGCCCCTGGTTAGTGGGTTTCTCCCAGCCGTCACCATGGCATATCATCTGGACTGGAGGCAAGCTGTATTTTTTCCTTTGGGGATGATACTTGCATGGACTGCATGGTTTTGGTTAATGCAGCTACACTTTTAGTTAACTCTTGATCCTGCAGGTGCAGATTTGCAGAGGTATTGTCACTTACAGTCTGTGCATCATCCTCAACAGGTGCCTGAGGCAAGGACGCTGCCTCCTGGTGGTAGGTTATTGCTGGGCGCCTGGGAAGCGCTATGCCACTAGGGGTTGGTTCACATAGCACCTGAATGGCCTGATCCTTAAATTGTTCAAAGTTCAGGTCTTGATTTTGTAGGGCCATAATGCGCAACTGCGTTCGGTGTGTGCTGGACAGGAGCCCCTCAATGAACTGTTCAGTTAGCAGTCTATCCTCATCCTGCATACTATCACGGTCAACCTGTTTAATGGCCCACATCGCCTCTTAATGATTAAGGGCATAGTCTCTTATGCTGTCCTGCACCCTTTGTTTTCACCAGAAAAATCTCATTTTAATCTCTGCTGCAGTGTGGGAATCAAAAGTGTTTTTCAGCCTGGCCTGGATGTGCTTAACTGTCCTGATATCGTCGTCCAGCCAGGACTTAACCAGTGTGGCCCAGAGGGAGTAAACTGTCCAATGATTATGCAAACTTTTTGTCCCTCAGTCAGGGGATACACTTCAAACTGGCTACGCAGTCTCTCCTTGATGTCGCTTGGGGTATGCCAGGTCTTCACATTCTTCTGTCGCTGGGTCTTCAAATGGGTTGGCATCTTCTTCCACCCTAGTGAACCTTAGCCAGGTTCTGAGTTTCTGTTCGCTTATCAGTCTGCTGCTTCACAGGTGGGATGAATCGAGCGCGCAAGGTTTTCCGGGTCGGTGCCTGCTGTGTCCCACTGACCGACGTCAGAGCGTGGAGCATAGTTTCATTTCTCACTCTTTCTAGGGTTCTGCCCACGATCACATGCCCCTTTGGCTTCCCACGCGCTGTGTGGCGTGATAATGGCGGCGATCAGACAGTTCAATACTGTCTATGGCACACAGGACCCGGTGGTATCGGGCTACAAAATCCTTTTTGTGATGCCAGCTGCGACACCCACCAGGGCCAGGGGTACTCATTAACCGATCCAGTCGGTTCGGTGGGAGGTCACTGTGCCAGTGACCCAGCTCCGTGGCTCTGGGCGTGCAGTAAAAGGGGATTATTTACATGGGATACTTTGTGACGCCTCTTGTGGTACTCGGCCAGGGGTGACCGACACTGCAGGATATGACCATGAGGCAGATGGGAGTGCAGCCGGGATGGTAAAGCTCTCCAAAGGTGGAGCAGGGCCCCAGGAATGGTGTCAACAGTTTATAGTGGTGGTGATGATCGTTGGGGTGCAGAACTGAGGGCACAGGTAATGGAAACTACACCCTTTTGTATCCTCTAGGATACAAAAGGGAGCAGTTTCCATTACCTTTACTTGTTAGATGGCATTGCAGTCCGGGGTACTGGTTTCAGATGTTAGATGGGATCCAGCCCACCTGGAAGCATTTGGGGATCCACCTTACCTGGCGCGCCTGGAGGCCTTCCTGCTGCGCTCTCTCTTCAGGTCCCTGTGTATTATAGTTACGCTGTGGCCCTTCTCCTGCTTGATGGTTCTGCGACCCTTCTCCTGCTTGATGGAATGCAGTATGAGCCTCTCTCCAGTGCAACCTTGCTGAAGGCAGCTCCAGGCTCTCAGCTGTTCTGCCGGGTTTTCAGTGTGGCCAAGAGACTTGCAGTCTCTTGCTGTTTGCAGGGGATCATTCATGATACTCTCAAGCATGTTGACAACAGAACAGAGCTTTAATTAGCTATAAACAGGTACGGATATGATAGGCTTTGTGGAATTAGGAATATACATATCTTTGTCTCTGTGCAGCATCAACAGGCTGCTTCTCTTCTCATGCACAGACACAGGAAACTGGGTACAGTCACATGATCTTTCCCGTGTGTGAGCCTCTGGGATTGCATTTTTTTTTTTTTTATATATAACTTTATAGACAATGCACAAACCTAGCCATAGAAGACTTACATATACAGGATTAGAGTTGTTGCACTAAACATATTCCAACACCCCCACTCAACAACTACTTATCATATTAGTCGCATTGCGATTCTGAAGTCCTCAAACTTGGCTCTTGTCATACCATCAGCTAACATCTTATCAGACTCCCAACAATCAAACTCTAGTACACCACGTTCCACTAAGTCACGTAAGTGGTGATGTTTAAAGTCGATATGCTTAGCCCTGACACTAATCTTCTCACTGCTGGCAAGTTTAATACATCCTTAGTTGTCCTCATATACAACTGTTGGCTGAGCTAGTGGCTTGCTGAAATCTTCCAAAAGTTGTTTTAACCAAATAATATCTTGACTTGAATAAGCAGCTGACACATATTCTGCTTCTTTAGACGACAATGTGACTGACGCTTGTTTTGTGCTGGACCAAGTAATTGAAATTCTCCTAACTTGAACAAGTAACTACTTGTTGATTTCTGATCACTTGCATCTCCAGCCCAATCTGCATCCACATAACCTCTAATGGTACCATCACATGCCGCAATCTCACCTGGGAATCCTAAAGGTGATATGTCGCCTTGGAGCAATCTCCCTGAAATTGCCTCACAGTTGCGGCGTGTGATTGGGGAATTTTGCGGCGATAAATCGCCTGTCGCCTAATTCCTGAGCACTGCTCTGAAATCAGCCTCAATCTTGAAGGCGATATTTCCTTGTTGTGGCATGAGATAGGGCGATAGTGATGGAATCAGCGTCGTCTATGTTTCCCGTAGGCGTGCCACAGCGTGCTGTAGTCCGCGCCCTGTCTGCGATGATTGGTGGTGGCAACTGTGTTCCTATTGGCTGTCAGTTCACAGGGCGCCATATTTGAAGAGCTGTCTGTTCAGCAACACACACATCTTCAATGGCATCATGTATTAGCCAGCCTTCCAGAGCAGGCTGGCCAATCGTAACGAAGTTGTGTTGTCCAATGAGCGTGTATGGGGCACGGTGTAAACCACTGTGGCACGCCTATCTCCTCGCAGCGCTGACCATGTACAACCACATTGCCTTTGGGATTGTGGCGTGTGAAGCGGCGAGGGAATTCGATCGGATTGGTTCCGCTGTGGGTGAGGCAATTTCCGGAGCGACACATCGCCTTTATTTCAGGGTGAGATTGCGGCGTGTAATACCGCCATCGACGATCTGAGTGAGCATGAAAGTCGTGCACGCGCATGTTAGATCGCCTCATATCGCCAGCCGATATTGCGGCGTTTGAAGGTACCATAAGAGTGAGATCTCCTGATGCAGATATCTTAAGATTTAGCCTTTGAGTTTAATTAAGATATTGTAGAATTCTCTTAATTGCATTCTAATCTCTTTGGCATGGCTCGCTTACACGTCGGCAGAGAATTCCAACTGCGACTGTAATATGTGGATGAGTTGTGGTTGCTATGTACAGAAGCGCCCCCACTGCTTGTCTGTAACTTTCATTGGGGGGAAGCAGATCTTTTTCTCTTTCCAACTTTAAGTAGGATGGATCCATTGGTGTTGATGCACCTTTGGCTTCAGACATTCCAAACTGGTTTAGGAATGTGGAAATTTTAGAACTTTGATTGAGAATAAAACTCCCATCTTCCTCTCTCTGGATTTGTATTCCCAAATAATATGTCACCTTTCCAAGGTCCTTAGTCTCAAAATGTTGGTTGAGAATTTCACCTAGCTTTGTAATTTCCTTTTCATCTCGATAAGGCTGGGGTCACAGTAGCATTTTTCACATGCGTTTTTGGAGACCTGCGTTTTCAAAAACACATGTAAAAAATGCACCCATAGGCCCCCATGTTAAAAAACGCATGCCCTAATAGCCAAAAAGCATGTGTGACTGTCCCATGCGTTTTTGGAGCATATCCAAAAACGCATGCGTTTTTTAATAAGGGGCCTTATGGAAAACGCATGCAAAAACGCATGTACAATTAGTGCCATTCAAAAACGCATGCGTTTTCCATAGGAGCCCATGTTAAAAAAACGCATGCGTTTCCAAAAACGCATGCGTTTTTTTAACATGGGCTCCTAAGGGAAACGCATGCGTTTTTGAATGGCACTAAAAGGTACTAATTGTACATGCGTTTTTGCATGCGTTTCCCTTGGGAACCCATGTTATAAAAAAGCATGCGTTTTCTACAAAAACGCATGCGTTTTTCAAAACGCTCAAAAAAATACTACAAGCACTATTTTTAGGTGCAGATTCAAAAACGCAGCCAAAAACGCAGAGAGCCATCACACACCTTAAAAAAACTCATGCTGACATGAAGAAACGCATGAGTTTTGTTAAATCACTTAAAAAAACGCATGGTCTCTGTGACCACAGCCTAACACATGATTACATCGTCTACATATAGGAGAACATCCACTCCTTTGCTACAATTTTCATATACTTGTGCAAAAAACTACTAGAAAAAAGCAGCATAAAAAACTCACCATGTATGCCAAAAGCAGAATCAAAATGCACTCTCAGGCTGCAGTCAGAGCCCAAATGTGAAGCAAGCCCAGCTGCAGGCTAATATATCACCTCTACCAACAAGATGTGGGAAGCGATCTGCAATGCATACACTGAGCCTGCTTAGAGCACCATTCACACAGATACAGTTGATGCAGAGTGTCTGAAAGTGACCCATCCTGCGCCGCTGCTTGAGCGATGGGTCGCACAGTACGATACCTCTGCACCACTAGATGAATGGCACCCCTAAGGGCCCAACTGCAACCTGGATAGATAAAAAGTGCAAAAAGTCTCCTATATGATGAATAAAAAACTTTTACAAATGGGATTTTGGTTCATGCAATGGCCAAGACATTTAAGCTGATGACCCACGACAAGGGATCCCACGCTCATCAGTCCTATCAAAAACTTGTGCAAAAAACTACTAGAAAAAAGCAGCATAAAAAACTCACCATGTATGCCAAAAGCAGAATCAAAATGCACTCTCAGGCTGCAGTCAGAGCCCAAATGTGAAGCAAGCCCAGCTGCAGGCTAATATATCACCTCTACCAACAAGATGTGGGAAGCGATCTGCCATGCATACACTGAGCCTGCTTAGAGCACCATTCACACAGATACAGTTGATGCAGAGTGTCTGAAAGTGACCCATCCTGCGCCGCTGCTTGAGCGATGGGTCGCACAGTACGATACCTCTGCACCACTAGATGAATGGCACCCCTAAGGGCCCAACTGCAACCTGGATAGATAAAAAGTGCAAAAAGTCTCTTATATGATGAATAAAAAACTTTTACAAATGGGATTTTGGTTCATGCAATGGCCAAGACATTTAAGCTGATGACCCACAACAAGGGATCCCACGCTCATCAGTCCTATCAAAAACTTGTGCAAAAAACTACTAGAAAAAAGCAGCATAAAAAACTCACCATGTATGCCAAAAGCAGAATCAAAATGCACTCTCAGGCTGCAGTCAGAGCCCAAATGTGAAGCAAGCCCAGCTGCAGGCTAATATATCACCTCTACCAACAAGATGTGGGAAGCGATCTGCCATGCATACACTGAGCCTGCTTAGAGCACCATTCACACAGATACAGTTGATGCAGAGTGTCTGAAAGTGACCCATCCTGCTCCGCTGCTTGAGCGATGGGTCGCACAGTACGATACCTCTGCACCACTAGATGAATGGCACCCCTAAGGGCCCAACTGCAACCTGGATAGATAAAAAGTGCAAAAAGTCTCTTATATGATGAATAAAAAACTTTTACAAATGGGATTTTGGTTCATGCAATGGCCAAGACATTTAAGCTGATGACCCACAACAAGGGATCCCACGCTCATCAGTCCTATCAAAAACTTGTGCAAAAAACTACTAGAAAAAAGCAGCATAAAAAACTCACCATGTATGCCAAAAGCAGAATCAAAATGCACTCTCAGGCTGCAGTCAGAGCCCAAATGTGAAGCAAGCCCAGCTGCAGGCTAATATATTATAAATATAATTTGATAGGACTGATGAGCGTGGGATCCCTTGTCGTGGGTCATCAGCTTAAATGTCTTGGCCATTGCATGAACCAAAATCCCATTTGTAAAAGTTTTTTATTCATCATATAAGAGACTTTTTGCACTTTTTATCTATCCAGGTTGCAGTTGGGCCCTTAGGGGTGCCATTCATCTAGTGGTGCAGAGGTATCGTACTGTGCGACCCATCGCTCAAGCAGCGGCGCAGGATGGGTCACTTTCAGACACTCTGCATCAACTGTATCTGTGTGAATGGTGCTCTAAGCAGGCTCAGTGTATCCATGGCAGATCGCTTCCCACATCTTGTTGGTAGAGGTGATATATTAGCCTGCAGCTGGGCTTGCTTCACATTTGGGCTCTGACTGCAGCCTGAGAGTGCATTTTGATTCTGCTTTTGGCATACATGGTGAGTTTTTTATGCTGCTTTTTTCTAGTAGTTTTTTGCACAAGTTTTTGATAGGACTGATGAGCGTGGGATCCCTTGTCGTGGGTCATCAGCTTAAATGTCTTGGCCATTGCATGAACCAAAATCCCATTTGTAAAAGTTTTTTATTCATCATATAAGAGACTTTTTGCACTTTTTATCTATCCAGGTTGCAGTTGGGCCCTTAGGGGTGCCATTCATCTAGTGGTGCAGAGGTATCGTACTGTGCGACCCATCGCTCAAGCAGCGGCGCAGGATGGGTCACTTTCAGACACTCTGCATCAACTGTATCTGTGTGAATGGTGCTCTAAGCAGGCTCAGTGTATGCATGGCAGATCGCTTCCCACATCTTGTTGGTAGAGGTGATATATTAGCCTGCAGCTGGGCTTGCTTCACATTTGGGCTCTGACTGCAGCCTGAGAGTGCATTTTGATTCTGCTTTTGGCATACATGGTGAGTTTTACAATTTTTATATACAAACATGGATCAGCTTGAGACCTTTTAAATCCTTCATCCATCAAAACATTTTTGAGCTCCATGCTCTTGCCGACTGCTTAAGTCTCTCTGTCATCTGTTGAACTGCAGCTACGGACATTAAAGTTCTGAATGTGGTTTGCTTGGCAACTGGAGAAAAAGTAGCATCATAATCTTCACCATACTTTTGTGAGTACCCTTTTGCGACCAATCTTGCCTTAAACTGGTGAACTTTACCTTCTGAGTCATATTTTTTTTGAAGACTCACTTACATCCGATAGCTCTTTTTCCTTGTGGTAGCTCTATAATCTCCCATGTCTGGAGTTGGTGAAGGGACCTGTCGGGCCCCACGGGACTGGGGTACTCGGTACCGGACCTGATGGTGGTGGGGATGTCACAGGTGGCTTGGTCCGGACCGTGTCCCTGGCTCGGCAAATAAAGGGAATATTTACAAGGGAAATGTCACGGGTGACGCCACCCACTTGGTGCGGCCAGTGATGGGGCCGCCGCTGCTGCAGAACCTCCAGGGGTGATGGAGTGGCAGCGAAGATGGTATAGTTCCAGTGGGAAGAACTGTATCCCCCGCGGCAGTAAGAGTTAAAGTCTATTGTGTGTAGTTGTAGCACACTTACTTGCAGGCACTGCAGGGATCTCTCCTCCTGGCTGGTGCTGACAGGCTGGATCTGTAGGGAGGAATGGTCTGCAGATAGAGACTGACAAGAGAGGCAATTCAGGGTTTTCCAAGGCTTTACTCATTGTTTCCTTCAAGCAGTTTGCAAGTCATTTGCAGTTTGTACACAGTTCAAGCACATGGGTTCTTTCTACTTCTGCAGCCAGGCCTCTCTCTCCCTGTGACCCCTCACACAGTCTGTTAGTGTCCCTTTCCGGGCTGTTGCATTCTCTTTCTTTATGTTGTGCGACACTGGACAGTATGGCGGTGACTCAGGCTTCTGTGAGTCCTAGTATGTCACTGAGCTGCCTGTCCTTTGGATTAGGGATCTCAATCTGGAACTCAGACCCCTCGTCGTATTGTCTGGGGATGCCAGGTAAACTACGGTCCCCTCTAGAGCCGACACTCTACTTTAGCCCAGCCTCCAGTAATCCTCAGCACTAGGATACCAGGCTCCTTCTCTATGTTCCTTTCTGTATATAGGAGGGCTTCTCCGCCTGCAGTTGGTTGCTTTAGCTGTGTTTCTAGGGCCCCGGGTTACACCGTCCCTCTCGGCCTCTCTCACACTCCTGGTGGCTTCAGCGTTGGACGGGCTTTCCCCCCATCTGGCTCGCACTGGCTCAGTACGGGTCTGCACTCCTCGGCCTTGCACTCGCAGGACGTGTGGCTCTCTCCTGCTCAGCTTCAGCTCAACTTCCTGCTGTTCTCTGGCCTGCTTCTGGTCTTTTCATCTCAGCACCATGGCTTACTGAACTCCTTCACTCCTCCCCTCACTATATACTGTCAGTCACCTGACCTCTGGTGTGCCCAACCCACTCCTCTGATCCACCACCCCTCCGATCTCATATAGTCTCTAATCTCAGGGCTGGATGTAACCTCTCTGACACGTGGGTTGTGTGGGCTGTGAGGGTGTTAATGTTTAACAATGTCCTACCTGCCTGGCTGCAGTTCCCTTTGTGGCCTCCTGGTCGCAGGGGCGCCACAGACCCCCCCATCTCTTCATTAGCGGCATTTATCCACTTCTGCATCTCGTGGACAGGCAGTTTTTGCATTTCTTGCCAGGACTGTGGCTCAGGTTCAGGAAGTGTTCTGACCATATAAGAAAGGCATCTAGCTGGTATACATTTGTTTGGTCTTTCTGATCTCCTGACTGGAGGTTGACTTGGCTCTTCTGTTTCTTCCTTGCTGGCTTCAGAGCTTTTCCAGACTTCAGTGTTTTCTTTTTCAGTGTCTGGGTTTGGTGATTAAGATTCTTGTTCTTGTTTCTTGGCTTTAATGACTGGTGTAACTTCATGGAATTTGAGCGAAACAGAGTTCTCATCATTCACTATGTCTCTGCTGATTGTTACTGTGTTGGTCTCCTGGTGCAGGATTCTGTATCCTTTTTTGAGTTTCTCTATAGCCCTCCAGGACTCCTTGCTTTGCATGTGATTCCCACTTGAAATGTTTTTCTTTGGGAACATACACAAACGTTTTGCTTCCAAATATCCTGAGGTGCATCAGGGTAGGCTTCTCACAGTTCCATAGCTCATATGGAGTTTTATTTGTGGCTTTACCTGTCAGTCTGTTTTGAAGATTGTAAGCTGTTATGATGGCTTCTCCCCAATACGTTGTAGGTAGATTCACATTAAACAACATACTTCTTCCACTTTCACAGTGAGTGCTGGTCTTTCTCCCTGCAATGCCATTATGTTCAGGGTTGTATGGATTGGTAGTCTGGAAAATGATTCCATTCTTTTACAAAAAGGTTTACACCTTACCACTTGTATATTCAATCCCATTATCTGCATGCAAGGCTTTTGGCATTCTTCCATATTTGTTAATCACTACGGCAGGATCAATCAATAAAATCATACCTGCTCTTTTGCTCTGACCGCCCCCCTCAGGGGTCCGAGAATTTCAGCTTTATGCTGTTGGCGAGAAGAAGAGGTGTGTCGTGGGCGTGGAATATGGGAGCTGCAGGATCATCCTATATTCCAGCCCCCTCACACTTCTGTACGGGCAGCACTGTAGAGAAAGCACACATGTAATCTGCACCCAAGAGCACCACAAATAATCGTAGCATGAATGCTGAGAAGAATTCAAAAATAAAGATGCTCGAGTTGACGTACTACAGATCTGAAAAAATGCTTTGTTGGTTCATATCTGCAAGGAAAAAATCCATATCCATAGTGCTACAGTTTCAGGGGCAGGAATCTACCAACTGTTATGGGGGAGTAGAGACCATGCTAGTGATGAATTGATCAATGCAGTGCTCTGCCTCTACTCTCAGCCTCATACACGACAGCACACATTATGCACCACCATATGCACCATTATACTGCAGATCACAGAGTGTATTTATATCTGCTTGGTGATATGATTACTATTTCAAAAAGGAACACCCCAGTTCATACATTACATAGGATGTATATCAGAGGCAGGATTGTACTGTGACCAAGGGGTCGGCGGCCACACCCCCTCCCCATACAGAAGTGTGATGAAGCTAAAAGGTAGGATGATCCTGCAGCACCCAGCATTTACACCCCTGACACACCTCCTCTTCTCACCAATAGCATGGAAACAACATTCTCAGACCCCTGAGGGGAAGTAAGAGCAAACAAACAGGTAGGATTTTATTGAAATCTAAGCAATCTTTAGGTCCTAGAACTGCAGTGTACAGCTCTGCTTCATCATGTAGGAGGGCAGGGACTGTACTCAAAAAGGATTTTCTCCCTGGAATTCCCCTTTAACATGATTGGTCTTATAGGTCTTTTCACACTCATAATATACTATAATATGGATATTGCTTCTTTTTTTTTGGAAAACTCTTTTTTATTGATTTCAACATAAAACATACAACACATCTATGCATTGTCTCGTATAGCAATATGGCAAAGTGAAATCAGTTATTTATAACATTAAGTCCAGATGCTTAGAGCAATCCCTGAAACAAAGAAAAACAAAGAAAATTGTAGAACATTGAGCTTCCCTATAACCCAAGTCGATCCATTAAAACAGTGTCTCCCCATCCTTCTCCTCTGTATTCTTCCCACAATGTTCTCAATATTATGCGTCATTTCTCATGAGCCCGTCTCCCATAATCTTCCTCATGTGCCCCTGCATCTCCTGCATTTAGCTTTAACCTTCCTAGGTTACCTTGGAGATTATCCAATAGGTACCAACTTGAGTTGATAAAAGGAGATACCACCTGTCTGACTTCACCTTCCTCTAGTTTTTTGTTATGAATCCTCTCCATTTCCTGAAAAAAACCTCAACTCAATCTATCCTTGTTCCCTATTGTTTCTCTTTTATCAATGTTCATGGAGTCTTTCAAACTGAAGATGACCTCCCGACTTTTCGGGACCCTGTTCGACAACCAGTTCCTCAGTATCACTTTCTTGGCCGCCATAGTGATTACATGCCAAAGTTTGGGGACCTGTCTCCTCCCATCTCTATGTCGCATATAATGGAATATTCAGGTTATTGGATCCAATTCCACCTAAAACGTTGCATATGTCTTCTACTAGTCTCTGAATCTGAGGCGGTCGATAGGGTAGGGGGGTATTCGGATACCGGGACTGATGACTACTTGGATGGGGGATCACGGCTGGTCGGTTCCCGGTTCCATGCCCTGGACCCTCAGTGGCGGGATGGTGGAGGAATAATGATGATGGTGGTGGGAGAAGGGAATGTTGTCGTGACGCCACCTGTGGTACCTGATAAGTTAGATACCAGCGCTGCAGACTGGCCGCTGAGGTGATGCAGCTTGGGTGTTACAGCTCCCCACAGGTGGAGCTTTACCTCAGGGCAGCGGGGATGGATGAGGGGAGTCGTAGTAGCGTCTCTGCAGTGAACTCTGTGGGCAGCGGCGGCTAAACAGGCACACACATACAATAGTCTTTAATTCAGTACCTTTTACTGATGTCCGGTAACAGGTACAGTCCAGGAAGGTAACCAGGTCGTCTGTGAAATTTGGGACTTTCACCTTGGAGAGTTGTGAGGCCTCCTCTGTCACTGTGTACGGTGGTTTGGGGTAAGCTCTGCCTATAACTGAACTCGCCCCTCCTTCTCCCTCTCAGGGTGTTACTCTGTAACTGACTATGAGGACCTCCTGTGGGAACCCCTATTCTCCTTTAGGGCCCCTGGTCCTGTGCTTGGTCAGGTTTGAGTGTCTCTTAATTTGTTCCTCAGGGGGATAAGATCCTCCTGGTCCTTCCGGGCTTTTCCTGCTACAATGGATGATTAGCAGTGTCAGACTCCAGTGTCCGGGTGAGCTAAAGGGAAGCCTCTTATGTTCCCTTCTTTAGTTCCATTCTACTCCTTCACTGGCCTCCGACACTCTCCGTAGGGTGCAGCACAGCTGGGTCAGTGTTCCCTGGTCCTGGGCCTGGCTTGATCCCAGCGACCAGCTCCTTCACTCTGCTCTCTCCTCTGCTCACTGCAGACTAACTGGAACTGAACTGAAACTAACTCACTCCTCCCCTCAGGCCTGGATATTTTATAGGGTATCTGGTTTAAGGCAGCCAGTAGAGCTCCCCCTCCAGGTCTGGGGTGGAAGGCGTTGTGTGCTGTGTGTACCAAAGTGTAAATCCCTCCTTGCACCGGTGAGTCCTGTGGCAATACTCAGCAAGGGTTCCACAAATCTCCTTCCAAAATCTTTGCATTTTGTCACATAATCACAGGGATATTGCTTCTTGAAAATGTGCAATCTCTTTTTTACCTTTCCTTCTATAAAATTAGAATTTTTTTTGCATGTACACAAGTGTGTTGTTATTCATGGGTGTGATTACTTGTAGGGATGAGCGAGTATGCGCTGCGCTACTCGTTACTCGCACGAGTATCTCGGTACTCGGGATGCTCGGTGAGCACGAGTACGCCGAGATGCTCGGACTGCTTGCTAATAATTAGCAATCTGACACACATACACAGCTCCCTTCAGTGCACACAGTGAGCTGGCACCACACAGGGAGCAGATTAATTGTTAGGGTCCCTCTGGGGGCCACAGCAAGGTGTTATATGTTGCGGCGATTTAAAAAAGCCCCCCCCCCCCGCCTTTCCCAGAATTACTCGTTTTATAACCGGAAGTCTGTGGGTGGAGCCTGTCACTAATTGACTTACATTGGGCTCGGTGCTCGGGCCGAGTACATGAGTATCTTGAGATGCTCGGCCAGAGCACCGAGCTCCCGAGCATTTTAGTGCTCGCTCATCACTAATTACTTGTTCCAGTGACTTGCAGTCATGTATGTGTATATTGTTCACTTTATACATGTGTATGCTATAAGTAAGAGCATTTTTCGCTGTAACAAGTAGCACTGCGATTTTAACCTCTTTTAATATGCAAGCTTTCCTATTTTTTAATGAAGAAGACTATGTAACTTTATATTTTGCAAATGTTGACCTTTATTTGGAAAATCTCTTGATTTCTTGTTACGTTACTTCATCATTCACCTGGGAAGCGGCCTCGGACCTGTCCATGCATTGCCCATTAGCCTTGATCAACATTCCTGAGGACTTGGTGGTGAGCTAAAAAACACTATTTTCTTTTTCTTAGTTCTCCTCCAAATATCAATACCCCCAACCACAAGCCCATGTCTTATCTGTGGGATGTGTAAATCAGGTGCCTTCAGCAGCCCACCTCATGGAGGGATTTATGAATTGCTTATACCCTGTGTGATTGGATCCTGGCACTGCAAGAGATGCAGCCTAGGCAAAGAAGAGACATGTCACTTTGGAGTCCGGCGCCATCTTGGGAATTCTGTACAGAGGAGCTATACCATGCTACTTTATGTCTGCTGTGTGGACATGAATCCATCCCAAAAGATGCTTGCTTTAGAGGAGATTATTACTTCTTTACCCCAAGGTCCAAGTGTGCTTAACTTCCACTGGAGCAGGTTGGAGAAGAGCAGGAGAAGCCCACATATTTGAGCTGGAGCACAACCCCATACCCTACTTTGGGCCTGATTTGCAGTGAGGTCCATATTCACTGCTGGTTTGAAACCAGAAGAGGTACCACCGGAAGGAAGCTCAGACTGTGATTTGTTCCCTGTCAGCTGGGCCTCAGACATTCAGAAGTTGGAGGAAAGAATCTGCAGCCTGCCTGACCATACCAAAGCTGCAGCTGGTGCTGCAGCCAGTGGATCTGGAGTTTAAGGAGGAGGTAGTAGTCCCAGAAGCTCCTGTTTCCCAACCTTCCATAGCACCTCTGCCAGTGGCCTTGACTGATAGAATGCCATGTAGGGCCCACTACCCCATCTCAGCAAGGATCCTTATAGGCCTGATGGACCCCGGGCCTTGTCATTTTTAGAAGGCTCTGAGAAGCCCTTGCCCAAGAGATTTTGGAGTGGTCTAAGTGGGTCAGCTTTGAAGAGCAATGTACCCAGGGCTAGGTGTTGGACTTCTTTCAGAGAAGGCGATATAGCTTCATAGCTGAAGAGGGCACTGGTCCCACCCTGGAGCAGGACTATCTGCCTTCCTGACTCCACACCCTCTATGTTGTTTTCAGGATTTCCTTAGCATTGTACGAGGTGTGGGATTCATCACCTGTGCACCTGTTACCATTTGTGCAATGCTACGGAAATTCTAAAAACATACACTGTTTGTGGCCCTTGAGGACTGGAGTTGCCCATCCCTGCTGTAGAAGTGTCTTTAGACGTAGCCTGGGGAAAGGAGAGTCCTCAAGCCCTTCAACCATGACTGTGGCTCTCCATGGGTGATCTTACAAGCACATGGGTGGTCACATTAACAGAGAGCATCCCCCACAAGCTTTGAAAGCAGGTACAAAGGTACTGGTGACAGTGTGACAGGTGGTGCCGTGATGTCACAAAGATTATTGCAGTTTACAGTTAAGGAGTCACAGGAAGCTATCCCGAGAATTCAAACTGCATTGTACTACCTGATGTCACCGCTTCTTACACACCCTGTGTCATGAAACTGGCGAGATTTAGCCGCTAGATCTCATGTGATATCGCGGCTCTAACGAGACAGTGAGTGTGAGGAGCACTGAGGTCACTGAGGTTATCTCAGGTAACACAGTGGGATTCCTTGCTGGGTGATACCTGCTGTGTCATGGCTTGTCATACTGCTGGAAGCCGCGCAGTGCCTGCTCTCCCAGCATATGGGGGTTTAAGTCAGTGATCTTGCCGCCCATATGCTGAGACTACTTTAGAATTATTGGTGTGTGTACCTTGTTTTGTTTTTAACATGATTTTTTTTTGTTGGGTGGAAAGGTAGACTTTAATAAAAATGGACTTTAATTTTAAAAAAATTGTGAAAGAGGAAGAGCATCTAACTGAGGCACCAATCCTGAGGTAGCTTCGGCCTGCTATTTTTAGGCTGGGGGGGAGCAATAACCATGGTCCTTCCAATCCTGAGAATAACAGACCCCAGCTGTTGGATTTATCTTGGCTGGTTTTCCAAATTGGGGGGAACCAATGCTATTTTTTAGCAAATTATTTATTATAAATAAATAAATAATTTGAAGAAATAGCATGGGTTGAGCTTTGTTTTGAGCTTTCAGTCAGGATAAAGCCTGTGGCCTGCAGGCTAAAGCTGTTTGCTTTATCCTAGGTGGTGATCAAAAATAGGAGGACACCCCAGGTTTCTTTTTAATTTTTTTTTTTTCGCTAAATAGAAGATTAAACACCCTTTAGTACCTCATGAAAGACATTAAAGTGTGCAATCTTACAATACATAGGGATATGGGACATTATATAGGGGTATGACATGTATGTATGTTTTTATCTATTCTTTCCATCTATCAACTATCTATAAATCTATTATTACCATCTAACTATTCATCTAACCATCCATCCATTTGCTGGAAGAGCTGAAAACTTGAATAAGCTTACTCTCTTAAAGGGATGATTAAAAGAGACATTAAAGGGAACCTGTCACCTAATCTATGGCCCCTAAACTATCACTACCTGCCCCTACAGCCTCTAACTAGTTCCCTAACCATCCGTGCCTGTCCTAATAGGGCTTTATAGAAGCTAAATATAACCCTTTGTTAACTTACATGTGACCGTGGGGTGTTCTTGTCAGGAGGGCGGTGTCAGGAGGGCAATTGTGTATAGGATGTAAGGCCTCCTGTTTGCTTTTCTCCGTGTGGGTGTTAAGCCCCCGCCTGTGTAGATCCTGGCTGGCCTCCTCTGCTCTCTCTTTCTCCTCCTGTGCTGTCGTCGGGTTACCTTCTGCTGACTACCGCTGATTCTCTCCCCCGGTGCCTGGCTCCCTGGTAATTGACTGCACAGAAGTCCGGGAGACTGAATTCTCCACGGTGTTCCGGGGTTCTCCACTGGGCCTGGTACATTGCAGTGGACACGGACTCTGGTGTTCAGTGGTTGCTCGGGGGTGAACCTAACACTGACTCCTTGGTCCCCCACTGTACTTCCTCTTCTACTTGCCTCTCGAGCCCACTCTTGGGCCTTGCAGGGCTACCGGAGACTGGTCAGGGTAACTGGTTTGGGCCTAATGCAGCACCGAACACCAGTACTTCTTTGCAGCTCTTGTATCGTCTGCCACACTCGGACTAACTCCGCCCCCAGCACCAGTAATTATAGGGGATCCTGCCTAAGCCAGCAGGTTGAGCTCCCTCTACTGTTTTGGGGTGGAAGGTGTTGAGTGTAACTGTGAACCCGCTGTGGAAACCCATCCATGCTGCGGGTGAGTCTGTGGGTACCTGTCTTTAGTAGGGTGCCACACAACTTTTTTTTTTGGCCTAGATTGGCTGGGTTTTTTTTGGCTTCTTTTCTAAGGCTGGCTTCACACTGCAGTTTTTTCACTGATCAGTGTCCATCCAGCTTGTGTGCCAAAACCAGGAGAGGAACTTGCAGAGAAAAACTATAATTAAAAGATTGACACCTGTTCTGAGTTTTGGAGACACTCCTGGTTTTTGCACACAATCTGGACGGATACTGATCAGTGAAAAAACTGCAATGTGAAGCCAGCCTAACATCTTTTAGCCAATATATTTTTTTAATTAAAACTGTTTTAAGTACTAGTGAGCAACTTCCTAGCAGTAGCAGTCTGAAAAATGGTTGGGTTTAGTGATGGGCGAATCCTAAATTACTCGGAATCGCTTGACTCTAGCGAGTCCGAGCCCAGGACTCGCTACTCGTTGCGAGTCTAGCGAGTCCAATGTTAATGAATGGGGAAGCGAGTAATAGCGAGTAGTGTGAGATTTACAACTCGCAGATGTGTCTCGGAAGCTTCAGCCTGAAGCAATCCTAGTTTTGTCATTTATTTGCATTGCTCGTTTACTTTGTAAGTAATCGCTGACTCGCACAGATAAGAGTCCTGTCTCCTGTGTTGGCTGCCAGCTCCAGGGTCCTAGAGCCCGCCTGCTGCCTGATGTAGCAGAGCTGAAATTGTTCTCAGTCTGCTCATTCCCTGTGTACAGACATGAATGTCTGTGCACAGAGATGATGTAGCAGAGCTGAGATTGTTCTCAGTCTGCTCATTCCCTGTGCATAGAGATCTATATCTATACACAGGGGATGTAGCAGAGAGGACATCGCGTTTTGGACTGCGTCGGACGGAAGAGGATTTTTTTAATTAAAGATGGAGTCCCTAATGGCTTTTTTTTTTATTTCTAATAAAAAATTTTCTTTGTGTTGTGTTTTTTTTAAAACAATTTAATAGAAATTCATGGCGGTCATGTCTAATATTGGCGTGACCACCATAAATTTCGGGCTTAGGGCCAGCTGATAATACAAAGCTGGCCCTAACCTCTTTATTACCCAGCGTGCCACCGCTACCAGGGCCGCTGGAAGAGCGGGGTTCAGCGTCAGAGGATGGCACTTCAATGAACGCGCCATCTTCTGGGGCGGCTGCGGGCTGCAATTTGCAGCGGGGGGTGCCCAGAAAGCTTGGGCATCCCTGCGCTGCGGATTCCAGCCCCCAGCTGCTTAGCTGTACCTGGCTAGACATAGAAATTGCGCGGAGCCCCACGCATTTTTTTTTAATTATTTCATGAAATTCTGAGATTCTGACTCTGAGACTCTGACTCTGAAATTCATTAAATAATTTTAAAAAAATGCGTGGGGCTCCGCGCAATTTCTATGTCTAGCCAGGTACAGCTAAGCAGCTGAGGGCTGGAATCCGCAGCGCAGGGATGCCCAAGCTTTCTGGGCACCCCCCGCTGCAAATTGCAGCCCGCAGCCGCCCCAGAAGATGGCGCGTTCATTGAAGCGCCATCCTCTGGCGCTGAACCCCGCTCTTCCAGCGGCCCTGGTGGCGGTAGCACGCTGGGTAATAAAGGGGTTAATACCAGCTTTGTTATACAAGCTGGTATTAAGCCCGAGATTCTTAATGTCAGGCCACGTTTGACCCAGCCACTAAGAATCTCCAATAAAGGGTTAAAAAAACACAGAGAAAATTTTTTATTTGAAATAAAAAAAAAAGCCATTAGGGACTCCATCTTTAATTAAAAAAATCCTCTTCCGTCCGACGTAGTCCAAAACGCGATGTCCTCTCTGCTACATGCACAGGGAATGAGCAGACTGAGAACAATCTCAGCTCTGCTACATCATCTCTGTGAGCAGGCAGGTTCTAGGACCCTGGAGCTGCACAGAGAAGACAGCTGGACTCGGCTCGCAAAGAAACAGCAGTTACTTTGCGAGTTTCCCTGCTATCACTGGCACAGTAGCCAGTGATGACTCGCACGAGTCCAATGCAAACAATGGCAATCCTAGTTTTGTCAGCGTTTCTGACAAAACTAGGATTGATATTGATTTGCATTGGACTCGTGCGAGTCATCACTGGGAAACTCGCCGAGTACCGAGTCCTGCGAGTCCCTTACTACTCGCCGAGTAACGAGTCCTAGCGAGTAGATTCGCCCATCCCTAGTTGGGTTACATATTTTAATCTCTTGGTATCTCTGAAAACATTAAGCTGTTAACAGATTGAACATGTATACAGCAAGCACAGATGTTCATTCTTTAGCATTTAATTAGCACTTTTCCAAGCATTTTATAGAGTAGATCTTACTTAAGGGCCCTTTACACGCTATGATATTGTTAACGATATCGTTTGTACTTCACGTTTTTTTGGGTGCAACAACGACGTCATAACGACGTCATTGCATGTGCAAAGAAGAAAAGATCAACGATAAGTTGGCTGATCGGAGGTTTTTGAACCGGACCTAAAACCAGACTATGATCGTCCGTCCAACCTGCAGCATCGGTGCGTGTGACACCTTGATAACGATGTCGTTAACGAGTTAGCCTATTCAGAACTGAAGGATGTAGGCGATCATACGACCGCAAGTATCGTTCGCCTGTCGCGGAATCGCTGTGTCGTTAAAGATATCTGCACGTGTGACACCTCACTAGCGATCATGTTCAAGCGATCTAGGTCAAGTCGGATCATTGGTCGGCTTGTTTGACCATTGAAGCGTGTAACGGGGTCTTTAAAAAGATGCTATGTGAAGATATTCATAGGTTTAACTTGTTGTCCTGTTTTGTGCCATTAATATGCTTTTTATTATATTTTATACTGAGACAGATAGCTTGTTTCTTGCTGATTTATATGAAATATGTGAAATTAAATGTGGCATACCCTATTAGATTCTGTATTATACAGTAAATGTATTTAGCAACTACCAGAGGCACAAAAAAGCTGACTTCACACTCAACATTAGAATCATCCACATATCAGATTGAGTATAAGAATGATCTGAAGTGTAAAAAGTTAATGAGTACCGTCTTTCCCCGAATATAAGACACCCCCGAATGTAAGACGTACCAGGGGGTGTTTGGGGGATGCCTAATGTAAGACATCCCCCGTTTATAAGACGTAGTGAAACTCCGGGCAAAGAATGTAAGACGTAGTGCGGGATACCGGTAATGCATTACCGGGTAGGTTTTACATACCGGTGCCTGTGTCCCCCTGTGTCACTGCGGCCTCTGTCATTGGCTGATCGGCCCCTGTGTGCCCACCCGCCGGTCACTTCCCTGACGTCCCTGCTCATTGGCCAGTGTCCCCCTGTGTCCCCCCGCCCGGCCAGAAGTCAGGGCCTCTGTGATTGGCCCAGTGTCCCCCCTTCTCCTGCACGAGGAAGAAGAAGCCTGCCCTGCCCTGTCCAGCACCGCAGAGGAATCGCAATCCGCCATTACCGGTAAGCAATGGCTGTGGGATACTGTAATGACAGGCTGTGGGATGCTGTAATTGCAGGCTGTGGGATGCTGTAATTGCAGGCTGTGGGATGCTGTAATTGCAGGCTGTGGAATGCTGTAATTGCAGGCTGTGGGATGCTGTAATTGCAGGCTGTGGGATGCTGTAATTGCAGGCTGTGGGATGCTGTAATTGCAGGCTGTGGAATGCTGTAATTGCAGGCTGTGGGATGCTGTAATGACAGCCTGTGGGATGCTGTAATGACAGGCTGTGGGATGCTGTACAATAATGGCAGCAAGCTGTGGGATACCGTACTGTAATGGCAACCCTTCTGTATGGCAGGCTGTGGGATACTGTATGGGACTGTATGGGTGACTGTGATACGGAACCATAAGCAATGCTTATACCGTACGCTATATTTCTGCCCCCAGACATGAGTGGTTCCGGCCCGAGAAAAAGGAAGAGCTACTCTGTGGAGTATAAAAAAGCCATGGTCGAAGAATCTTGGGGCAAAAATGTAGTGGAGTTCTGCAAGGAGAAAATGTTATTTTTTGGTTAAAACAAAAATCGTCTTTTTTTTTTTTCTAATATAAGACATACCCCGAAAGTAAGACATAGTGGGACTTTTGGGGGTCAAAAGAATGTAAGACAGTGTCTTATATTCGGGGAAACACGGTATGTGCAAAATGATGACTGATAATGTAAAATATGCTTTATTTATTTAAAAATTGTAAAATCTCATTTTGGAGATGTAGGACCAGCAAAAAACAGTCGGCCATTGACCTTTGCAAATAAAATAATTTTAACACGATAATTACCCAAAATGAGCCAAATTGGCAGTTTACTCAAACTTTCATCTTTATGGCTAGCTGAGAATTTGCTATGTATCTAAGTCTTAGAATACTATTCGGTTTTCTGAGGTGAATGAAAATCAACCAAGACCTAAATCCCTCTTTTCCCCTTGGAAAAAAATGTATTACTACATTCTAAAGCTGTAATGCTAGATGGCTTGTTAGTAAAAGAAAGACAAACTGAAGGTATGAAACACAGCACTTGCACCTATTTCAGAGGCTACAGAGCAGGCAATAGCAGATACTGCAAGTTCAAGCCTCAGGAAATGTGTGCAGATAACCAAGTTCTGATCAATATCTCAGATAATCTCTTAAATCTAATAGAAATCCCATCTAAGACATCATAGATATCATAAAAATACCCTGTGACTATAAGTAAAACCAGGCTACAAATAGTGAAAACCAGGCTTAAGCAAGGCAAGAAGTTGTAAAATTAAGCTTTATGCGCTGCATTGAGCACAAAGCCACAAGGATGATATTGTCTGTAAATAAGAAATATAGAAACACAAAGAATGACCCCGAGCCAGAATGACCCTGTGCCAGCCACTCTGTGCTCCATGGCAGCCACAAAGCACTCTTTGATAGGCTTTATTTTGTTTAATTTGGTCAAAGTTGTTTCCACGATGAGTTTTAGGAGAGTTTTATACGCTGCATATTTTTACTGTGAAGTGAATGGGTGTTATGCCCACCACGGTGGTGGCACCTACACAGCGGGAGACAGTTGGGTGTGGCGTACTCAACCCTCCAGTAGTCCCGCTGCTTTTACCTGGGCCCTGTTTGCTTCTTCCTGCATAGGTCTTCTGGGTGCGCCCTACATGCACAGCACGACCCCACTCCTTAAAGTGCCACCAAGCCCTAACCAGAAATGCTTAACAACCTATTGCTGAAAAGCATAGAGTACTTAAGGTGCCTTCCCCAATTGTAAGGTGCCTGAGAAATGTGGACTAGGCTTTAGAAACACGCTGCTGGTTTTCAGGTCTGTTGCTGTATCTGTGCCTTGCCTAAATGGTGTTTGTTCCTAGTTAACCTGTGCTAACATGCCATCTTCACCAGCCTTGCTGCTGCATCATGTGTGCCAGCCCTGTTGCCGCATCATCTGAATCAGTTCTGCTGCCATATTCAAAGAGTGTAGCTGCCTGCATTCAGCTGTCCAGTCTGCACCTACCTAGAGACTGTGTCTGTCCATAGGAACTTAACCAGTGAAGTCAGTTGTCATGGTACAGAGACCCCCTTGAGTTTTACCTGGCAGCTACTTACCTGCATAAGCCTACCCTCTCCATCTGAGGCTCTAGACAAGACTTGGTAGACAATTAAGGCGGCGTCACACGTGTCAACCAAGGCTGTGATGTCGGATGCGATGCACGGGTGCGCTCTCGCTTCCGACACTGCAGCCTTGGTGTCACACGGCAACATGTTGCTGGTGACGCCGCAGCGATGTGGGCGGAGCCATCGCTCGCTGGGCTGGGATCAACCCAGCGAGCAATCCGCAGCAATACTGCGGTATAGGCTGGATCGCCGCCAACATCGCTATTGCGGTGTCAGACACCACGATCCAGCCTAATCGCTGGTTACAGATTGACAGGTTTATGTTCATCCTCATAAATCTGTCAACCTGCGACCAGCGATAAATCGCAGTTGCGTCGCGCTGTCACACATCACGACACACTTGCTATATCGCTAGCAACATCACTTTTCGGCGATGTCGCTCGCGGTATTGACACGTGTGACGCCGCCTTTAGGCTCACTCCTCCAGGTGGAGATCAGTGCTTTGGCCTAGTGGGTCTACTCCCGGTCGCTTGCCCATCAAGAGTTACAATGGGATTTATAGATGTATCATTCCCTCTTGTACTTTTTTCGCGCTGCATAATCTGACCTGGTGTGTTTCAAATCCATCTCATGTCAATTTTTCTTGTGTGTATGCAAAGTTTTATATGCAGATTGTCCTTAATAGAATTGCATGGGTTTAGAAAAATGCAGATAAGAAACGTATGTGCAATTTTTGTGTGTGTTTCTGCTGAGGAGATGTGATTAAGTGTTTGAATAACCATTTGTCAAAGCTAAATACCGGTAAATAGCAGAAACAAAGCAATTTTATTTAAAACATATCATACCAAAAAGAGAAACGGAGCAGTAAAAATGTGACATAAAAAAATGTTCACGAAAAGGCAATGAAAAAATGCTACTGCTAACTTAGCTAATATAGTTGGTGCAGAAATCTGCCGAAAATCAGCAACATTAAATATTTAGCAAATATTCATCATTGGCTGAAAAAATTGTGGAACTGAAATAATAACGACATTCTATACAATCTGAGTAGAGAGATATTTCTTCATGTAGGTCATCAAACTGCCATAGTATAGCTATATTGCCCAAAAGGTGGCATCTTCACAAATGAACTTAAATACACACTGAGGCTAGGGTCACACATCCGTTTGTTTTTTAAAAAAACCTGATCCAGTTTTGAGCTTTTAAAAAGCTCAAAACCTGATCAGGAAACGCTCCTCATAGGAGCCTATGATAAAAACCGGATTGCTTCACAAGCAATCCGGTTTCCGTCTCCGGCTCTGCAGCCTGCATAAGAAATCATGCAGGTTGCAGTTTTCGGAGCGGTTCTGTTATTTGCAATGTGGGAGCCGGATTGATCAGGATGTGTAATCCTGAGCAATGCCGGGATAAGCAAAGTGTTCTGTGTTTGTGTAACCTTTTTATTTTATTAATAAATATTTCTATAATGTTTCTAGGGGGTGCCCACTCCCCCTAGAGACCTTCCACCCACTCAGGTGGGCATATAATGCTGGAATCAGTTTGTGAAGTGACAGCCAATGAAAATACAGTAGCCACCACCAATCATTGCTGACGGGGCGCAGTCTCCAGCACGCTGTGGCACGCCTACGGGAAATCAGTAGGCGACGCAGATTCCATCCCTATCGCCCCTTCACACGCCAAAAGCCTGGAATTTCGCCTTCATGATTGCCTCTGATTTTGGAGCAGTGCTGTGAAATCTGAACCAGGCGCAACCTTTTTTATCGCCACCAAATTCCCCAATTACACGCCGCAATTTCGAGGCAATTTCATGGCGATGGTGCTGGGGCAACAGATTGCAAGTCAGATTTCTCGCTGCGGTTGCGGCATCTAAAGGTACCCTAACACTGAGGTCTCCTAGGTGCCTTTGGAAGTGCACTGAGATAACTACTCTGCACTTAAAACCTGTGGTGTAGCTATACTTACAAGGGGTTAATTAAGGGTGGGGGTGCATAATTAAGGGTTTATAAGAAGCAGCTGGTTGGGGCTTCCAGTCCTTTGGAAGTGCACTGAGATACAGGCTGATTTGCTGCTAAGGGAAAAAAAGAAAAAAAAAAAAAACCTCTTTATATCTGATTCTCTAGCGAGTGTGACCGCGAGCTTTGTGTGACAGAGCAAGTGCGACAGAAGTAAGTGTGTGACTTGTGATTCAGTGAGGAGGTGTTTGGGAATCCTGCAACAAATACCTGTGTGAATTGCTGACTGTTTTTTTTTTTTTTTTACCTTTTTAATTTTATTGGGCTTTCTTAACTTTCTTTTCTCTCTACAAGTTTATAGACTCCTATTTTACTACCTGTAAGTTAAAGGGTTAACTACTCTGCACTTAAAACCTGTGGTGTAGCTATACTTACAAGGGGTTAATTAAGGGTGGGGGTGCATAATTAAGGGTTTATAAGAAGCAGCTGGTTGGGGCTTCCAGTCCTTTGGAAGTGCACTGAGATACAGGCTGATTTTCTGCTAAGGGAAAAAAAGAAAAAAAAAAAAACCTCTTTATATCTGATTCTCTAGCGAGTGTGACCGCGAGCTTTGTGTGACAGAGCAAGTGCGACAGAAGTAAGTGTGTGACTTGTGATTCAGTGACTTTGGATTAAGGGAGTTTGGAAGGGAGGACTTACTGAATTGCTGGTTGTATTTTATTAATACTTTGCAATTCTTTTTACTTATCATTTCTGTCTGGTGCAATCCCCATTAGGAAATGAGCTCCATGATTGGCAATGCCATCCAGTGTACATCTTGCCACATGTATGCATTCCTTGACCAGCCGGTCGAGGGTGCATACTGCTGTGTGAGATGTGAGTACGTTGTGCATTTGGAAGCCCAGATACTGGATCTAAATGAACGACTGACAACGCTGAGATCCATAGACAATATGGAAAGGAGTCTGCTGCTCACTGAACAGCTGCTCAATGGGATAGATGTGGGGGAGGATGGTACTATGGAGCCTCAGGACCATGAGGTAGCTAGCTGGGTGACAGTTAGAAGGCGGGGTAGAGGGAAGGGTGTCAGGGAGGCTAGCCCTGATCTGGCACACCCCAATAAATTTGCTATGTTGGCAGATGAGGGGGGTGTGAGTTCAGGGATAGCACTGCTGCAGCAGGGCATGACCTCTGAAAGCCAGAGGAGTGTCTGCTCCAGTAAGGGGGAAAACAGGAGAGTAGGGCAGGCCAGACAGGTGCTGGTAGTGGGGGTCTCAATTATTAGGGGAATAGATAGGGCAATCTGTCACAAAGACAGGGATCGTCGAACAGTGTGCTGCCTACCTGGCGCTCGAGTCCGGCACATCGCTGATCGGGTTGACAGATTACTGGGAGGGGCTGGTGAGGACCCAGCAGTCATAGTGCACATTGGCACAAATGACAAAGTTAGAGGTAGGTGGAAGGTCCTTAAAGATGATTTCAGGAAATTAGGCTGCAAGCTTAAGGCAAGGACCTCCAAGGTAGTATTCTCTGAAATACTGCCTGTACCACGTGCCACACCAGAGAGGCAACGGGAGATTAGGGAGATAAATAAGTGGCTCAGGAATTGGTGTAGGAAGGAGGGGTTTGGGTTCCTGGAGAACTGGGCCGACTTCTCTGTTGGCTACAGGTTCTATGCTAGGGACGGGCTGCACCTCAATGGGGAGGGTGCAGCTGTGCTGGGGGAGAAAATGGCTAGAAGGTTGGAGGAGTGTTTAAACTAGGGATTGGGGGGGAGGGTATTCATTGTATAGGAGGGGAAGATAGTGTAAACAGTAACCTGGGCACAAGTAATAAAATTGGGGGTGGCATGAGGGGTGGGGTTAGAACAGTCAATCTAGTAGGAAGGAATAGAGGTAAAGAGAGATGCATAAAGTGCATGTTCACTAATGCCAGAAGCCTCACCAACAAAATGGAGGAATTAGAATTGATTTTGTTGGAAAATAATTATGACATGGTGGGGATTTCGGAGACTTGGCTGGACGAGAGCCATGACTGGGCTGTTAATTTACAGGGCTATTGTCTGTTCAGAAATGACCGTACAAATAGGCGAGGAGGAGGTGTATGTTTATACGTAAAATCATCCTTAAAACCCATCCTGCGTGATAATATAGGTGAATCTAATGGAAATGTAGAGTCCCTGTGGGTGGAGATAAGGGGAGGGGGAAAAAATAATAAATTACTGATAGGGGTTTGTTATAAGTCCCCAACAATAATGGAAGTGGAGGAGAATATCCTCATAAAGCAAATAGATGAAGCAGCGACTCAGGGAGAAGTAATTATTATGGGGGACTTCAACTACCCTGAAATACATTGGGGATCAGAAACCTGCAGTTCCAGCAAAGGTAATAAGTTTTTGAAAACTATAAGAGACAATTACCTTTCACAACTGGTTCAGGACCCAACAAGAAGGGGGCACTGCTGGACCTAATATTAACCAACAGGCCAGACCGCATATCAAATACACGGGTTGGAGGTCACTTGGGTAATAGTGATCATAACTTAATAAGCTTTCAAGTATCCTTTACTAAGACGTGTAGTAGAGGGGCCACAAGGACACTAAACTTCAGGAAGGCAAATTTCCAACGGTTGAGAGATGATCTTAGTGCAATAAACTGGGACGATGTCCTGAGACATAAAAGTACACAACACAAATGGGAGATGTTTCTTAGCATCCTGAATAGGACCTGTGCACAATATATACCCTATGGGAATAAGCATGCTAGAAATAGGAGGAAACCACTATGGCTAAATAAAGCGGTAAGAAGTGCAATATGTGACAAAAAGAAAGCATTTAGGGAATTAAAGCAAGTAGGTAGTGATGAAGCATTAAATAAATACAGAAAATTAAATAACATTTGTAAAAAGCAAATCAAGGCAGCAAAGATTGAGACAGAGAGACTCATTGCCAGAGAAAGTAAAAAGAATCCCAAAATATTTTTTAACTACATAAATAGTAAGAAACTAAAAAATGATGGTGTTGGCCCCTTTAAAAATAGTCTGGGTGAAATGGTGGATGAGGATGAGGAAAAAGCAAATATGCTAAATGACTTTTTTTCAACAGTATTTACACAAGAAAATCCCATGACAGACAATATGATCAGTGATAACAAAAATTCTCAATTAAACGTCACCTGCTTAACCCAAGAGGAAGTACGGCATCGTCTAAAAATCACTAAAATTGACAAATCCCCGGGCCCAGATGGGATACACCCCAGAGTGCTGCAGGAATTAAGTACTGTCATAGATAGACCATTATTTTTAATATTTAAAGATTCCATAATAACAGGGTCTGTACCACAGGACTGGCGTATAGCAAATGTGGTGCCAATATTCAAAAAGGGGACAAAAACTGAACTTGGAAATTATAGGCCAGTAAGCTTAACCTCTACTGTGGGTAAAATCCTAGAGGGTTTTCTAAGAGATGCTATACTGGAGTATCTGAAGAAAAATAACCTCATGACCCATTATCAACATGGTTTTACGAGGGACAGTTCCTGTCAAACTAATCTAATAAGCTTCTATGAAGAAGTAAGTTCTGGACTGGACCAAGGAAATGCAGTGGATGTGGTGTATAAGGACTTTTCAAAAGCTTTTGATACGGTGCCACACAAAAGGTTGATACATAAAATGAGGGCAATGGGGATAGGGGAAAATATGTGTAAGTGGGTTAAGAACTGGCTTAGTGATAGGAAACAAAGGGTGGTTATTAATGGAACACACTCAGAATGGGTCACAGTTAACAGTGGGGTACCACAGGGGTCAGTGTTGGGCCCGCTTCTATTTAATATATTTATTAATGACCTTGTAGGGGGCATACAGAGTAGAATCTCAATATTTGCAGATGACACTAAACTCTGCAGGGTAATCAATACAGAGGAGGACAATTTTATATTACAGGAGGATTTATGTAAACTAGAAGCTTGGGCTGCTAAATGGCAAATGCGCTTTAATGGGGATAAATGTAAAGTCATGCACTTGGGCAGAGGAAACAAAAGGTATAATTATGTGCTTAATTGTAAAACACTGGGCAAAACTGTCACTGAAAAAGACCTGGGTGTATGGGTAGATGACAAACTCACATTTAGTGGCCAGTGTCAGGCAGCTGCTGCAAAGGCAAATAAAATAATGGGATGTATTAAAAGAGGCATAGATGCTCATGAGGAGAACATAATTTTACCTCTATACAAGTCACTAGTGCGACCACACTTAGAATACTGTGTACAATCCTGGTCTCCGGTGTATAAGAAAGACATAGCTGAACTAGAGCGGGTCCAGAGAAGAGCGACAAAAGTTATTAGAGGACTAAGGGGTCTGCAATACCAAGACAGGTTATTAAACTTGGGGTTATTTAGCTTGGAAAAACGAAGGCTTAGGGGTGATCTTATAATAATGTATAAATATATGAGGGGGCAGTACAGAGACCTTTCTAATGATCTCTTTACTCTTAGGCCTGAGACTGGGACAAGGGGGCATCCTCTACGTCTAAAGGGAAGAAGGTTTAATCATAATCACAGACGCGGATTCTTTACTGTAAGAGCAGTGAGACTATGGAACTCTCTGCCACATGATGTTGTAATGAGTGAGTCACTACTAATATTTAAGAAGGGCCTGGATGCCTTTCTTGAAAACTATAATATTACCAGTTATATATACTAGATTCTTTGATAGGGCGTTGATCCAGGGAATTAGTCTGATTGCCGTATCTGGAGTCAGGAAGGAATTTTTTCCCCCAATGTGGAGCTTAGTGTTGCCACATGGGTTTTTTTTTGCCTTCCTCTGGATCAACATGTTAGGCTATGGGTTGAACTAGATGGACTTAAAGTCTTCCTTCAACCTTAAAAACTATGTTACTATGTTACTATGTATGTATAGAACCTTTGTTAAGCTCTGTTATACAAGCACAGCCTTTTTAATAACCAAGTAACCTCAGCCCTCCTGGCTAAAGGAAAATGGATAGTAACCAGTGGTAACCAGCATCCTAATTAACTACATAACAACAAAATTAGCAGAAGAATACGTGGACCTCATAAGTTAAAAGTACCAACACTAGCAAATATATCAAACAACCGAAACAATGTGTACTAAGGTACTAAGTAAATGGAAGAACACAATGTGTTTGGGATGCAATTACAACATGTGTATTCAACCACAGTACATTAAACGACAGGTTTATTCCAAACAATTATGATGTTACATAGGTCAGGTAAAAGCAGATAAGGAAATACAGACACAGATGGCACTAAAGTCTGCTACAGTATGTCTGGGCAGCACTAGAATAACAGTTGGATTCTGTCTTTACAATGATTATGGAGATCAAGTAAAAAGCTCACACATATAATGCTATTTATCATATAACCCACCCCAAATGCCATGTGGTGTCTGGGGACAATACCCTGAGCAGGCTATAACCAAGCATTAGTGAAAGTACATTAAAAACCATACATAATCTAGAGAACAACCGTTAAGTAAAGTGCTAAGTTCATACACAGGCATGCTGCAACTGACTCATCGTAGACCGGATTCTCAGGTCTCAGGCGCTGGCTGTGGTTACGGTGCTGGGCTGTGGAGGCCCGGTTGTCAATAAAAGGGTTGAAAGATATTATGATTTCTGTTTCGTGACGCCACCTGTAGGGGTCCGGTGATGGCACCGGCGCTGCTTTGGACCTCGGGGGGATGGGCTGCAGCTAGGTGGATCCGCTCCCTACAGGATGAGCGGGAGTTCCCGGGGTCAGGAGCTGCAGGGATGGAATACGGCAGGTCGGTTGATTCTGTAGGTAAATCAGTTAATAACAGTTCTAAAATAAGGCTCGGACACGATGCTCCTCTGCACGGGTCTTTACTGTAGTTACACACGGTACACGGGATAATGGTTTCACTTCTTGGTAGCGGACTGGGTGGCCCCTGTGATGAACAGTATCCTTCCAAAGCTCCACAGTGTCCCTCTTAAACTGACTGCCCCTTGTTACTCTTCGCTACCTCCATGCACCAGGTTAGGATACAAAGGAACTTCTATTGGGCACCCAAGCCGCTGGCCGGGCGGCTCCTGATGGGTCCCTGGACCTCAATGATGGGTACCCCTCCCGGTACAGCTGCGGTGATGGTGGTTTTTGTGATGCGCACCTATGAAGCCGTCTATCACCCCGATTCTGTAGAGCAGCGATGAACGTCTGCACTATCTCCGAGCCGGTACTCTGGGTTGGACTGGGCTCAGGTCGTCTTTTCACCCGTTACTTGTTTACTTGGCCCCCTTCGTTTCTGGGTCACCGCTCCTCGGTGCCCTCTCTGTTAGCTGTACTGTCACGACATCTACTCTAGATCTTGTCTCTCCCACTTTCTAACTCTTTTCTGCTCTTTCCCCACTGCTATACATCTCACTCTCCTCCCACCAGGACCTAATTGGTCCTCTGCCTCTAGATGTTGCATGTGGTACATGGAGCCTTGGGATTAACTCGTTCATCACTGAGACAGAGAATACTGCAACTTCGGTCAGGGATGCAACCACACCAGCCACGTCAGGGAGTAGCCCCGGCACGTGTTTCTGTCCTTCCTCAGGGTGTTTGTGGTGCATGTATGGGGAATGGCTCTAGAAGGCTTTTTACAGGGACCCAAATGTGGGGGGAGCCAAAATGCCTTGTTTACCGGAAGGAGGAAATCCTCCATTGATGTCACATGATCCAGGACACCGCCCACTCCAGACCGCGCCATGGTAACATGACTACGGAAGCGGGCGCATGCACAGTGGCATTTCACACACTGAAGAGGAAACCAGGGAGGCACACTAGAGCCCGACAGCATCAGGAGAGATTTTAACCCCATATATGCCACCAGGGTGATATAAATAACGCGGTCATTGGGAGGAGAACTCATCTTTCCTCTTTTGATTGTCCAGTGTATATAGTACCAAGATATGGAACAATGAAAATACTGAGCCAACAATACATGGGAATAAATACTCCATATCACAAAATTATTGTAAATACATTCCGTGCAGATTACATAGTTCCCCATATGATCCCAATCAAACTAAGGGATGCTAGTCCATAATGGAGAAGAATTCCTTGGAAGAAAACATGTTCCATTCTAACAATATGAGTGCAGCTATTCGGCAGAACCAGAGCCAGGTGCAAGTATCTGGGGGGTTATAAAAACGGCAACCAACAATGAATAGCTACGCATATAGAGAGCTGATCAATTTATAGTTGAAGGTGTGATGGAGTCCCAGCAACCCCAAAAAAGGGGAGAGGAGGAGATAAAGGGGAACCAAATCAATGATAAGGCCAGGTAGTATTTACGGGACAGCTTGAGAGACCACATAAAAAATTCCAAATCTAAAGGTTGGATCGGAGGTGCAAAAACATCCTAGGGAAAGACTCCATAGTGATGGATAAAAGTCCTACCATCCCAGGCGCCACAGCACAACCAGAAGAGCAACCCTGAATTCGATATCTACAGGATCAGAGAAGATACAGATCAGGTTCAAAGAGACCGTAGTTCATTAACTTTATATATCCAAAGAAGTCCAGGAGAATACTCTCAGTCAGATGACCAACGGAAGGACAGGTACATTATTATTCTCCATAATGATTGTAAAGACAGAATCCAACTGTTATTTTAATGCTGCCCAATCACACTGTAGCAGACTTTAGCGCCATCTGTGTCTGTATCTCCTTATCTGCTTTTACCTGATCTATGTAACATCATGATCATTTGGAATGAAACCTGTCATTTTGATGTACTGTGGTTCAATAAACACATTGTAATTGCATCACAAAAACAGTGTTTTCTTCCAATTACTTAGTACCTTAGTACACATTGTTTCAGTTGTTTGATCTAAATAACTACATACTGCAGTTTCATATCTTGTTAACTTCTGAAATTATATAAACTGTCCAAAAATTATCCCTGTTTTGGGGAAAATACCTACAATGCTGGTGTTTATAAACAGGTGGTATAATGAAAGAAGTTACACATTTTTCATGCAGGGAGTCAAAAATTATCAGGAGCTTTATTTTTTGCTAAATGAAATAGCGATAACTTTTTCACAAGCCTTTAAAAAATTATGATTTTATTTAGGTAAACAAAACAAGTGTACTGTTTTGAACGTGAAGATGTAATGGCTTCTCAACTTGGAGTGAAAAATTATCTCTTGGATTCATATCAGTTTGATAGTCACAAAATAATTAAGTAATTACAAAGGCATTTTTTTAAATCATCCAAAAATGGTCCCAATTTTTTTTTTTACTAACTAGGATCAGACTAGCTATTTTCAAAGCGAAGAAGCAATGGCTTGCCGCCAAGCCTTTCCAAAAATTAATGTTTTGTTTTGCGAGCTTTTGATGTTTATATACCATCAAAAGAGTACATTTCGTATTAGCAGTATAGTCAATTAATATGAAACAAAGTGTGCAGGCAGCCAGGAGAGGTGTGCAGCTTGGGTGGCTGTGCAGTGGCAGTGATACGAACTGTGCAGTAGAGAAATAGGACAGGGAAGGCAAAGAGATGTCTGATCCACACAGTCTGACAGCGCAGTCTGGTCTATCAATATCAAAATTTTTAACAGAAGATGCAAGTGAGAGATTTAGGACAGGGCATGCTGAGAGATGTCTGTCAGTTTTGAGTCAGTAACAACAGCTATGACAGGAGCACTATGAAACATAGTGGGAAGCCAGGGATGTGTAGATGGCATAGCCCTGCAGTAGCAGTGGCAGTAAGAGATGCCACATTCTGAAAAAATATATTGGGACATGCAAAGAGATATCTGGCAGTGTTAGGTCAGCAGCCCTAGCAACAGCAAAGCAGTCTAGCTCTATAAAACACATTGAGCAGCCCGGAGGTGTGTGGCTGGCATAGCCGTGTAGTGGTAGTGACAGAAGCTGCACGGTAGAACAAAGGCCAGGCAAGGAGATGCGTGATAGTTTAGGGCCAGCAACTGCAGCCCTGGAAAGCATCAGTACTACATGTGACATGATATGCAGAGAGTAAGTGCTCCAAAGAATTTGGCTTTTCCCAGTCCTGCCCATTTGGCAGAGAGGTGTATTAAAACGCCAATAGTCACAATATACTTCCAAGACTCCACATTGAGCAAAAAAGCGTAACAATTATTCAGTGTTTTACGAATTGGCGTAAATACTTTTATATTCGTCCCTTGAATGTTTCCATTATTACAGAAATACTTCCTTACAAGTTCACATGTTCCGTATTGGTCCATCAGAACAGATCAAGCGGCATACCATTAGCAAAAAAGATGTGCAAACACAACTTTTCTGTCCGTTTTGAAAAAATTGATTTCTGCAGGATGCAATTTTTTAACATTAAAGCCTATGGATAATGCATTCATTAATGGATTGCCATTTATCTTGCATTTGAAACTGAGCCAGTAAACAAACAATGTATCCTTTACAAATGAAAGAAAAATGGACGTCTAAATAGCAATCAGTCAATGTATGTTTACTATAGACTCAAATGTTGCAAAAACGAAACCTGCAGAAATCAATTTTTTTGAAAATGAATACCAAAGTTGTGTTTACCCACCTTTTTTGCTAGCTGGATCCATTCTAAAGGTACCTTTACACGCCGCAACTGCGGTGAGAAATCCGAGAGGCAATCAGGAGCCCTGTCACTGTCGCCGTGAAATTGCTACAAAATTGCTACGTGTAATTGGGGAATCCGGTGGTGATTTTCAAAGTTGCGCCCGGTTCCGATTTCAGAGCACTGCTCAAAAACCAGACGCAACCATGAAGGGGAATTTCCCTGCTTTTGGTGTCTGAAGGGGCGATAGGGATGGAATCTGCGTCGCCTACTTATTTCCCGGAGGCGTGCCACAGCGTGCTGTATACCGCACCCCGTCCGCGATGATTGGTGATGGCTACTGTGTTTCCATTGGCTGTTCCTTAACAGGGCGCCATATTTGAACAGCTATCCATTCACACTACACAATGGCAATAGCATCATATATTAGCCAGCCTTCCTGCGCAGGCTGGCCAATCATAACGCTACTGCGTTGTCTAATCAGCGCATTTGGGGCGCGGTGTAAAACAATTTGGCATGCCTATGTTCTCACCGCGCTGAACAAGTGCGCTAACATTTCTTTGGGGATTGCAGCGTGTGTGAAGCGGCATCGTGAGTCAACCGGATGTTTCCCACTATTGGTGTGGGAACTTCCGGGACGACACATCGCCTTAGGTTGAGGGCGAAATTGCGGCATGTAAAAGCGCCTTCGGCATTCGAAGGCAACCATGAAAAATGTGCACGCCCACGTTAGGTTGCCTCCGATCGCCGCCAAAAGTTGCAGCGTGTAAAGGTACCCTAAGGGTATTTGCTCACAATTCTGAGGCACTGCATCTTGAACACAGCGCCTTTGGACCTGTGGGAACCCGCGGGTGAATGCAGGGACCTGTGGGAACTTCCGGGACGACACATCGCCTTAGGTTGAGGGCGAAATTGCGGCATGTAAAAGCGCCTTCGGCATTCGAAGGCAACCATGAAAAATGTGCACGCGCACGTTAGGTTGCCTCCGATCGCCGCCAAAAGTTGCAGCGTGTAAAGATACCCTAAGGGTATTTGCTCACAAATCTGAGGCACTGCATCTTGAATACAGCGCCTTTGGACCTGTGGGAACCAGCGGGTGAATGCAGGGAGACCGCAGCCGCCCTGAGGTGGGTGCAGGGCAGATTCTCCCTGCTTCCGACTCTGCAGCATGAAATGAGCATGATGCAGGAATGCAGAAGTCCACCGCCACCCCAGCTGAATTGACTCTGTGGTCAGGTGAAGCATAGTTAGGATGGTTCCACTATGCTGTTAATGTACAACCCAGCATTTTGGACGCAGCAATACACTACGTCCAAAACGCTGCATGCCCTGACCGTGAGTATACACCCTAATGGATGATTACTGGACATGTGAACTTAGGCTAAGGGCCACGTCACACACACAGATATCTATGCAGATATTGTTTGCAGATCTCTGGTTGCAGTGAAATCATGGACACATGGCTCCATTTGTATACTGCTACAAAATGGAACAATATGTCCATGATTTCACTGCAACCAGAGATCTGCGAGCAATATCTGCACAGATATCTGTGTGTGTGACGTGGCCCTAAGTTCAACTTGATTGAACGGTAGCACCAAGCAACAAGAGTCAATATTCTTTGTTAATCTTATAAAACTGATACGGAAAAGAGACCTATTTCACGAAAAAAAAAAAAAAAACTTCTATCTCCACAATGACATCATTGTGGAGATAGAAGTAGCCCTGGTATATAATTTTACTGTCACAAAAGAACAATAGGATATTTACAGAGCACAAAGGCCAAATTATGTCTGTGCCATGGATGTCATAACACTCATTTGTTGGAAATCCTCCTAAGACAAGCTTAATAAAAAGCCACAATGTCCTTGAGATTTTTCATTTGCTGAACAGATAACACATTTCTTGGAATTAGTTTTTTTTTTAGAAATTATTATAAATAAATCAACAGACTGACAGATCCAGTTTTTACCTGTATTTTGCAACATTTTTGCTCTGTATGCTTTTTTTACTATCCATCTGCATTGTGATTGCATTGTATATACATACAGTAACATTGATAGTGACAGTATGTGTCAAGGGAGTATAGAAAGATTAAAATACCTCATGCTTATTATTTTTCTCTACGTCATCAATTCTGTTTCCCACGGTTTCTGCATTTCAGTGATTGCAGTGATGTCTAAAGTTGCTTGTTTGTAAGCGTCCTACCATTCGGTTATTAAATTCATATATTCAGAATTGAACGAAGTGTTGGTTATGGTTCAGCAATCATAAACAATACCATTGTTACCAGTGCATACAGATACCTTCTGATACCCTGGTCTGCATCTGTCAGGCTCACGGCGGCTTCATCCTTTCTAATTTTTTGCATTTTATTTTTTAACAATTGATTATATAAATATAAGCATTAGTATTTGATACATTATTCAAATGAACTGCTATTTATTCATTGTATCATTGGTAAAATATATTGTATCTTGAAGTGACAATAAAAACGTTTTTCTGAGGTTGCATTGGTTACCCAATGGCTCTAAAAGTTAAAGTTCTTTTTTAACCTAAAATTATATTGTGGCTAATTAAACTTCAATAGTAGAAAAATTATATTTGGATTATTTGCCATTTACCAACTTCACCACCCTGCGATTTTCCATTTTCTGTTTTTGCCTACCTTCTTCCCATCAATATAGCCATATGAGGGCTTGTTTTTTGTGAGACAAGTTGTACCTTTGAATAACATAATTAATTTTACCATATAGTGGACTGGAAAATGGGAAAGTATTCCAAGTGCAGTGAAATTGCAAAGAAAAGTCCAATTTTACCATTGTTTTTTATATTCCATGTTCACTCTATGTTGAGTATGATAACTCAGGTAAGTTTGAGTTCGTAGATACCAAACTTGTATACTTTTACTATTTATCTAAGTGGTGAAAAAAATTCTGAAGTTTGCAGAGCAAAAAAGGAATTGCATTTTTGTAGCCATTTTACGAGAAGCATAGTGTTATCATTTTTCGGGATATAGGGCAGTGTGATGGCTTATTAATTGCATCTTCAGATGACATTGTTAGGGTGCGTTCACACAGGAGAATAGTGGTGTGGATTTGTGGAAATAGAAATCTGCCCCTTCAGACAAAATACACACCAAAAAAGATGTTATGCGCAAGATGTGTTATTGGTGCTGGGAAGGTGCAGATTTTTGTCCCGCATGTGTCATTTCATGTTAGTGACACCTCAGAAACATGCTTTGTGCCCTATGTTAATGTTTGTAAATGTGAATAAAATTTATTGGGCTCATCTATATAATTTGTGGGGACCTGGTGAGGGGCTGCATGATTGTATGATAAAAACTACTACTTTATTATAAACACAGTTTGAAATCCCTTCGGATTTTGAAGCCAGAGCAGGGACTTCTCTACCTCTTCTAGATAATTTGCATAGGTGCGCTCTATGCACTGAACTAGCAAAATCAGCGTAGATATCTATGCCTCTTCTAAGCAATTTGTGTAGGTGCACAAGCTATGCCTATTCTGAAAGTTCTTTACGTACTAAACTATCAAAAGCGGCATGGATATATATGCCACTTTTGACAGTTTAGTGCGTAGAGAACTTTCAGAATAGGCATAGCTTGCATGACTACACCATTAATTTTAACAGAGATAGAATATCAGATAGAATATCAAAAATAAAATCCAGAAATCACATTGTCTAAATTATGTAAATGTATTTGCATTTTGAAGAGAGAATAAGTATTTGCTCTCCTACCAACCATTAGGAATTCTGGCACCTACAGACCAGTTAGACGCTCGTAATCAACTCGTTAGCTGCATTGAATTGTCACCTGTATGAAAGACTCCTGGCCACACACTCAATTAATCAGTCAGACTCTAATGGTGGGTTTACACGTCGCGATATCGGCGTCCAACTCCGACCCAACTCCGACCAAAAGTCACGTGGTTCGGGCGTTGGAGCCGATATCGTTTGCGCGTTGTACGGTGTGAACGTACAACGCAATGCAGGAACGATGGCAAAACGATATCGGGGGTCGAATGAGCGTGCTATTCGACCGCCCGATATCAGATGCCGGTTGGAGCAGGATCGTCCTGTGTGACAGCCCAACTCCGATGTGTAGGGCAACGTCACACATTGACTCCAATGTTAACTGGTTGTTCCTGCGTCGGGGGGCGTAGACATCATACGGACGTTGCATCCCGATATCGCGCCATGTAAACCTCCGATGCGATGCAGGGAAAAGTGCGCACAAAAAGCGCGCTCCCGCGTCGTTGGTTATGATATCGGGCCGATATCGGGACGTGTAAACCCACCATAAAGGCCACTTTACACACACAGATATATGTGTCCAACTTCTGAACAGATCTCTGGTTGCAGTGAAATCATGGACACATTGCTCCATTTTGTACACAGCCACAAAATGGAACAATGTGTCCATGATTTCACTGCAACTAGAGATCTTTTTAGAAGTTGGTCACAGATATCTGTGTGTGTAAAGTGGCCTTAACCTCTACAACATGGGAAAGACCAAAGAGCTTTCTAAGGATGTCAGGGAAAAGATCCTTGACCTGCACAAGGCTGGAATGGGATACAAAACTAAATAAGTAAGACGCTGGGTGAGAAGGAGACACCTGTTGGTGCAATAGTAAGAAAATGGAAGAAACACAAAGTGAGTGTCAGTCAACATCAATATGGGGCTCCATGCAAAATCTTACCTCGTGGGGTATTCAGCATCATCAGGAAGGTGAGAGATCAGCCTAAGGCTGCTTTCACACTGCAATTTTCTTGGATCCGAGGCTGTCCGCTGTAAATCCCTATGGGCACGGATCTGCATGGATTTGCCCTTAATGGCATCCAATTTGCGTCGGATCTGATTGTGACCGATTTTTTGCTGTCCCCAAAATCGGATACTGCTCCTATTTTGGGCACAGCGGACCAAATCGGACACAATAAGATCCGACTCGATCCGTGGCCATTAACATGGGGGCCTATGGAGCATGGGTCCGAGAAAACAGCTGATCATTTCTCAAACCCAATTTTAGTGTACTGGGCATGCTCAGTACACTAAAACTGCTCCTAACCATCTAATTTCACTTCCGCAACGTGTATATATATATATATATATATATATATATATATATATACATTGCGGAAATGAAATTAGGTAAAACAAGTGTTAAAAATAAAAAATATGCATGCTCACTTGTCCAGCGAATTCCCTGATGCCTCCATCTAGCTCCCAGGACAGGACCTGGTGTTGTGTGGCAACTCTATCAGCTGATTGAGTCACATGACTGGTTACCGTGGTAACTGCAGTCATGTGACCTGATCAGCTGATCAGGTAGCACCGCCTCCCCAGGTCCTTTAACCCTTGGGAGCTAGATGGAGGCATCAGGGGACTCGCTGGACAGGTGAACATACATATTTTTTATTTTTAACCCTTGCTTTACTTAATTTCACTTCCACAATGTATATCTATACATTGCAGAAGTGAAAGTGCCCCACACAGCTCTTTCTGTGTCTGGACCTGTGAAAACTACGGCCCCGCACACAGAAATAGTATCTGAAGGTCACTCCGATGCTGTCCATTCCTGTCCGTGGGGTCCTGCAAAAAGTAGGATCCCATGGACAGGAAAGAAAAATGCTATGTGAAAGCACCCTAACATTACATGGGGGAACTTGTTAATGATCTCAAGGCAGCTGGGACAACTGTCACCAAGAAAACCATTATTAACACATTACCCTGCAATGAATTAAAATCTGGCAGTGCCCACGAAGTCCAACTACTCAAGAAGGCACATGTACAGGCCATCAGAAGTATGCCAAGGAATACCTTGGTGATTCTAATGGTACCTTTACACGCCGCCACCGAAAGGTAGAAACCGGCAGGTATCAGACACAATTGTACCTTTTACCTTCAAAACACCGCGAAGTGGCAGCGTGTAATTCAGGTTGTTCCTTCCTGTCTCTTTGGATACCTGTGTTTCAGCCGTGCTCAAAAACAAGCAGGCATAATCCCTATGGTGGCGGCGTGTAATCGGGGCACAGGCACGGTATTTGAGTTACTTGGGGCGTGCTACAGTGTCATGCATACCATGCCCCATCAGCTATCATTGGTGGGGGCTACTATGTACCCATTGGCTGTCCCTGCACAGGGCGGCATATTTAATGAGCTGACCAGTCACAATACACATTTGCTATAGCGTCATGTATTAGCCAGCCTTCCTATGCTGGCTGGCCAATCATGATGTTATTGCATTGTCCAATCACCGTACGAGTGTCGAGTAATACACTACTCTGTCACAACTATGTAGTTACGGCAGCAGAATATGTACGCCCATATTCCCTTGTGTTGGCGGCGTGTAAATCAGGGAAGGTGCTCCACAGAAGGTAACCTGTGGCACCCGTCAGCACTTCCGGGGAACGAAAATACCTTCTGTGGAGCACCTTGTGGCGGCGTGTATATGCGGAATCAGGTATCGTTAGGAACCATTGAAAACGCCCGCGTGCACGTGCGGTGCCTACCTTTTGCTACCCTCGGTGGCGGCGTGTAAAGATACCATAAGAGTGATTGGGAGAAAGTGCCTTGGTCAGATGAGACAAAAATTGAGCTCTTTGGCATTAACTCAAGTCGCCGTGTTTGTAGGAAGAGAAATCCTGCCTATGACCCAAAGAACACTGTCCCCACAGTGAAACATGACATTATGTTTTGTGCGTGTTTCTCTGCTAAGGGCACTGGATTTTCTTCACTGCATCAATAGGACAATGGATGAAGCCATATACTGTAAAATCCTGAGTGATAACCTCCTTCCTTCCCCCAGAATAATAAAAATGGGTCATGACTGAGTCGTCCAGCATGAGAATGACCCAAAACATACAGCCAAGGCAAAAAAGGAGTGGCTCAAAAAAAAGCACATAATGGTCATGGAGTGGCCCAGACCCTAATCCCATAGAAAACCTATGAAGAGATGTGAAGTGCTGAGTTGCACAGCAACAGCCTCAAAATCTTAATGGTTTAGAGATGATCTGCAAAGAAGAGTGGACCAAAATTCTTCCTGACATGTGCACAAACCTCATCATCAACTGCAAGAAATGTCTGACTGCTGTGCTTGCCAACAAGAGTTTTTGCCACTAAATATTAAGTCTTGTGTGCTAGAGGGATCAAATACTTATCTCTTGCTGCAAAATGAAAATAACTTTATATAATTTAGACAATGTGATTTTTCTGGATTTTTTTAGATTCTGTCTCTCACTGTTAAAATTTATCTACCCTTAAAATTATACATTGTTCATGTCTTAGTCAGTGGGCAAACTTATAAAATCAACAAGGGATCAAATACTTATTTCCTCCACTGTATAGTTTTATTTCCAACTGGGTAAAAGGGGGGATTTTAATGTTTAGTTTTTTTTTTCATATTTTTCAAAAAAACGTATTCATTTTCACTTTATTTTATATGGGGACCCTCAACACTGCACAGTCCGATCACTGCTGCAGTACAATGGCGTGCTGATGCTTGGCTCTGCACTGCAGAAAATATCATGTCCTGTGAAAGCCGCAGCTCAGGCAGTGTTTACAGGAAGTGAGTCATAACAGCAACAGAGTCATCATCTGTCCCCTTGCTTTCATGGCAACACATCGGTACTCCATCATTGTATTACAAGGTCACCGATTACAGTGAGGAATAGCACGATCCCAGCTGTGGTGTGTTAAATTGTGCTGTCAGAACTTGACAGCACGATCTAACGGGTTAACAGCAACAGGTGAATCTATGATCCTCTCGCACCTCTTAACTGCATGTATCAGTTGATCAGATCAGCTGGCATGTGCAGGGAATGATGGGAGATCAGTGTGTGAGTTTGCATCAAAGTCAGCGACACGACCTATGATGTAGCTATACGTCATTGGTCGTGAAGGGGTTAAAAAGGACTAGTCACCATATTTTTCTAGTTAAATTGGCCACACAATGTAATAGTGTACGGAGTGAATAATGCTTTTCTTTGTCTCTACTCCATTGCAGAGATACTAGTAATTAAAATATTATACCCCACAATAGCTTAGAGCAGATTTCTCACTGAATAAGGGTGCGTGCACACGATCAGTGTATGCAGAGTTTTGGACGCAGTGTCTTGCCGCTGCATCCAAAACGCTGCGTAGTACAGTACTAGCATAAAGGATGGGATTTCAAGAAATCCCATCCTCACTATGCGTAACCGCCCGCAGCGTGTTTGGAGCTGCGGTGCGGGTTGCTGGGAGTCCGCTCCTCCGCAGCATGTTCATTTCATGCTGCAGAGTCAGAAGCGGCTCCCATCAGGTGACTGCAGGGAGATGCCGCCCTGCACCCACCGCACATGGTGAGTACAGGGTGGCTGCGGTCTCCCTGCGGCCACCCGCGGCTTCCCTCAGGTCCGGAGGAGCTGCGTCCAACACGCAGTTCCTCCGGACCGTGTGCACGCACCCTAATAAATAATGTTACCGCCTCTATCTCCTGGTCTAAAGTCCTGCATGAGTCAGTTTGGGGGCAGGGGCAGTGCAGCTGAGTATAGTTGTGTCACATTGTAATGTAACCCTTCTATCAGCTCTCTTTCTATTCATAGCACTGTCAGCTCTGCTGTACTGTTCCTACCTCTACATTCCAGAAATGTGTCAGTAATCACACTTATGTCTGTTTTGTTCCATTTGTAATCTCTCTTCAGTGAGATCAGAGCTGGGTGTCATTACATCGCACACAGGATTGCCATGAACAGGCAGCTTTGAGATGTACAAATTCCTTAAGTACAAAAGACATGACAATCGAGGGAGGATCTCCGGTCGTAAATTGGTTGATTAATTACTATCCCCCAACCGTTGTAGACTTAAAATAACACACGTACTGCATTTACTTGGTTTAACAAATTGGCCACAGCAGCCTTTATTGCCTATTGTTTACATACTAATATAATGTAACAGGGTACACCGTCCAACGGGCGTCCCAACTTAAACAATAGGCCCTCCCATCATTTTACCCATGGATAGGCCCGGTCCATAAGCCTCTAACTTTTTCCCCTGGCCGCAATAACACCGGCCCCAGGGACGAGGTATTGGTTACCTAGAACCAATACCTCACCCTTGCAGAACCCCGTGCCTGCAAGGTACCTTTTACCTGAGCCCCTCAACCTTTGAGGTGGCTCATCTCCCCCTTCAAAATGTAAATCACCTGCCTCTGGACCAGACCTACCCCCGCTGCCGTGACATTACCAAAGCTTCACACCGGACTTCCAGATTACATTCATACAACACATCTCAAACGCCTTCACACCTGAACCCCAAAAAACCAGGGAGGGTGGGCGGGAAACTTTACAGGCTGTCCCCAGGAAGTGGAATGAGGGGACTTCCTTCTTTGTCCCCTGTATCTTCCCTTGAGCTCCCCCTCTTCCTCCCCCTGACCACCCCCTCTCTCATTTAGTCAGCACCCATGCCCCAATCACATATTCCCATTCCTTCCTTCTCCAATTAACTCCCTACCTCCCCGAATGTCATGTGGCCCCTACACCTTATGGGTTCCATGGCCTGCTTAAATGTGATTACTGACACAGTAATGAGGACAGCTGATAGAAGGGTTTGTAATGTGACAGCTAAACTCAGCTGCCCCTCCCGCCACACTGACTCACTAACTAGGGGTTGCAGCTGTATTACATATCATTCATTGACAAATCTGCTCTAAATTATGGACTGCTAATTTATGCCCCTCCTCCCCCATGAAAACTATCTGATAACACTCACCTGAACTAATAAAAAGTGAAATTATTAGGTATCAAATACTTTGCTAATATCCCTGCAATGAAGATTCAGATGTAAAAATAAAAATGTTGTATTAAGCTTCATAGCCGCTATTACATCTTGTGTCCAGTTTAACATGAACATTTTTGGGAAAAGCTCTCTTTAACTTTGCATTTTTTCTTAAAAGGCCATTGTGTATATGTACTACTATTTATTGTATTGCTTCACCATAACTTTGGTAAGGAAGAATGGCACATTCCTATTGCCTAAATGTTAAATCTTCTTTATTAGAATTCCATTAAAAAGACTTAACCCCTTATTGCCTGAATTAAATTACATATGCATACAAATGAATTGAACTGGTATATTGCGATTACGCAACAGTAGGCATTAAGGGGTTAAGAGATATTCACTATGAGTAACAGAGTGACGAGTTTCTGGCAGACAACGTTCCATTAATCAAAGTCTAGACTATGACCAAGGACACAATGGCTGCCAGAAATGCATCAGTCCGTTACTCATTGTAAATGTCTCTTACCACTTTTGTTGGAATTCTTATAAAGACATTTTGACTTTTTAAACAATGTGAATAAATCATTCTCCCAAATCTGTATTTAGTGTTGTTGGTCTATGATGGGACTAAAGGTGGGTTTACACGTTGCAATATCGTTCCGATATCGCAATTCAATGGCGCGGGAGCGCGCATTTAGTGCACGTTTCTCCCACATCGCATCGGAGGTTTACACGTTGCGATTTCTGGATCCAACGTCCGTACGATGTCTACGCCCCCCAACCCAGGAACGACCATTTAACATGGGAGTGAATGGGTGACGTTGAACTTCACATCGTAGTTGGGCTGTCACACAGCACGATCCGGCTCCAATCTCCATTCAATATCAGAGCACTGGAGAGCACGCTCATTCAATCCCCGATATCGCATTGACATCGTTCCTGCATCGTATTGGACGTTCACACCATACAACGCAGGAACGATATCGGTTCCAACGATCGAACCACGTGACTTTTCATTGAAATTGGACGCCGATATCGCAACGTGTAAACCTACCTTGACACCTACAGATGTGAGACTGCATTTGAAGGACTTTAACAGCCATAATAAGCCTTATTGCAGACTTTGTACTTAAACATAACTGTTTTTGCTTCTTGACTTCACATGAAATAAATGATAGTACTAAAATTAAAAGCAAAAGTACTTTTTTTATTGAAGAAACAATATAAAACACTAGATGGAGGCCGATGGCGGTGATGGTATGATGGGGGTGGGCTCGGTGGCCACCTCTCCTCTTTGTGCACGCTCTCTTTTCCCCTTGCGCTCTCCACCTGCCTGTTCTCTCTCCCTTCACATGTGCTCTCTCCTTTGAATTGTCTCCCTATGTGTGCTCTCCCCCTTTGTGTGCTGTCTCTCCTCCCTGCGTGTTGTCTCTCTCGCCCCTGTGCTGTCTTCTCCCCTCTTGCTCTCTCTATTGAGCTGTCTTTCCCCTGTGCGCTCTCCTCCATGTGTAATGTATGTAAATAAATTATATTTTTACTTAAAAACGTGATTCTGTGTTATTTTTATTAATAAAGTGTTCAATTGTCTGGTCAAAAATAATGTGTAGAGCTTCACTGTATTTTCTATTGTCAGGGGATATACACCAAGCAGCTACTGTCTGACAATCCCCGCTGCCTAGTGTTACTTTCCATGGCAATGAAAAATGCAGGGGAGCCCTATTTATTTTAAAATTATTTAAATAAATAATGAGTAAAATGACATGGGCTTCACTGCATTTTTGTTTGTCAGCCAAGGTAACCAAGGCAGTTGTTGGCTGAATTTCTCAGCGTGGTAAGGCCTAAGTGTTCTGCCTCCCCCGCATTGAAAATTGCAGCCAGCAAGTAACCCCAGAATTGGCATCTCCATGAGAGACACCAAAACTGGTGGTAACCCCATTCTTTCAGCTGCCATGTAGCAGTTGCAGACTGGGTAATAAAGGGGTTGATGTCAGGTTTTCTTGGCAGTTGACATCAAGCCCTATTGCTAATGTCATGCCAGCCATTAGTAATACTTTCAGTAGAGAGATAAAAAAGACACACACAAAGAGAGAAATAATTTATTACGTACAAAATAGAGACACCATGTTATCGACTGTATTAGCTCCCACCAAGTTCCCCACTGACATAACCCTGTAATTACTGTAATCTTGCGATGAGGCATAGTAATGCGTCAGACCACTGCCATCTTTGTATAGCCGAATATCCAAAGATGGCGGCTGCGTAAGTGTGCATGTGTGTATATGTGTATTTGTGTGTCCCCAACATATGAAGTAACCCGCTGTGCTGTATCTGTGCATGTATATGCGTGTGCATATATATGTGTGTGTCCCCACCGCGTGATGTGACCCACCATGTGTGTGTATATGTGTGTACAATTGTCTGTTTATATATGGACCCACTGCATCATGTGACCCACCGTGTGTGTATGTGTATGTCCCACCATGTCATGTGACCCACCATGTGTATGAGTGTATATGTGTGTGTGTGTGCATATGTGTGTATTTGTGTATATGTGCATGTGTGTGTTTCTCCGCCACATCACACATCTTGTGACCCACCACTTGTGTGTATATAAGTGTGTATATACATTTGTATATATGTGTGTACATATATGTGTGTGTATATGTGGACCTGCTGCATCACATGACCCACTGTGTGTGTATATGTGTGTTTCTATGTGTATGACCCCATTGCATCACGTGACCCACCACATGTGTATATGCGTGTATATAGGTGTATGTGTGTGACATGATCCACCGCATGTGTAGGTGTATGTGTGTGTGTATATGTGTGTATGTATGTGTGTATATGTGTATGATGTGAACCACCACATGTGTGTATATATGTGTGGATTTACATGTGTGTGTACACATGTGTGTATATGTATGTGTATGACATTACCCACCACATGTGTATATGTGTGAATATGTGTGTATATATGTATGTGTGTATATATATATATATGTTTGTATATATGTGTGTATGTATATGTGTGTGTGTTTATGTGTGTATGACGCAGGTCACATCATAGACATACACATATACACACATATATACACATACATACAAATATACACAGACATATATACACACATATATACACATATACAGTTGTGGCCAAAAGTATTGACACCCCTGCAATTCTGTCAGATAATACTCAGTTTCTTCCTGAAAATGATTGCAATCACAAATTCTTTGGTATTATTATCTTCATTTAATTTGTCTTCAATGAATAAACACAAAAAGAATTGTCCTAAAGCCAAATTGGATATAATTCCACACCAAACATAAAAAAGGGGGTGGACAAAAGTATTGGCACCCTTAGAAAAATCATGTGATGCTTCTCTAATTTGTGTAATTAACAGCACCTGTAACTTACCTGTGGCACCTAACAGGTGTTGGCAATAACTAAATCACACTTGCAGCCAGTTGACATGGATTAAAGTTGACTCAACCTCTGTCCTGTGTCCTTGTGTGTACCACATTGAGCATGGAGAAAAGAAAGAAGACCAAAGAACTGTCTGAGGACTTGAGAAACCCAATTGTGAGGAAGCATGAGCAATCTCAAGGCTACAAGTCCATCTCCAAAGACCTGAATGTTCCTGTGTCTACCGTGCACAGTGTCATCAAGAAGTTTAAAGCCCATGGCACTGTGGCTAACCTCCCTAGATGTGGACGGAAAAGAAAAATTGACGAGAGATTTCAACGCAAGATTGTGCAGATGGTGGATAAAGTAAAGACCTTGATTAACATTCAAACAAGTTCAAGCTGCCCTGCAGTCCGAGGGTACAACAGTGTCAACCCGTACTATCCCTCGGCGTCTGAATGAAAAGGGACTGTATGGTAGGATATCCAGGAAGACCCCACTTCTTACCCCGAGACATAAAAAAGCCAGACTGGAGTTTTCCAAAACTTACCTGAGAAAGCCTAAAATGTTTTGGAAGAATGTTCTCTGGTCAGATGAGACAAAAGTAGAGCTTTTTGGGCAAAGGCATCAACATAGAGATTACAGGAGAAAAAAAGAGGCATTCAAAGAAAAGAACACGGTCCCTACAGTCAATCATAGCGGAGGTTCCCTGATGTTTTGCGGTTGCTTTGCTGCCTCTGGCACTGAACTGTTTGACTGTGTGCATGGCATTATGAAGTCTGAAGACTACCAACAAATTTTGCAGCATAATGTAGGGCCCAGTGTGAGAAAGCTGGGTCTCCCTCAGAGGTCATGGGTCTTCCAGCAGGACAATGACCCAAAACACACTTCAAAAAGCACTAGAAAATGGTTTGAGAGAAAGCACTGGAGACTTCTAAAGTGGCCAGCAATGAGTCCAGACCTGAATCCCATAGAACACCTGTGGAGAGATTTAAAAATGGCAGTTTGGAGAAGGCACCTTTCAAATATCAGGGACCTGGAGCAGTTTGCCAAAGAAGAATGGTCTAAAATTCCAGCAGAGCATTGTAAGAAACTCATTGATGGTTACCGGAAGCGGTTGATCGCAGATATTTTGGCTAAAGGTTGTGCAACCAAGTATTAGGCTGAGGGTGCCAATACTTTTGTCTGGCCCATTATTGGAGTTTTGTGTGAAATGATCAATGTTTTGCTTTTTGCTTCATTCTCTTTTGTGTTTTTTCATTTAAGACAAATTAAATGAAGATAATAATACCAAAGAATTTGTGATTGCAATAATTTTCAGAAAGAAACTGAGTATTATCTGACAGATTTGCAGGGGTGTCAATACTTTTGGCCACAACTGTATATATACACACATATATAAACAAACTACATACACACATATACACACGTGGTAAAAATTGTTGGCACCCCTCGTTTAATGAAAGAAAAACCCACAATGGTGACAGAAAAAACTTGAATCTGACAAAAGTAATAATAAATAAAAAAAATCTATGAAAATGACCAAATGAAAGTCAGACATTGCTTTTCAACCCTGCTTCACCAGAATTTGAAAAAAAAATTAAACTCATGCAATAGGCCTGGACAGAAATGATGGGCCCCTTAACCTAATATTTTGCTTGCACAACCTTTTGAGGCAATCACTGCAATCAAACGATTTCTGTAACTGTCAAAGACACCTCTGCACCTATCGACAGGTATTTTGACCCACTGCTCAAGAGCAAACTACTCCAGCTGTCTCATGTTTGAAGGTTGCCTTTTCCAGATGGCATGTTTCAGCTCCTTCCAATGATGCTAAATGGGATTTAGGTCAGAGCTCATAGAAGGCTACTTCAGAATAGTCCAATGTTTTTCTCTTAGCCATTCTTGGATGTTTTTTACTGTGTGTTTTGGGTCATTATCCTGTTGCAAGACCCATGACCTGCGACTGAGACCAAGTTTTCTGACAAGGGGCAGCACATTTCTCTCTAGAATCCCTTGATAGTCTTGAGATTTCATTGTACCCTGCACAGATTGAAGACACCCTGTGCCAAATGCAGCAAAGCAGCCCCAGAACATAACAGAGCCTCTTCCATGTTTCACAGTAGGGACAGTGTTTTGTTCCTGAAATGCTCAATTTTTCCATCTGTGAACATGGAGCTGATGAGCCTTGCCAAAAAGTTCATTTTTTGTTTCATCTGTCTATAGGACATTCTTCCAGAAGCTTTTTGGCTTGTCAAAATGTAGTTTGGCAAATTCCAGTCTGGCTTTTTCATGATTTTTTTTCAACAATGTGTCCTCCTTGGTCGTCTCCCATGATGTCCGCTTTAGCTCAAACAAAGACACTGGTGTTCCTTGAGCTTGAAGTTCCCCTTTAATCTCTTTAGAAGTTTTGCTGGGCTCCTTTTTTACCATTTGTATTATCCGTCTCTTTGATTTGTCATCAATTTTCCTCCTGCGACCACGTTCAGGGAGTTTGGCTACTGTCCCATTGATCTTAAATTTCTGAATAATATGTGCAACTGTAGTCACAGGAACATCAAGCTGCTTGGAGATGGTCTTATAACTTTACTTTAACATGCTGGTCTATAATTCTCTTTCTAACCTCCTGAGACAACTCTTTCCTTTGCTTCCTCTACTCCATGTTGAATGTGGTAAACACCATGTCACCAAACAGCACATTGAGTATCTGTAGCCCTATATACAGGCCCACTGACTGATTACAAGATTGTAGACACCTGTGACGCTAATTAGTGGACACACCTTGATTTAACATGTCCCATTTGTCACATTATTTTCAGGGGTATGATCATTTCTGTCCAGGCCTATTGCATGAGTTTAATGTTTTAAAACATTCTGTGGAAGAAGGGTTGAAGAGCAATGTCTGACTTTCATTTGCAAATCGTCACTTCATTGAGGAATTGAAAAACTCTAATGCCACCTAATAAAGGTAGCAATCCTAAAAGTCATAATTGACTCTTTAACAAGCCTTTTAATATGATTTAGGATTTGTGCCAGATAAGAACCCCAAACTGCAGACTCTGCAATTCGGGGTGTCTGCCCCTCATTAGTGCATTGTGTGGGAATTCTGATCTGGCTGTGTGGCACCCTGGTACCTGTTGATTACCACCAGTAAAGGTACCTAAAAGACTTTGGAGTGTCTGTGTCTGATTCCAGAGCCTAACAGCAGTATTACCGCAGCTGCCTCACAATATCTTGTGCAGCTTCTGGGTCCGGGGACTCCCGCTCATCCTGTGGGGAGCGTCCCATATTGCTGCCTAACATCCCCCGGAGGCCTAGCAGCGAAGGTGAAGTCACCGGAACACCCGCAGGTGGCGCCACGAAGACAATTAACCCCTACTGTTCAGCCATCCCCCCTATTGATCTGGACCACCGGGCCCCACAGCCGCAGGCCGGTTCCGTGACAAGGAGAGTCAACGCCTGCGACGTGCAGAACCCGGCTATGGTGAGTCAGCTGTATGAGAGGCTAAGACGAGGAGAAAAGCTAGTCCCCCAGACCTCGTCTCAGCCTCTTATACAGCCAGATCAGAATTCCTACACACTGCACTGATGAGGGGCAATCACACCGAAACACAGCATCTGCAGTTTGGGGTTCTGATCTGGCACACATCCTAAGTCATATTAAAAGGCTTGTTAAAGAGTTGATTATGACTTTGAGTATTGCTGCCTTTATTGGGTGGCATTAGAATTTTTCACTTCCTCACTGAAGTGACAATTTGCATATGTAATTTCCCAGAGGAGCATTGTGGCTTTAAGTCTCCTCACTGCCAGCTGGCAGAATACTCTCCTCAAGGAGAATAGCTGTTCCCCCTGACTTTCATTTGTTCATTTTCATAGATTTATTATTACTATTTTTGTGACCATTGTGGGTTTTTCTTTCATTAAACGGGGGGTACCAACAATTTTGACCATGTGTGTATACATGTGTATACACACACACACTATACATATAAACACATACACACGTACATACATACATACACACACATATATACAGTATATACACACACTGTATACATACACACACATATATACACACATGCATACAGTATATATATCTACAGACACTACAATATACTGTTTGCACACATACACACATATACACACACATATATACACACATACACACACACCAGTCTCTCCCCTCCACCCGGAGTTACTTCAACGCACTCCAAGCAGGCCAATGCCGACGGACCTGTGTGACATGGCAGGGTCACTTGACCCCGCTGCATCACGCAGGTCCTTTGGCATCAGTCTGCAGGTAGCGCACAGCAGCAAAACTGGGCAGAGGGGAGACCATCAGAAAGGGGAGATATGGTCGACTACTGGAAGCGGGCGAGGGGGAGTCTGCACTGGGCTGCAACAATGGGTTTGTGGGGGGCTGTGGCTACGATGATCTGGTGGGGGTAATCGGGCTGCAAGGTGGATGCAGCAGGGGTGTCAGGTGTGTCAGCCAGGAGTGCAGGAGCAGCATATTGTTAGACCCATTACTTGGGTGTCCCAATATGGCATCTGGCGTCTTCCAGTCAGCATTGTGGACTGTGGAATTCAGAGATATTTAGACAGAAGTGGATGACGGACAACATAAGGCAATTATGTAAGTAGATGCTATTACAATTATTGTTAATTTTCAGTAAATTTATGAATCAAGAAGTCTTATGTGTGTTGTGAAGAGGAGATATGATACCTTATCATTAACCTGTTTCATTAGAAGCTACATCTTCCGATTAGCATTCTACTGAGAAAATTTGTATGATGTCAGGTGCCATTAGACCCTTATAAGATAGTTTTAAGATTTTAACTTCAGTACCTACCTTACATGTGTCTGACCATGCAGGAACATGGTTTGAGCATACCACAGCTCCTGACCATGGAAGGAAGCAAAAGAGTATACAGACATTACAACCAGGAATTACAACTGATTCTTTCTGGGAGGTAAAACGTGTTTTTAAACGTGCAATGAAAAGTATTTTTTTTTACAGAAAGACTAATTTGTGATCCTGTTTACTTTGTTTGAGGGACAAACCCATTAAAGACATCTTCATGGCAGTGACACACTGTGGTACAGCTGTAATTTCTGTTGGCAAACTGAAAATAGACTTTGCATTTTGGAGGCATAGTATTCAAAATGTATCTGAACGTACCATACCATGGCTATGGCAGGTCGGTGAGTGAGCTAGAGTATCGGTATACAATGTTAACAGATGTCTAAATATTTTGCAAACCTGGTGGTTAAAGCTGATGATTAGTTGATGAGCGAGTATGCTCTGCGCTGCTCGGTACTCGCACGAGTATCACTGTACTCGGGCTACTCGGCGAGCACCGAGTAATCTCGCGATACGCGTGCTGTGCTTGTGGTCCTCATCCCTGCATGTTGGCGCTCTTTTGAGAGCCAGCCCACATGCAGGGATTGGCTGGCAGACCACTGCAATGCCACAGCCCTGTTAGTTGTGGCATTGCAGTGATTGGCCGGCCTGCACAGCGTGACCGAGCCTTTATAAGACCCGGCCGCGCTGTGCTCTGCACACAGGCATCCAGACAGTGAGTGTAGGGAGAGTGTCTGCTGCTGCTTAGGGACAGATTTGCGGCCCTCATAGGTAGATCTGGAGCAGGGCTGCAAACTGCTGCTGACCACAACAGTCCTTCTCAGGACTAAACTAGGAGGATATAGGCAGGGTGATCCAGATCGGAGTCCAAGCTTTCCAGTGACCACAACAGTCCTTCTCAGGACTAATCTAGGAGGATATAGGCAGGGTGATACAGATCGGAATCCAAGCTTTTCTGTGACCATAACAGTCACCAGTAAGTTCGTATAATGACCAGCACTCACTTAGGTGATAGTGTGGCGGTGCAATTGTAAAGGGTCTGTTTGGCCCACAATGTAGAATAAAGTATAATCAATGCACTCGCGCTGTTGTTTAGTTGCTTAGTGTGGATTTATTTCAAATAAAGTGAAGATGGTGACAGAGCTGGTTAACGTTTCGGCCTAATAACGGCCTTGATCACAACGTCACTAAAGATAAAAAGTGAAAAAAACTTTTTACAATGATATTATGTGAGGTATATACAGGTGTTAAAAAGCTAAAGGAGCCAATATATACAAATGTACAAGATATACATCAGAGGCCAATGTCGACTCTTTTGGCTGATAGTATGTAGATTGGGACACCATAGTATCTAGTAATGGAAAAGCCATGAGGTAGGCCAAAGACATGGTGGGGATCAAGGAAGAAATGATGAAGAAAAGAGAAATAGATTTGGACAACCTATTACCTGCTGTCTCGGTTTAATGTAAGGGTTCCCACTCAAAAGAGATAGAGTGTTACGTGGAGTATAAGTATGTTGATGTTACCTATGGTTAAGCACATAAAACGTCACTCAGAGGCAAGTATAGTATTGTTGTGTTGCTAAGTAGTATATATATATACCTCAATTCCAGTCATGAGAGATGTAAGGGTATGGTGAACTTGTAAACCATGTATGAAGGATACAGGGTTCCAGGACTTAGGTTGTCCAGTAGGTAGTGGTATTGTTAACTCCTACAGATGTCTCAGATGGAGGGTTAAAGGATATGTCTGAAACAAAGTAACCATTAGATTCCATCTGGGTTCTTATATATGTATGGTGGAGTATGTGCCATTAGGTAATATACCTTAAGTCCACAGCTAGGGGTTAACCCATATGTTGTAGTGTGGTAGCCCTCATGGGGGTCCAGACGGGTCAATAGTGTCACTAAGGCACAAGGAGAGAAAGTTGTAAGTATATGGAGAAGTACTTATCTTAGTATAGTGCAGGGGGTCCAGAGTGTGTCCTATACCGGGAGCGGTCTTGTATGGCCAGCACGGTCCGTGCCTAGGCAGGTAATGACAGTGAGCCCCTGTGCTTTGCGGTGCTTTATCCGCGCCAGGTCTGTCACCTGACCCGAAGTGAAGCGCCCGGTCGGCAGACATGCGCGAAGCGCATAGAATCCGACCGGAAGTGACGTTGCGCTTTGCTTTGTGCGTTATCACGGTGATGTGCTGTGTTACAACGCTTGGGAATGAGTCTGTGTACTAGCGGTCAGTCTCCTAGTGGTATGATGAATGGATTAAACCCAAGTTTAGGGAGAAAGGAGACAAAGAGTATCAAGTGCTTAGGAATTGAAGTAATGAGTTGGGTATGCATTAGAATAGATGGAGAACCAGTTAACAGGGTGGTTAGATTGTATATAGAGGGGAATACAAGAATAAATTCATATATAAACAAGAAGTCATGATCACTTATACTATATACTAGGTTACAAAGGAACAGCAACAGACATCACTGATAGGTCAGCCACAATGATTTACATGCATAAAAAACCATCAATAGATGCAGTTAAACTGACATGTATTTAGAAATATGTATTTGACTGATATCTGAATATGTCTTAATATATAGTCAATGTAGTATTGTGTTCATGTGTGTCTCATATAAATTAGAAGTTAACCACAAAAATTAAAGCGAGGATATTCTCCAGAACTGGTCACAGGTTTCATTAGTATATAGGAATCCAAACCCAAATAAACTTAAGCGAAAAGAAAAGGTTAAAAGTAGAAAGAAAACTTAAAAACTTGGGAGTAATAGAGGGACACTATTGTATCTTACCCAGTGGGATGGTACGACGGAGGCGATAAATGGTTAAGTGGGAATCTGTAAAGAAAAGGGGGGGGGGAAGGTTTCTAGGTTAACCAATCCATTTCTCTATTCAAACCCTTAGGTGTTAGGGTATCCAGAGTATATATCCAGTATCTTTCTCGCTTTTTTAGGAGTTTAATGTGGTCCCCACCTCTTCGGGGTCTGGGGACATGTTCTATAACTTGGAAACGAAGCTGTGCCACATTGTGATTGGCTTCCTTAAAATGGTAGGGAAGTGGTAACCATGATTTTTCACAACGTATAGTCGATTTGTGGCTTGCAATTCTATCTCTAATTGGTTGAATGGTTTCTCCTATGTATAGGAGGCCACATGGGCACTTGATCAGATAAACTACATAGCTCGTTCCACAGTTATAGAAGCCCCTAGCACGGTATGATTTGCCAGTGCGAGGATGGACTATTTCAGATCCTTTGATAACGTTGGAACAACACATGCAGCCCAAACAGGGAAAAGTGCCATGCCTATGTCCACCTGTCAGTGTCCTGGTCAATGATTTCTTTTTGGATCCTACGTCTGCTCGAACTAGTCGATCTTTAATGTTCGGTGGCCTTCTACTACACATGAGAGGTGTATTTTGAAAAGCTGTTATCTTAGGGTGCGCCTTGCCTAGTAGTGACCAGTTTCTTCCTTTCCAGGTTATATACTTTTGGCATAAGTGGGTGGAATGTGTGCACAAAGGGTATTCTGTTTGTTTCCCTAGGTTGTCGTGTCTCATTCTTGTTATTCGTGATGGCAATATTGAGTTCTTTATCAAGTAATGGGGGGGGTAATTCCTAGCCAAAAATTTTTTGGACATTTCTGTCAGTCTGGTGACTCTGGTTGTTTCATTGGATACGATGCGGGTTACTCGTTTGAATTGCGACCTGGGTAGACTATTTCTCGTCAGTTTGGGGTGACAACTGTTGTATAGCAGAAGACCATTTTTGTCCGTAGGCTTAGTATACAAGTCTGTCGTTAAGTAGCCATGTGTGTCTTTGAGGATAAGAGTGTCTAAGAACGAGATTTGATTGACATGTGAGTTAAGTGTGAATTTCAGCTCGGGTCTTACTGAGTTTATGGCGTTGAGGAATGTTAGTAAGGATTCTTCAGTGTCATTCCATATACAGAACACATCGTCGATGTATCTGTACCATGTAATGGCATACTTCCTAAACAGATCATTAGTATATATGTAGTTCTCCTCAAATCGATCCATATACAAATTTGCATATGCGGGGGCTTCATTCGACCCCATTGCTGTATCACAGGACTGCACATAAAAATGGTCCTCGAAAAGAAAATAGTTTTCCCGGAGGACCAATTCCAGGAGTTCAAGGCAAAGATCCCTGATATTGGTATCGACGTTACTGTGGGATAGTGTATGTTTAACTGCTTCAATCCCCTTATCATGAGTGATGGAGGTGTATAGACTGTTTACATCCAGTGTACACAAAAGGCTGTCAGGGGGGATTGAGTTGATACTCTTGATTTTATTGAGGAAGTCCCCTGTATCCAAGATAAAGGATTTAACAGACCTTGTGTATGGTGTAAGGATCTTTTCTAAAAAAAATAGATAGTGGGCTGAGAATTGAGTCTGTGCCTGCCACGATAGGACGTCCTGGTGGGTCGTGTAGATTTTTGTGGATCTTGGGTAGAGTGTACAGTACAGGTGTTACAGGATTATCGTTAATTAGGAAAGATTTGGTTTTTTAATCGATCGTGTTGTTATGGTAGTATTTATTCACTAGTCTGTGTATTTTTGTGCGTATGCTGAAGATAGGGTCATTCCCAACTCTTTGGTATGTTGTCTCGTCTGATAATTGTCTTTTGATTTCTGAGATATATTGGGTCTTGTTCATAACAACGATCGCTCCCCCCTTGTCCGCTGGTTTAATAGTGATGTTGGAGTTTTCTTTTAGGGAGGTGATAGCTTGTCTTTCTAGAGCAGTCAAATTGGTGCGGATAGGGAGGAGACCAATCTGCTGTTCACGAACAACATCATTAATGTCTCGTTTTAATATATTGATGTAAGTTTCAACAGCATGGTCTTCTTTAGGTGGGTTGAAATTACTTGGGTTTCTCAAGCCTAGTGATGAAATGGTTATCTTATTGGTGGGTGTATGGCTGTGCACTGAGCCTAGTGTGTTTATTGTAGGTACAGTTGGCTGATCAAAATGTGCTTTTAGTCTAATTGAACGGTAGAAGCGCTCTAAATCACACTCAAGTTGGAAGGAATCCCACCTAGGCGTGGGACAAAAGGAAAGACCCTTGTTGAGAACGGATAGTTCAACAGGGGAAAGAGAATAGTCAGATATGTTCACAACTAGGTTTGGATTCCTACCTGTGACCTCAATATCATCTGGCGGTCTGCATCCCGTCCGCTTGGACCTCCTGATGGCTTTCCGTCTTGTCCTAAAAAAAGGGGGGTGTAGTACGGGGCAGGGGAGAGCCCCCCGTATCGCTTCCCGATCCCGCCGAGGATCCTCCTGCTGGTGTAGAACCGCCAGATGGTGGATGACCACCTGCTGGTTTTTTGGGTTTTGGCCATGGGCGTCTTGGTTGTGGTGGGTCGTCCCACCTATAGACCTTGTTGTTGAGGTAACCTTCCGTATCCCTCTGGAACTTGTTCCTTTTCCTTTCTTGTAGAGTTTTGGTGTGGGTAGCAAGTGTAGACTCAACTTTACTTTTTAGGTTGGCAAATTCTATGTTGCTTAGAGTGGAGGCCAGCTGAGTCTCAATTGCCGCAACTTTGAGTTCTGATTCCTTGATTGCGTCTTGCAGATGTTCAATGGTGAGCAATATGAGATCTAGTGAGCATTTGTTCAATATTTTTTGAAATGTAGCACAGTACTTTTCGTTGTCTGAAAATAGAGTTGGTCGGAGGTTGCACCTTAGTCCTCTAGGGATCTTGCTTTGGCGGTAATATTCTCCCAAGGTGGCGCAATGCAGATCAAATGAGATAAGTTTCTTCCTCTCCTTCTCCCAGTCCTTAGTCTTAATGTCTCGGGCAGGAACTCTTAAGAAATGGGTGTCAGTCCTGATTTTGGCTAGAATTGAGGTACTAGCGGATTCGTCATATCCGAAGGTCTCAGACATTGGGGTTGGTGGTGCTGAAGTCAAATTTAGTCAATAGTAAGTTCGTATAATGACTAGCACTCACTTAGGTGATAGTGTGGCGGTGCAATTGTAAAGGGTCTGTTTGGCCCACAATGTAGAATAAAGTATAATCAATGCACTCGCGCTGTTGTTTAGTTGCTTAGTGTGGATTTATTTCAAATAAAGTGAGGATGGTGACAGAGCTGGTTAACGTTTCGGCCTAATAACGGCCTTGATCACAACGTCACTAAAGATAAAAAGTGAAAAAAAACTTTTTACAATGATATTATGTGAGGTATATACAGGTGTTAAAAAGATAAAGGAGCCAATATATACAAATGTACAAGATATACATCAGAGGCCAATGTCGACTCTTTTGCTGATAGTATGTAGATTGGGACACCATAGTATCTAGTAATGGAAAAGCCATGAGGTAGGCCAAAGACATGGTGGGGATCAAGGAAGAAATGATGAAGAAAAGAGAAATAGATTTGGACAACCTATTACCTGCTGTCTCGGTTTAATGTAAGGGTTCCCACTCAAAAGAGATAGAGTGTTACGTGGAGTATAAGTATGTTGATGTTACCTATGGTTAAGCACATAAAACGTCACTCAGAGGCAAGTATAGTATTGTTGTGTTGCTAAGTAGTATATATATATACCTCAATTCCAGTCATGAGAGATGTAAGGGTATGGTGAACTTGTAAACCATGTATGAAGGATACAGGGTTCCAGGACTTAGGTTGTCCAGTAGGTAGTGGTATTGTTAACTCCTACAGATGTCTCAGATGGAGGGTTAAAGGATATGTCTGAAACAAAGTAACCATTAGATTCCATCTGGGTTCACCAGACTTTTGTATTTACTAGCTTGATACAGGTTAGGGACTAAAATCCTTCTCTCCTGTGACCATAACAGTCACCAGACTGTTGTACTTACTACCTTGATACAGGTTAGGGACTAAAATCCTACTCTCCTGTGACCATTACAGTCACCAGACTGGTGTACTTATTACCTTAATACAGGTTAGGGACTAAAATCCTACTCTCCTGTGACCATTACAGTCACCAGACTGATGTACTTACTACCTTAATACAGGTTAGGGACTAAAATCCTACTCTCCTGTGACCATTACAGTCACCAGACTGTTGTACTTACTACCTTAATACAGATTAGGGACTAAAATCCTACTCTCCTGTGACCATTACAGTCACCAGACTGGTGTACTTACTACCTTAATACAGGTTAGGGACTAAAATCCTAATCTCCTGTGACCATTACAGTCACCAGACTGTTGTACTTACTACCTTGATACAGGTTAGGGACTAAAATCCTACTCTCCTGTGCCTGAACAGTCACCAGACTGTTGTACTTACTACCTTCATACAGGTTAGGGACTAAAATCCTTCTCTCCTGTGACCATTACAGTCACCAGACTGTTGTACTTACTACCTTGATACAGGTTAGGGACTGAAATCCTACTCTCCTGTGACCATTACAGTCACCAGACTGTTGTACTTACTATCTTAATACAGGTTAGGGACTAAAATCCTACTCTCCTGTGACCATTACAGTCACCAGACTGGTGTACTTACTACCTTAATACAGGTTAGGGACTAAAATCCTACTCTCCTGTGACCATTACAGTCACCAGACTGGTGTACTTACTACCTTAATACAGGTTAGGGACTAAAATCCTACTCTCCTGTGACCATTACAGTCACCAGACTGGTGTACTTACTACCTTAATACAAATTAGGGACTAAAATCCTACTCTCCTGTGACCATTACAGTCACCAGACTGGTGTACTTACTACCTTAATACAGGTTAGGGACTAAAATCCTACTCTCCTGTGACCATTACAGTCACCAGACTGGTGTACTTACTACCTTAATACAGGTTAGGGACTAAAATCCTACTCTCCTGTGACCATTACAGTCACCAGACTGGTGTACTTACTACCTTAATACAGGTTAGGGACTAAAATCCTAATCTCCTGTGACCATTACAGTCACCAGACTGTTGTACTTACTACCTTGATACAGGTTAGGGACTAAAATCCTACTCTCCTGTGACCATTACAGTCACCAGACTGTTGTACTTACTACCTTAATACAGGTTAGGGACTAAAATCCTACTCTCCTGTGACCATTACAGTCACCAGACTGGTGTACTTACTATCTTAATACAATACAGGTTAGGGACTAAAATCCTACTCTCCTGTGACCATTACAGTCACCAGACTGGTGTACTTACTACCTTAATACAGGTTAGGGACTAAAATCCTACTCTCCTGTGACCATTACAGTCACCAGACTGGTGTACTTACTACCTTAATACAGGTTAGGGACTAAAATCCTACTCTCCTGTGACCATTACAGTCACCAGACTGGTGTACTTACTACCTTAATACAGATTAGGGACTAAAATCCTACTCTCCTGTGACCATTACAGTCACCAGACTGGTGTACTTACTACCTTAATACAGGTTAGGGACTAAAATCCTACTCTCCTGTGACCATTACAGTCACCAGACTGGTGTACTTACTACCTTAATACAGGTAAGGGACTAAAATCCTACTCTCCTGTGACCATTACAGTCACCAGTCTGGTGTACTTACTACCTTAATACAGGTTAGGGACTAAAATCCTACTCTCCTGTGACCATTACAGTCACCAGACTGGTGTACTTACTACCTTAATACAGGTTAGGGACTAAAATCCTACTCTCATGTGACCATTACAGTCACCAGACTGGTGTACTTACTACCTTAATACAGGTTAGGGACTAAAATCCTACTCTCCTGTGACCATTACAGTCACCAGACTGGTGTACTTACTACCTTAATACAGGTTAGGGACTAAAATCCTACTCTCCTGTGACCATTACAGTCACCAGACTGGTGTACTTACTACCTTAATACAGGTTAGGGACTAAAATCCTAATCTCCTGTGACCATTACAGTCACCAGACTGTTGTCGCTGTATACAAGCAAAATGCGCAAGGGCGTTGGCAAGGAACAAGGAAGTGAATATGATGGTGGTGCAGGCAGAGGCCGAGGTCTTGTGCAAGCACTAATTTTGCAACAACAAAGGGGCACATCTACTCGCTCACACGTCCTGTCCCAAATTCTTGGGGCACGCTGCAGTACACCGCTCTTGAACCAACACCAGTGTCAACAGGTTGTTACTTGGATAGCGGATAATGCTTCAAGTCAGATTGGCACCTACACAAACACCCTGTCTTCCACACGCTCAACTGTCAGTAGCCGTGATACTGCACCGCACATTTCTCAACCTGATCCTCCTTCCTACCACCAGGCCGAGTACACGTCCACGGACACTACTGATCCCACACTTGGACACTCGGAAGTCCAGAAGTGTGTACCCATGGGTGAGTGGAGGTACATGGCAAATTCCCATAACAAAATTTAAATTCAGTTGTCATTTGTTGGTGGTGTGGTGAAGTCTGGCCCAATCCAACCCTTGTTCATCTTGATCAGAGTCAGCCTGTCAGCATTTTCAGTTGACAGGCGGGTGCGTTTATCAGTAATGATTCCACCTGCGGCTCTGAAAACACGCTCTGACAAAAGCTAGCGGCAGGGCAGGCCAGGACTTCCAAGGCGTAGAGAGCCAATTCATGCCACGTGTCCAGCTTGGAGACACAATAATTTTAAGGCACAGAGGAATCTAGCAGTACAGTTGTTTGATCTGCAAGGTACTCCTTCAGCATCTGGCCAAACTTAGCATTTCTTGTGGCACTACCCCGCACCTCAGGGGCTGTGGTACGTGAGAGGCTGAGAAAACTTTCCCACATCGTAAAGACTGTTCCCCTACCTCTGGCGATTGGACTTGTGCCCCTCTCGGCCGTACGCCTTGGTTGTCCACCGATTCCTGACCTATGCCGCTAGCGTTTTGTGAGGGGAATGATTTGCCTACTTCCGTGACTATGGCCTTCTGGAACTGCTGCATTTTGGCTGACCTCTCTGCCTCAGGAATGAGAGACATAAAGTTCTCCTTGTAGCGTGGGTCTAACAGTGTTGCCAACCAGTACTGATTGTCGCCAAGATGTTCTGAACGCGAGGTTCACAAGCCAGGCAGCTTACCTTAAAGTCAGCCATGTGCGCCAGACTCTTAACAGCCATCACTTAAGTATCCAGACCAACACGATGACTGAACATGCTGTTTAGTCCTCCTCCTCCTCCTCCTCATCTCCCCTGTCCTCTGGCCAGCCACACTGAATCGATTGTATGACTGGTGTGCATGTCAAATCCTCAATTTGGCCAGAGAGTTGCTCCATGTCTTCATCTTGCTCCTCCTCGTCATAGTCCTCCACTGCACGTTGTGATGAGATGAGGCTGGGCTGTGTGTTTTCACCCACACCACTACTGTTTCTTGCTCCAAGTCATCGCGCTCGGCCTGCAATGCATCCTCTTTGTTTTTCAGCAGAGACCGTTTTAGAAGGCAGAGTAGTAGTATGGTGACGCTAATAATGGCGTCATCGCCTCTCACCATCTTGGTGGAGTCTTCAAAGTTTTGGAGGACGGTACATAGGTCGGACATCCATCTCCACTCCTCAGGTGTTATGTGTGGAGTTTGACCCATTTCCCGACGGCTTAGGTGATGCAGGTAGTCAACAACTGCCCTCCTCTGCTCACATATCCTGACCAACATGTGCAGAGTTGAATTCCAACGCGTGGGGACATCACACACCAGTCTGTGGGCCGGAAGCCGCAAACGGCGCTGAAAGCCGGCAAGGCCGGCTAAAGCAGCAGGTGACTTGCGAAAATGTGCAGACAGACGGCGAACTTTTACCAGCGTTCAGACAGCTCTGGGTATGACTTTAGAAACCTCTGAACCACCAGGTTGAGCACATGGCCCACGCATGGAACATGCGTCAGCTGGCCTCGCCTCAAAGCTGCCACCGGGTTCCGGCCATTGTCACACACGACCTTTCCTGGCTTTAGGTTCAGAGGTGTGAGCCAGTGATCTGCCTGCTGTTTCAGAGCTGTCCACACCTCTTCTGCATTGTGGGGTTTGTCACCTATGCAGACTAGCTTCAGCACAGCCTGTTGCCGCTTCGCAGAGGCAGTGCTGCAGTGCTTCCAGCTTGGGACTGGTGTGGAGGGTACAGTGGATGAGGATGCGCAGGAGGAGGAGGAGGCTGAAGAGCATGACATTCCGGAGCTGTAGAGTGTCGGTGAAACCCTGACAGAGGTAGGGCCTGCTATCCTTGGTGTGGGAAGGACGTGTTCTGTCCCTCGCTCAGACTGGGTCCCAGCCTCCACAATATGAACCCAGTGTTTTGTCAAGGAGATGTAGCGGCCTTGCCCACAAGCACTTGTTCACGTGTCTGTGGTTAGGTGGACTTTGGCTGAAACAGCGTTGTTCAGGGCACGTGTGATGCTGTTGGACACGTGGTTATGCAATGCGGGGACGGCACATCTGGAGAATAGTGGTGGCTGGGGACCGAGTAACGTGGGACAGCAGCCGCCATCAGGTCGCGGAATGCTTCCGTCTCCACCAGCCGGAAAGGCAATATTTCTAGCGCTATGAGTCGCGAAATGTGAGAATTCAGGACTGTGGCATGTGGGGCGTTGGCAGCGTATTTGCGCCTGCGTTCAAAGGTTTGCTGAATGGATAATTGAACGCTGCGCTGGGACAAGGACGTGCTTGATGGTGGTGTTATTTGTGCGTGGGCAACTTCAGGTGCAGGGCCGGAGGCTTGTCCGCGGCCTGCATGTACAGGGGATTGGCTCGCATGCACAACACGCAAAGACGTAGCAGTGACATCTGCAAGCACCGCTCCTCGACTCTGTTCTACTTCCCACAAAGTCGGGTGCTTGGCTGACATGTGCCTGATCATGCTGGTGGTGGTCAGGCTGCTAGTTTTCGTACCCCTGCTGATCCTGGCATGGCAGGTGTTGCAAATGGCCTTTTTAGAGTCATCTGGAGCCAACTTAAAAAACTGCCAGACTCGGGAAGACCTAACATTTGCACAGGCACCTTGTGTCTAGTGATGGGCGAATCCTAAATTACTTGGAATCGCTTGACTCTAGCGAGTCCGAGCCCGGGACTCGCTACTCGTTGCGAGTCTAGCGAGTCCAATGTTAATGAATGGGGAAGCGAGTAATAGCGAGTAGTGTGAGATTTACAAATCACAGATGTGTCTCGGAAGCTTCAGCCTGAAGCAATCCTAGTTTTGCCCTTTATTTGCATTGGACTCGTTTACTTTGCAACTGTAATCGCTGGGAAACTCGCACAGATAAGAGTCCTGTCTGCTCAGTGTGCTGGCTGCCACAGCTCCAGGGTCCTAGAGCCTGCCTGCTGCCTGATGTAGCAGTGCTGAGATTGTTCTCAGTCTGCTCATTCCCTGTGCATAGACATCTATATCTATGCACAGGGATGAGCAGAGAGGACATCGCGTTTTGGACTGCGTCGGACGGAAGAGGATTTTTTTAATTAAAGATGGAGTCTCTAATGGCTTTTTTTTTTATTTCTAATAAAAAATTTTCTCTGTGTTGTGTTTTTTTTAAAACAATTTAATAGAAATTCATGGCGGTCATGTCTAATATTGGCGTGACCGCCATAAATTTCGGGCTTAGGGCCAGCTGATAATATAATAATAATAATAATAATAAAGCTTTATTTATATAGCACCAACATATTCCGCAGCGCTAATACAAAGCTGGCCCTAACCTCTTTATTACCCAGCGTGCCACCGCCACCAGGGCCGCTGGAAGAGCGGGGTTCAGCGCCAGAGGATGGCGCTTCAATGAACGCGCCATCTTCTGGGGTGGCTGCGGGCTGCAATTTGCAGCGGGGGGTGCCCAGAAAGCTTGGGCATCCCTGCACTGCGGATTCCAGCCCCCAGCTGCTTAGCTGTACCTGGCTAGAAATAGAAATTGCGCGGAGCCCCACGCATTTTTTTAAAATTATTTCATGAGACTCTGAGATTCTGACTCTGACTCTGACTCTCTGAGATTCTGACTCTGACTCTCTGAGATTCTGAGACTCTGACTCTCTGAGACTCTGAGACTCTGAGATTCTGAGACTCTGAGATTCTGAGATTCTGACTCTGACACTCTGAGATTCTGACTCTGACTCTCTGAGATTCTGACTCTGACTCTCTGAGATTCTGACTCTGACTCTCTGACATTCTGACTCTGACTCTCTGAGATTCTGACTCTGACTCTGAGACTCTGAGATCTGACTCTGACTCTGAGACTCTGAGATTCTGACTCTGACTCTGAGACTCTGAGATTCTGACTCTGACTCTGACTCTCTGAGATTCTGACTCTGACTCTCTGAGATTCTGACTCTGACTCTGACTCTCTGAGATTCTGACTCTGACTCTCTGAGACTCTGAGATTCTGACTCTGACTCTCTGAGATTCTGACTCTGACTCTCTGAGATTCTGACTCTGACTCTCTGAGATTCTGACTCTGACTCTCTGAGATTCTGACTCTGACTCTCTGAGATTCTGACTCTGACTCTGAGACTCTGACTCTGAGATTCTGACTCTGAGACTCTGAGACTCTGACTCTGAGACTCTGACTCTGAGATTCTGACTCTGAGACTCTGAGACTCTGACTCTGAGACTCTGAAATTCATGAAATAATAAAAAAAAAATGCGTGGAGCTCCGTCAATTTCTATGTCTAGCCAGGTACAGCTAAGCAGCTGGGGGCTGGAATCCGCAGCGCAGGGATGCCCAAGCTTTCTGGGCACCCCCGCTGCAAATTGCAGCCCGCAGCCGCCCCAGAAGATGGCGCGTTCATTGAAGCGCCATCCTTTGGCGCTGAACCCCGCTCTTCCAGCGGCCCTGGTGGCGGTGGCACGCTGGGTAATAAAGGGGTTAATACCAGCTTTGTTATACAAGCTGGTATTAAGCCCGAGATTCTAAATGTCAGGCCACGTTTGACCCAGCCACTAAGAATCTCCAATAAAGGGTTAAAAAAACACAGAGAAAAAATTTTATTTGAAATAAAAAAAAAGCCATTAGGGACTCCATCTTTAATTAAAAAAATCCTCTTCCGTCCGACGTAGTCCAAAACGCGATGTCCTCTCTGCTACATCCCCTGTGCATAGATATAGATGTCTATGCACAGGGAATGAGCAGACTGAGAACAATCTCAGCACTGCTACATCATGTCTGTGAGCAGGCGGGCTCTAGGACCCTGGAGCTGCACAGAGAAGACAGCTGGACTCGGCTCGCAATGTAACAGCAGTTACTTTGCGAGTTTCCCTGCTATCACTGGCACAGTAGCGAGTTTCCCTGCTATCACTGGCACAGTAGCCGAGTCTAATGCAAACAATGGCAATCCTAGTTTTGTCAGCGTTTGCCAATGATTTGCATTGGACTCGTGAGAGTAAACGCTGGGAAACTCGCAGAGTACCGAGTCCTGCGAGTCCCTTACTACTCGCCGAGCAACGAGTCCTAGCGAGTAGATTCGCCCATCCCTACTTGTGTCATGTTGTTGTTCCGGGGAACGGTTGCCTGCCTTCTGCCTGCGGACCCGACCCTGCTTCGTACTGCCTGTTGGGATGCTACGCCTCCCTTCCCCTGTGCACTGCTGTCCTCGCTCTGCATATCCTCCTGCCAGGTTGGGTCAGCTACTGGATCATCCACCACGTCGTCTTCCTCTTCCTTGGCTAATCGCTGGACTGCTCCTCCTTCTCCTCATGTGCCACCATGATGACCGTTACAATAGTTAGGCTGTTGTTCAGGTATACCCCCAGTGGTAAATTTTTGCGCCCATTCTTTTAGAATGGGCATTACAACGACAGGATACCCGCTCCTTTTCAATGGGAAAAATGTTTTGAGGCCCTCCTCACGTCTCTATCCCGGGACAATGTGGAGCCTCCCAATTATTGGCTGCCCTGCCAAAGGGCTATACTACAATACACCCACTTCCTTACAATGGGCACTTCAGGTTTACAGGCCCTCATGCATGTCTGTATGCATGGGTCATTGTGGAGCCTCCCAATTTTTGGCTGCCCTGCCAAAGGGCTATAGTACAATACACCCACTTCAGGTTTACAGGCCTCCTGCACGTCCCTATCCTGGGACAATGTGGAGCCTCCCAATTTTTGGCTGCCCTGCCAAACGGCTATACTACAATACACCCAATTGAGGTTTACAGGCCCTCATGCATGTCTGTATGCATGGGTCATTGTGGAGCCTCCAATTTTTGGCTGCCCTGCCAAAGGGCTATCCTACAATACACCACTTCAGGTTTACAGGCCCTCATGCATGTCTGTATGCATGGGTCATTGTGGAGCCTCCCAATTTTTGGCTGCCCTGCCAAAGGGCTATACTACAATACACCCACTTCATGTTTACAGGCCCTCCTGCACGTCTCTATCCAGGGGCATTGGTGAACCTCCCAATTTTGGACTGCCCTGGCAAAGGAAAATACTACAATAGACCCAGTTCCTCAAAATGGGCACATTATGTCAAGACAGGGCTTCATGTACGTCTCATCTCAGGGTCATCGGCGTGCCGCACAATGTTTTCACGTAAAATCTTTCATGTAATCACAAAAAGTAACATTACACCAGCTGTATCTCACTATTGGGTATGTGCCCTTAACATTTCCACCCTAAATATTCATTTTGGTGTCATTTTGGAAGGTTTTCTGGTGACTCCGTAAAATTGTCGTGAAACTCGGACAAGATTGTTCACAGCTGTGACTTTTGAGTGAGAAATGCTTCCAGGGGTCTTCCCCATGGTGTTGCCATGTCATTTGAGCACTCTTCTGAGACTTTTGTGACATTTTTAGGGTTTCTACATGTTGCCGGCGGTCATTTCATAAAAATACTGGGTCTCCCATAGGATAACATTGGGCTCGGTACTCGGGCCGAGTACACGAGTATCTCGGGATGCTCGGCCCGTACTTCGAGCACCCGAGCATTTTAGTACTCGCTCATCACTACTGATGATTTAAAGTATATGCTGCTTAGGAACCCCCTAAGACTAGTTGGGCTCCCTTAAAACCTTGAGGGTCAGAACCTCAAAAGTGCTCTGAGCTAGATTCATACAATGAAATGGCCCCTAACTTGTTATTTTTTCTGTACATTATTTTTGAGTAAAAGTTTTTATTTTTAAGGCATTTTATATTTTGCAGCAAAATCATTATGGCTATTGCACCATTTATACCCAAGTTTATTTAATGGGAACCTGTCACCTCCTAAAAGCCACCTAACCTATCAATACATGTCCCTGCACCTTCCTATTAACATTATAACTATTCCTCTCTCTGCTAAATGCTTGTTTTCAATGTTGTAAAAAACGTTTTTATACTTACTCATTAGGATGATAATGAAGCGGGGGCTTTATGCAATAGCCCCCTGGCAATAGCCAATAGCCAATTGCAACCCTGGGCGTGTTGGCTTGCAGCCTCCATGATCCTTTATCACACCCCGATGGACATGATATTGTAATAAGATTCATCTCTGGCCAGGCTCTCTGTGCTGCTTCTGCTGTGATGGCTCTGCCCTCCTCCTCTCTGTCACTCACAGCATGCAAATCATTTGTCCTGACTTGAGCTCCAGAGTCCTGCCCTGATAAAGCATAAACATCACAGTAGTAGGCGGCACACAGAGGCAGTGGGGGATGGGATGGCCACAGTCAATCAAGCTCCCTCCAGCCACAGTGACTGCCTCCATTGCTTCTAACTGTAAGTTTTACAAAGGCTATATCTCGGGGTATACAGCACACAGGCACATGGGGGACCCCTTCCCTGAATGCAGCAGACATGCTGCATTCAGTGCTGCATTTAAATTGTCAAGCAGCAGGGGGGTGACAGGTCCTCTTTAAAAAAAATTATGGCTGTGTTGTAATGTGGGTGTGAGGATATTTTTGAACAGATATTTTTGGATTATTCATCAGTTGGAACATGTCACAATTTTCATTTTATTTTGCAAAATGGTACTCTAGTAAAATACTAAAGTACAGCATTGGTCTATTTTTTATATAGTTGAAGAATACACTGCACTGTTACAAAGCTAAGATGGATTCAGATGTTTATATAAATCAGAATGAAATCGGACCACAATGATTGAGCTGGCCATGGCTTTCCTGAGTCCCGACATGATTGTGACAGCTTCATATGTTTCTACGCAGCTGTCACATTGGCGTTGGGGGACGTGCCTCCAGTTTGAGTATGGCAGTCTGATCTCTGACCAATTGCTTGAGTGCACCGTTAGCCAAAGGGTCATGCAACACATCTTTAAGGAATTTGATGTTTCTTCTAAGTGGTGTTTGACTCCATGGGCCTTACCAGAAATTAGGGCTGGGCGATTTTGGAAAAAATCAAAATCTCGATTTTATTTAAACCTATGGACGATTTTCGATTTAAATCTCGATTTTTTTTATATATGTATACAGCATACACAGTATATATCATACACACAGTATATGTATACAGCACCCCCATCCTCCTCTCCTCTGTCCTCCACCACCCCCGTCCTCCTCTCCTCTGTCCTCCTGCACCACCGTCCTGCTCTTCTCTATCCTCCTGCACCACCGTCCTGCTCTCCTCTGTCCTCCTGCACCCCGTCCTCGTCTCCTTTGTCCCTCTGCTGCTCCTGTCCTCCTCTCGCTCTCCCTCCTGCTGCTCCTCTGTCCTCCTGCACCCCGTGCTCCTCTCCTGTGCTCCTGCACCCCGTCCTCTTCTCTCTGTCCCTCCTGCTGCTCCTCTTGCACCCCCGTCCTCCTTTCTTTGTCCTCCTGCTGCTCCTCTGTCCTCCTGCACCCCTGTCCTCCTCTCCTTTGTCCCTCGTGCTGCTCCCTGTCCTCCTGCATCCTTGTCCTCCTCTTCGCTGTCCCTCCTGCTGCTCCTCGGTCCTCCTGTACCTTGTCCTTCCTTGTCCTCCTCTCCTGTCCTCTGTCCTGTCCCCTGCACCTCTGTCCTCCTGCACCTCTGTCCTGTTGCTCCTCTGTCCTCTGCACCCCCGTCCTGCTCTCCTCTGTCCTCCTGCACCCCGTCCTGCTCTCCTCTGTCCTCCTGCACCCCGTCCTGCTCTCCTCTGTCCCTTCTGCTGCTCGTCCTCTGCACCCCTGTCCTCCTCTTTCCTGTCCCTCCTGCTGCTCCGGCTGTCCTCCTGCACCCCCGTCCTCCTCTCCTGTCCCTCCTGCTGCTCCTCTTGCACCCCGTCCTCCTCTCATTTGTCCCTTCTGCTGCTCCTCTGTCCTCCTGCACCCTGTCCTCCTCTCCTTTGTCCCTCCTGCTGCTCTCTCTCCTCCTGCACCCCTGTCCTCCTCTCCTGTTGTCCCTCCTGCTGCTCCTCTGTCCTTCTGCACCCCGCTACTCACACACAGAGACATTACACACAGAGACATACGACACACGAGACACACGACACACAGAGACACCGACACACAGAGACACACGACACACGAGACACACGACACACAGAGACACACACACAGACACACATACGACACGACACACAGACACACGACAACAGAGACACACGACACACAAACACACGACACACAGAGACACACGACACACAGACACACGACACACAGAGACACACGACCACAGAGACACACGACACACAGAGACACACGACACACAGGACACACGACACACAACACGACACACAGAGACACGACACAGAGACACACGACACACAGGACACACGACACACGACACAACACACAGAGACACACGACACACAGAGACACACGACACACAAGACACGACACACACAGAACACACAGAGACACACGACACACAGACACGACACACGAGACACACGACACAGAACACAGACACACGACACACACCACAGAGACACACGACACACAGAGACACACGAACACACACACACGAGACACACGACACACACAACACAGAGACAAACACACCACACAGAGACACACGACACACAGAGACACACGACACACAGACCACACAGACACAGACACCATACACGACACACAGACACACAACACACAGAAGACACACGACCACACACTCACACAGAAGACACACGACACACACAATCACACGACACACATGACACACTACACACAGAAAACACTACGACAAACCACAGACAGACAGAAGACACACGACTCACAGAGACACACGACACACAGAGACACACGACACACAGACACACACGACACACAGAGACACGACAACAACCACACAGAAGACACACACGAACACAATCACACGAAGAACACACACACACAACTCACACAGAAGACACACGACACAAACTCACACAGAAGACACACGACACACAACTCAGCACAGAAACACAGACACACAACTCACACAGAGACACAGACACACAATCACACAGAAGACACTGACACACACAGACACACGACACACAACAAGACACACGACACAATCACACAAGACACGACACACAACTACAGAAGACAACACGACACACAACTCACACAGAAGACACAGACACACACACAACTCACACAGAAGACACAGACACACAACTCACACAGAAGACACACGACACACAACTCACACAGAAGACAGACACACGACACACAACTCACACAGAAGACAGACACACACACACACAGAGACACACACACAACTCACACAGAAGACACATGACACACACACAACTCACACAGAGAGACACAACACAGACACACAACTCACACAGAAGAACATGACACAGACACACAACTCACACAGAAAGACCACATGACAACACTGACACACAACTCACACAGAAGACACATGAACCACACGACACAACAACTCACACAGAAGACACATGACACACGACACACAACTCACACAGAAGACACATGACACACAACACTCACACAGAAGACACATGACACACACAACTCACACAGAAGACACATGACACACAACACACACAACAGAAGACACATGACACACACACACTCACAACAGAAGACACATGACACACAACTCACACAGAAGACACATGACACACAACTCACACAAGAAGACACACGCACACACAACTCACACAGAAGACACACGACACACAACTCACACAGAAGACACATGACACACAAACTCACACAGAAGACACATGACACACACAACTCACACAGAAGACACATGACACACAACTCACACAGAAGACCATGACACACAACTCACACAGAAGACACATGACACACACAACTCACACAGAAGACACATGACACACAACAACTCACACAGAAGACACAGACACACAACCACACAGAAGACACACGACACACAACTCACACAGAAGACACACGACACACAACTCACACAGAAGACACACGACACACAACTCACACAGAAGACACATGACACACAACTCACACAGAAGACACATGACACACACTCACACAGAAGACACATGACACACAACTCACACAGAAGACACATGACACACGACACAGAAGACACATGACACACGACACAGAAGACACATGACACACGACACACAACTCACACAGAAGACACATGACACACGACACACAACTCACACAGAAGACACACGACACACAACTCACACAGAAGACACATGACACACGACACACAACTCACACAGAAGACACATGACACACGACACACAACTCACACAGAAGACACATGACACACGACACACAATTCACACAGAAGACACACGACACACAACTCACACAGAAGACACATGACACACAACTCACACAGAAGACACATGACACACAACTCACACAGAAGACACATGACACACAACTCACACAGAAGACACATGACACACAACTCACACAGAAGACACATGACATGACACACAATTCACACAGAAGACACATGACACATGACACACAACTCACACAGAATACACACGACACACAACTCACACAGAAGACACACGACACACAACTCACACAGAAGACACATGACACACAACTCACACAGAAGACACATGACACACAACTCACACAGAAGACACATGACACACAACTCACACAGAAGACACATGACACACAACTCACACAGAAGACACAGACAACTCACACACATACAGACACACAACTCACTCAAACACACATTTTACAGATACCTCACACATACACTTCTTTCTGCTGCAGGAAGGGGCTACATATCCAGCTTCCCCTGCTCCCAGCAGCTGTCCCCGGGCAGCCCCTCCCCCACTCACTCCTTCTCTCTGCCTGCACAGCACAGTCACAGCAGGAGGTCTTTCACCTTTTTACCCGGAGGTTGGAGCTGCTTCTCAGCTGCTTCTCCTTCCTCCTCCAGCACAATCCTCTTCATCGGCTCTCATTTCTTCTCTTCCCGCGCAGTGCAGGAGGGCAAGAGCGCGGGCCAATGAGCGGGCCTGATGATGACGAGGGGGGGGGGGGGGACGGTGTATGAGGGGGCGGGACTTACGACCCAGCCAACACAAGCAACGTCTGCTGGGAGTTGAAGTTCTTTCCCTGTACATAGTGACGGCTGCTCCTCCTAAGAAACTACAACACCCACAATGCAAAGCGGCGCCATTTTAAATCGAATTACACGATTGTTAATAAAACCACAATCGTGGCCACAGCAGGGGGCGAATTAATCGAATTAATTCGATTAATCGCCCAGCCCTACCAGAAATGCTTCTGCAATCAGGGACTAGTATAATATTGCTGCAAAAAAAAAGCCTCAACTATTGATGAATTGGATGGGCAGATGTGCCATTCTGTGTTTCACCCCAGCTCCTTTCCAGCTTTGGCCATTTTGGCAGAGCTCTCCTAAAGTGATGCAAAAATACCCAAAGTCACAGCTTCTCCTTACCCAAAAAACTTGTAACTCTTTAAAGCATTTTTTGCCAGTTTTCTGGCCTAAGCACTCTGATGAATTTGTGACGTAGGCCTCAATTCATCAAGATCAGAAGTTCTTTCACCTGTCTGGATGAGTGGGCATGCTGAAGGTAGACACTGCTGATTCATTAAAATGTGCATGCCTCTTCATTAGTCTGGAGCATCTTGACAAGATGAGCACCTCCATTCATTATGCAAGTATGAGACTAGAGTGAGATTCCTGGTGTACAGAATGCCACAGCTCATCATGGAGTAGAAGAGCTGAGGCTTCACGCCATTGCTCTTCCCATTTTGGTGGAGCTGGGAGAAGCGGGCTTGAAAAGTTGCAAAATGTTGATGTAACTCGGAGTCAAGACAACATTTGGTACATTTTTTTATACTTTTCATCTCAATTTTTTGTTGCAATTTTTGGTATAAAAGCTTTCATGAATCATGCCCATGGTAAAAATTCACATTTAGTAAAAGCTCAATAAATGCCTCCTAATGATCTAATTTACAAATATACCGTCGTCAGTTCAGGAAGAGTTTATGGTATTAATATACGAGTTTATTGCATTTCACTTATTGGCTATGAACCTACATTTTGTGTAAAAGGGAATTGAATTTGTAATAATGGATTTAGATCTCCAGTAAAGCATGGGAAGCACTTTCTGCCTAGAAATGATCGTAGTGCTGGAATTCTCCGAGACTCAACAATGACTCAGCATAGACTTTCGGAACAGATATTACTATGAATGTATGCAGCATAGCAGGCTTCGATTTTGCATCAATTAGGTAAACATTGTACAAAAATAAACCTAATCCCTACTCTGACATTTCAATCGATAAAAGGAAGCAGCTTTTCACATCTCTATAAGAAATCGTTCAGAAATAAAATATCAAAAATAATTCATAGTTATTTGTCTTTAATAATCATTAGAAATACACAACAGCGGCAACAACTTCCAATCAGCGTTCAAGCCTTGTGATCGCACTATAAGTACTCACCTTGAAAGAAAAACAAAAAATAATTGCTGCTGGTTATACGTAGAAAAGAAAATTGTTAAAGCAAAACATTTATTTTTCCACTCTGATACAAGAAGATGCATGTATATGACCAACCCCAGGGGCGTGGGGTACCCAGTCTCGGGCGTTAATAAGAGGGGTAGTCACGGGCGGCCTGTACCCGGGCCCGTGTCCCTGGTGGTCGCTGAAAAATGGGAAAACTAAAAGTAAAAATAAGAATAAAAGAGTTTGTGACGCCACCCATGGTGTCTGGTAATGATACTGGCGCTGCTGCAGACCTATGGGAATGATGGATGGTGCAGCTAAATGGTGACGCTCCCCATAGGTGGAGCGGGATCCCGGTTCAGAGATGGAAGATTAATAAGGGACTTCTACACAGAGAGGCAGCTCTGCAGGTGGAGATGCTGGAGCTCAATGTTAAGGGAAGGATCAGGGGCCGCAATGATGGACACTCACACACTGGTGTTGTTTCTTTACCTTTCACTGGTGTTGATGCAAGGTATCATCCAGGGTACAGTCTAGGTGGTCAAATGGCAGTTCAGGATTTGCACACTCGATGAGTTGTGAGGCCTTCTCTGTACTGTGTGTGCGTTTAATTTCTGGCCTGACTGAATCCTGACCCTGACCTCTCCTGTGTTCCTCACTTGCATGGCAGGCAAGATGAACCTTCTGCTGGGCACCATTAACTCCTCTGCGGTCCCTGGCTCTTTGTAGTTGCTGTGTCACAAGTGCTGCCAGGAGCCTGATGGCTCCCTGGTCCTCCGGTACTCTCCACTGAGTTAACTGCACCCGTGCAGATCCGGACTCCGGCGTCCTGGTTGCTTCTGTCTGTTGCTGGGGTGAACCGGTATGGTTCCTCTGCCCCCACTCTGTTCCTCGCCTTGCCTCTGACCCTCACTCTAGGGTTCCTTACACTGGCTAGGCTTCCCTCTGACGCAGGCCTAGCATGGGACCGCTCACCAGGATGTCTTCACAGTCCTCCCTGGAACTGCACTGCCTAACCCCGGGCCTGAATTTTATAGGGGACCTTACCTGAAGTCAGCAAGTAGAGCTGTATGTAAGTTTACCTGATGTGGAAATCCCTCCATGCATCAGGTGTTCCTGTGGCAACTTACCTGCAGGGGTGCCACATATAGCTATGCTAGGGGCATTTACTATACAAGAGAAGGTTCATCATGGGTTCAATTTTCACCTTTGAAAGTAGAGTAAAGAGTATAAAATACTGTATGCATTTCATTGTGGACTCAAATATTTGGATTTTGTTAAAAAACAGACGAGCTCAATGGACGGCTAACAAGAAACCTCCCAAGGCTATAAACAGTGTAAAGTCAGTATACCCACATATCTATTGCAGTACATTACCTACTGGTTAGCATATAATTTAAATAAAAGATTATAGGATGCTAATTTAGATAGTAATTATGTGTAACCCTGTGAGTTGTATACACCCCTGCCCCAACGCGTGTTTCACCTCGCTTCACCAGTGTCAAAAAGAAGAATGAAGGTATTTATATCAAATGTAGGCAATGAATAAAGGACATGTCATGAATGTAGCAGAGATGTGACATCTGTTGTGGAGCAGCAAATGTAGCCAACTGCAAAAGGCCAGTGATATAGGTATTAAATGTAACCAATAGAATAAGGACACATCATCAATATGTCAGAGATGTGTCATCTGTTGTGGATCTGCAAATAGAATGTAGCCAATGACAAAGCGACACATCTGAAATTTCTTAAAGGCAGTCAATCACAAGAAATGCATCAGAGGTGCTTCATTTGTTATACTAGAGCATCGTAGAACTGGTGTCCGCACAGTCTAAACGTCTCATCATGGAGTTTCCATCGGAAACTTTTCCAAAGCGATGAAGACATGTCAACACTGGGAGGGCTAAAGGAAGATTGGATGCATGCACACGATGGAACCAGAGGTAGTGGAAGGGAAAAAGGAAGTCAAAAATTGCCTTCAGCTTAATGTGTATGTAAAATTAAAAAAAATGAAAAAAGTTGTGTAAGTAGTCATGCAATATAATAGGAAATGGATGTGAAGTGTGAACAGTGCAAGTGAATAAAAATTAAAAACGAACACAAAAAGTTAAAATAAGTCTGTACAAGAAGAATCAAGTGTACAGTAGCTATACATGGGGCACTTACTGTATAAGTTCTAAGTTCTGATGATCCACAATGGGTTTACACTTTACCTTTGAAAATAGAGCGAAGAGGATAAAATACTCTATGTACAGTATTTCACAGTATACTCCAAAATATGGCATTATTGCAATGTAAAGTCAAAACAAAATATGCAGTAGTTTCACATTTTTCTTTGAAAGCATTAAATTACTGTAGATTTTATTTTGTATATGGTTTCCATTATGTTGTATTTGCCCAGCCAGTACAGTAGACGTCATTAATGTCTCAGTGATAGTAACTTAGTAACCTTCAATGTCAATGTAGGCTGTAAATTGAGTGACCTAGAATGTAGGGTTACACTGACAGCACAAGATATCTACAGAGTAGACATGACTAGATATTTGCAAACCTAATGGCTAAAGCTGATGATGTAAAGAATAGGTTGTATAGAAACAACTTAAGACTATTTGAGGTCCCTTAGCAAAATCATTTCTAAAAATGTAATTTTCTCAAGACACTTCCTCCCTACACGCATTCATAAGTAACAACACAGGTTAAAAAGCAATAACTGCCACGATCACAACTACCGGTAATTTCATTTATTTGCCTACCCTTGACTATTCCAGATCGAGTCATCATAGCTTCATGGCAAAAATCACCTTCACCCATTTTCTCAAGATTTTTTAAAACGAGTCAGTCTAATGGAAAATGAGAGTCATTTGTGAATGCTCTGAAATACATTGTAAACTTTGACCAAAAAAATTGCTCAGTGGTCAGTGATTTTGGCAACGCCTAATCATTGGAACATGACGCTTGTCAATTTTATCTTTTATAACATAATAAATTTAACCCTTTCACATCCTTTGACATACCCATAAGTCACAGTCTGTAACGGGTTCACGACCAAAATGTACAAGTACATCATGGTGATCAAGTGTTGCACAGGACTTGCAACTGCATGATTGCAACCGGAGCTTGGCTTAAGTGATAGCCAAGCTCTGGTTCTCACTGCCAGAGTCAGTGCTCATGCCCCCTCTGGCTGTTTAACCCCCTAAGTGCTGCGATCAATAGCAATCCCAACATTTCAAAGGCTGGGAGAGATAGCCATGAGCAATTGTGGGCTTACTATCTTTGCCATGGCAACTCAATGTCAAGTAATGATCTGAGGTTTAGTGATGAGTGAACAATTCAGGGAAAGTTTGACAATTTCAAATTGGGCACAAACTTTGCCCAATCAGATTCGGGCTCGGAACAGTTTTATAGAAATTGGCAAACTTTAGCCTTTGATCAGCCTTTTTTGGGAGAAGATAAGCATTAGTTCATTAGCACTAATACTTTTCTTCTAGGTTAGGATAGTGGTGCTGTATCACGAGTGGGCAAAAGGTGTTTAATGAGGGGAGGGAATGAGAAGAGGTCTGTGACGTATTACTTTGTTTTTTATGAACTTACTGTGTGGACATTCCTGCAGCCAGTCAGGGCACAGAAACCATCCCAAAGTTCAGACATAATTGCAGCCTAAATAACATGTCCCTCTGCATGTAAAAAGTGGACATGCAGCATTGGCCCCATTTTGAAACTGCTATAGCTCGTGAATGTGCTGCTACTACTGCTGTTAATCAGATAGTTAGCTAGTGGCTTTGTTTTTGACTAGTTTAGATAGATAGGAGGGCAAGAATGTCCAGCCACAAATAGACTTTTCTACATTGAAAAAAATGATCGCTAAATCTGTGGTCCATCCACAAATAGGACTTTCTGCATATAGAAACTGATTGCAAAAACTACTCAAAAAAGGCAGCATTAGAAAAACTTACCATCAGCAGCCAAAAACAAAACCCAACACAGCACTTAGCAGGATGCAGTCAGACCCCATTAAATAGAGCAAACCCAGGTACACGGAGCAGATAAAAATCACCGTCAACTACAAAACATGTGGCAGGTGACTTGCTATGCACAGGTTAGGTTTGCATAGGACGCAATTCACATTGATACATATGATGAGTAGTGTCTGATAGCTACCCACCGGTCCTGCCACCAAACCAAATGGGTGCCATTCATCCAGTAGTGAGGAGACATCATACTGGGTGGCCCATTTGGTTTGGTGGGAGGACCGGTGGGTAGCTATCAGACACTCCTCATCATATGTATCAATGTGAATAGTGTCCTATGCAAACCTAACCTGTGCATAGCAAGTCACCTCCCACATGTTTTGTAGGTTGACTTTGATTTTTATCTGCTCCGTGCACCTGGTTTGCACTATTTAATGGGGTCTGACTGCATCCTGCTGAGTGCTATGTTGGTTTTTGTTTTTGGCTGCTGATGATAAGTTTATATAAAAACTGATTGCCAAATCTGTAGTCCATCCACAAATAGGCCTTTCGTCATGAAAAAATTATTGCAAAACCTGTGGTCCAGTCAAAAAAAACCCTTTCTGTATAAACAACTGATTGCAAAATCTGTGGTCCAGTCAATAAAATAGCCTTTCTGCATGAAAAAACTGATTACAAAATTTGTGGACTAGCCACAAATAGGCCATTCTGCATAAAAAACTGATTGAACAATCTGTGATCCAGCCAAAAAAAACCTTTCTACGTTAAAAAAAATCTGATTGCAAAATATCTGATCCATCCACAAAAAGGCCTTTCTGCATTTAAAAAAAACGATTGAAAAATCTGTGGTCCATCCCCCATGAAAACATTTCTTCATAAAAAATTGATTGCAAAATCTTTGGGCTATCCAAAAATAGGCCTTTCTGCATAAAAAAATTATTTCAAAATCTACGGTTCAGCCAAAATTTAAAAAACCTTTCTGCATAACAAAAGCTGATTGCAAATTAGGTGGTCCAGCCACAAATAGATCTTTCTGCATATAAAACTGGCTACAAAATCTTTGGTCTAGTGAAAAGCAAAAACCTTTCTGCATATAAAAACTGATTCTAAAACCTGAGGTCCATCCACAAATAGGCCTTTCTGCGTAAAAAAAGTAACCTGACTGCAAAATCTTTGGTCCAGGCACAAATAGGCCTTTCTGCATATAAAAACTGATTGCAAAATCTTTGGTCCAGATAGACAGTTCAGCATATGTATACTGATTGATAATTCTGTGTTCCATCCACAAATAGTTCATCCCATTAAAACTGATTGCTAATTCTGTGTTCCAAACACAAGTAGACAATTCCTTCTATTAAAACTGATTGCGAATTCCGTGGTCTAGCCAGAAACAGACATTTCAATATATACATAATAATTTTGTGGTCCTGGCAGAAATACAAATTTCAGCATATAATTACTCTGGGTACAGTGGCCTAAATGGTCCCAGAGTACATATAGTATAATGTTGCAGCATGCATGCATGGGAGAGGGCCTGGGACAAGGCTTGTTGCAGCATCTCTACATTAAACATTGATCAGTAAGAGGTGGCTAAGTGACAGATGCACACCTAGTGCTCTGAGACCCTTGCCACTACAGCCAACATATAACAAAGAGACCCAACTTAGAGTCTCCATTTACAAAAAATGTCGCTTGTTGTGACTCAGGAGGAACCAAATGGAGGAGAAGTAGGAGGAATATTAGATGTTTCATACAAAAAAATGCCAAATTGTAAAAGAGACAGTGGTGGATACGCCTTTTGATTGTTGCGACAACAAGGCACTTGTTAGTAACATCAGCAGCATTACCACAGAAACCACAAAAAAGTTGTCACAGACTACAATAATGATATCAGTACAGAACACTACACGCTACACCATCGCCTTGTCTGCCCAGTCTGGGACTTGGGTGGAAAAGTCCTTGGAGATCAATGACTTGTTCATCTTGATGTCAATTAGGCAGTCTAAAATTTCAGGGGACAGCCAGATGTGCTTATCCTTTAGGACACCACAAGCAGCGTTGAAGACATGTGCTGAGAGAACACTGGCTGCCGGGCATGACAAAACCTCCAAGACATAACTGTCAATCTCAGGCCACTCTTCCATGCAAAAAAGTGTAAATCCCGGTCCTGATTGCATCAATATTGAGCTCTCTTGCACCATCCCCCTCAGTTGTTCATTATGCGTCAGACTTGTATTCTGTTTTGCTGGTGTACCGAATGGTCTAAAAAATGTGTCCCACGACCCACAGAATGGATTCTGCCACTGCTGCTGCAGCTGTTTCTGTGATGATGACTTGATGTGTCAGGGGTTGGAAATCTAGACATGCTGTGCACAATGTGTGCCTCACTGCTGTATTGGGGAAAACCACTCTTAAGATTGTCTACTGCTTGTTTCAATACTCCAGCATGCAACTTGATGGGATGCGCGCATGCTGGAGTATCAGAACCCCACCACCAACACACCATGGACATGGACCTTATGGAGACAGCAAGGAGGCACTCATGTGTCAGGCGTCTCCATGAGTTTCATGTCCATGGTGTGTTGGTGGTGGGGTAATAAGCAAGCAAGCTTCCTCCATCCCCTCCCACCAACCACACACAACAGAGGGAATTAATATGTTCTTCTTCTCATGGCTGTTATATGCCCATCACCTCTTCCTCTTTGTCCTCCTCTATTTGATCCTCAGCTCCTCCACCTTGATTAACAGCTTGTTTGATACTATGAATCCCCCTCGATTGCTGTACTCACACCTACCAAGTCACCTGCCTGTGTGAAAACAGTCAAGACCGCATCCTCCTCTACTTCTTCCTCTTTATCAGGTACCACCACCTCCTCCCGCATACTAATTAAAGTGTTCCACATGTAGATAAACAGAATGGCGATGATGATAACATTCTCAGTGCTAATCATCTTAGTAGTGTGGCGCCCCTGCAACCAGGAGGTAAGCAAGGTGGTTGAAAACACACCCACACCGCACAAACACCGACCATACGCTTGGACTCTAGGTTGGGCAAGGGGTGGCAGGTGTAGCAAAGTGGGTGAAATGTAGGTGGACACTGACAAAGTGGGTGGAGAGACCAACACAATAAAAACCCAAGACCACACAGTGGTAGTTAATAAAAGCCCAGTTACGCACACAGATAATTGTCTAGAGATTGTTCGCAGATCTCTGGTTGCAGTGAAATCATGGACACATTGTTCCATTTTGTGGCCATGTACAAATGGAACAATGTGTCCATGATTTCACTGCAACCAGAGATCTGCGAACAATCTTTGCACCATTATCTGTGTGTGCGTAACTGGGCCTTTAGAGTTAGTAGAGAAAGAACAGAACAGAGAGACTTCCCAGGAGGTTTCAGGCTCCCAGGAGGCGCAGAATCCTGAGAGGCACAGACCTTAAGAGAGAAAGCCAACTCCATAGCCTGGAGGTGACGGGAAGGAGAAAGAGACTAAGGAGACCCCACAGCTGAGGGAAAGTGGAAGGACAAGTGCCCGGCAGCGGCACACATTTTAGCTGGCCGGAGGTACCCTTAAAGACAGTGACAGACAGAAGGAGCCTGGTGTACCGAAATATCTGAACCTGGGACACTGGAGGGCTAGGCCAACAACAAAGAACTGGCTCTGAAGAAGTGACCAGGGATTCAAGACCCTAATCACGAGACACACCGGTGGGGGGCAGAAACTTTATGTGCTGTAGCCTAACTTTTTACAACGGACTAAGAACACAGTCATCATACTAAGACTGTTGACTCTGACTTCAAGGGAAATATATTCACCTGTGAGGCCGTGATGACCAGATTGAACCCGTGGGTGAGGTACTACGTTAACACTGAGAGAGGGGCCTGAAAGGACTTTGAGGGAGCAACACAGAAACACTACATGAGCTGCACAGTTTGAGTTGCCTGGAGCAGTGTAAATTGTCTGAACTGTACTGAAAGAACTGTAAACTGTTGTCCTGGAAAGACCTAAAGTAAAGTACCCAGTAATCTCACACTTGCCTGAGATTGTTTACTTCCAACGTCGCAGAAAAGCCCCACCTGAGGAGCCACAGACTTTCATCCCTGCACACTGGCTGGAGAGCTGCAGCTTTGAAGTAAGTGAACTGCACCGCACACAATCCCTCACCAGGCCCATCCACCACTACTACTCCTGCCCTGGGGACTCTCAGCCCTACCCGAGGAGAGCTTATCGTTCATGCTGCCCGAAGTCACCGTCCCCAGCAGGAATACGGCAGAGGTGGTTCTACTAACTACATACCCCAGGTGGCATCATGACAAAATCCCTTGTAAATAACCCCTTTTTGGCCACGGGACCGGGTCACAACTACCGTGATACCCCACAGAGACAGCACCGGCCCGGTTCCCGAGTAACCCATAGCCTGGGGGTGCATCAGTAGCATTTTGAAACTGCAAAAGGGTGCAGAGGTCCTTCATATGTGCCCACTCCGTAAGTGTGATTTGCCCCAAGTCTGGACTGCATTTGCCAAGGCTATGCATCAAGCCATACTGCCCAAGAACTTTTTGCTGCTACCACAGTTGCTGACTGGAGTTACATTGAGTTGGCACATCGCATATCAACCAGTTAACCGGTAGGCAGTAAGACCTCTGTAGCAATGCAAGTCGATGAGCCACGTGGCGTGAATGGTGGAAGTGACACACAGTGACCTTGCCTTATGCAGCAGTGCATGCAGGCCAGGAAAGTGGCTTATAAATTATTGTAAAACCAGGTTGAGGATGTGAGCCATGCAAGGCATGTGTGTGAGGTTGCCTTGGTGACGAGCCGACACCAGGCTTCTGAGTCGGGGATCACAGCTGGTCGGTTCCTGGTTCCGTGCCCTGGACCCTCAGTGGCAGGGATGGAGGTGATGACGATGGGGGATGATAACGTGGATAATCTGGAGTAGTGGTCCACCATGGTAAGAGCATAGGTATAGCCCGATCTACTGGGTGTGAGTTTGACGTAATCTAAGGCTACCAGTTCTAATGGCTGTTTAGTAATGATAGGCTGTAGTGGTGCTTTCTGGCTGTTACGGTCTTTTCTTCTTAATGAGCATGGTCCACAATTTTTACACCATTTCTCTATGGTAGACCTCATGCTCATCCAATAGAATCTCTCACGTAACAATATTTCCAGTTTCCTCCATCCAAAGTGTCCTGCTCCATTATGGTATGCTTCAAACACCGTTTGAAACCACAATTTGCCATACCATTTCATGTGTTCTTGGATTGATATACCGTCTGCACAATTGACCTTCATAGATGAATAACCTGCTTCGTTCTTTCCACAGGTATTGGGCCTCTGGTGGAGAATTCTTTTCAAGTTGGGAATCCGGTTGGGTTACCAGCCTCTTCACTAGGCTCACTGCCGGATCACTGTCTTGTGTCTCTTTCCATCCATAGTGAGGCAATGGGTTTAGTGCAACACTCACTCTGATGGTTCTGGTAGATATGGGCTTCTGTCATTTTCCAATTTCTACTTTTATGAAAAGCTGGCAGTTCTACTTCCTCCAAGTCATCTACCTCTTCTTCAAGTACTTGCCAATGTACTTGAGGGCTTCTGGAGAGGGCATCAGCATTTGGATTGTTACGGCCTGCCCGGTACTTGATGGTAAAGTCATAGTTCGATAGTCGGGCCATCCAGCGTTGCTCCAATGCACCAAGATTCGCGGTATCCAAGTGTGTTAATGGGTTATTGTCCGTGAAGATGGTGAATTTTGACGCTGCCAGGTAATGCTTGAACCGCTCTGTTATAGCCCAGATCAAGGCCAGGAACTCCAACTTAAAGGAACTGCAGTTTTCCGGGTTCCTCTCGGTGGGTCGAAGTTTTCTGCTGGCATAGGCAATTACTCTTTCCTTGCCATCTTGTATCTGGGATAGTACTACTCCCAGGCCTACATTACTTGCGTTGGTGTACAGGACGAATGGTAGGTTATAATCGGGATAAGCCAGGATTTCCTCACCGGTCAGAGCCTGCTTCATCTGTTTGAAGGAGTCTTCTTGTTCCTTTCCCCATTCCAATGGTAACTCTGAAGACCTTCTCTTCTTAGTTTGGCCTACCAGAAGATCTTGTACAGGCGCTGCCATCTTTGTGTAGCCCTTAATGAATCTTCTGCAGTACCAACCAAACCTAAGAATTGACGTACCTCGCTTACAGTGGTTGGTCCCTGCCAGTCCTGGATAGCTGTCACTTTTTCCGGGTCTGGTGCTACTCCATCTGCGCTGAACACATGCCCGAGGTATTGGACTTTTGGTTTCAGCAGGTGACATTTAGATGGTTTGAGTTTCGTTACGTACTTTGCTACAGCTGTAAATACCTCCACCAGATGTTCCAGATGTTCTTCATAGGTTTTGGAATACACGATGATGTCGTCCAGGTATAAGAGCACCATCTTGAAGTTCCGGTGTCTCAGGCAACATTCCATGAGTCTTTGAAATGTTCTTGGTGCATTGCATAACCCGAATGGCATGCTGTTGAATTCGCATAGGCCCACTGGTGTTGAGAATGCTGTTTTCTCCCGGTCCTCTTCTGCAACGGAGACCTGCCAATACCCACTAGTGAGATCTAATGTAGAGAAATAATTAGCAGTCTTTAATGCAGCAAGAGACTCCTCTATCCGGGGTAACGGGTAAGCATCTTTGTGAGTGATCTTATTGATTTCCCTGTAATCCACACACATCCACACACATCCTCATAGTGCTATCCTTCTTTCTGACTAGGACCAAGGGGGCTGCCCAGGGACTACAGCTATCTCTTATAACCCCGGCTTCCTTCATGTCCTGCAGCATCTCTTTGACACACTGGTAGTGGTTTGGTGGAATGGGTCTATGTCTCACTTTAATTGGGGGATGATTTCCTGTGGGTATGTGATGGTGTACCCTTTTAATCCTCCCAAAATCTAATGGATATCTGTTCAAACTTTTGTACTACCCAATAGACTCCGTGCTTCTGGTGGGAAGGGGTGGCATCAGTTTCTACGTGCAACTGCTGCACCACTCCTTTAGCTGTCCCTTGGAGTTTGTTATCCTCCGCCTGGTCTGGCAGGGAAAAAGGCTCTGCTGTCTGTATGTTGTTGTTACAGACAGTATACAGCTTTGCTACAGTAGCATACTGGGGTAGTTTGGCTTCTTCTTCCCCACAATTTAATACATAGATTGGTACTGTTCCCTTGCATACATCCACCACCCCTCTGGCTGTCAGTAGTGTCGGTCTATGTTCTGAATATACCGGCTCTACCACTGCCTGCTATTGCTTTCCTCTGAGACCTATAGCTGCTCGACACCATATCATCATTTCACTTTTCGGTGGTATCACAATGGGAAACAGGTCTGTTACCTGTACACTGCCAATCTTTTCCCCAGACAGATTTACCTGTTGCTTGTAGATGAGGGCTCGGATTTCTTTTTGGGTGACTCTCGTCCACCCATAACCAGCAGTCATAGCAATCTGTTGGAGTGAAATCAACACTTCTCCAAGGCAGTTTTCAATGACATTAGTACCATGTAGGGTTTTCTTTCATCAGGGTTATCTTCTACCACACATAACCCTTGGCTTTTAACTCCACCCTCCTCAGCTTTATTGTCACTTCTCTGAACCCCACCTGATTCTGTGGTTGTCCATTAGCTGCAAGAATGACAAAGTTAGGGTCTGGGGGTCTAAGTTCAGTATCAGACCAAAATTGTTTGTAAAGGATATGTGGGATGGTGGTGACCAGTGACCCTGTGTCCAGTAGGGCCGATGTAGGGATTCCATCTAGCGTAATGTTGAGGTATGGATGGCCTCCCACGTACCGATTACAGCAAGTCATATGTGCCCAGTCGTCGTACTCCTGGGGTTTGGCCCTCATACCCAGGAATCTTGGATTTAAAGGACATCCTCTTGCAAAGTGGCTTGGACAGCTGAGGTCAGTCTTCCCTTTTTCGGGGCCTGGCTTGGTCCCAGCAACTAGCTCCTTGAGATGGATTTGTCAGTTTATATGCTGACGCAAATCAGACCCTAGCCTTTGACAATCTACAACCTGGCTTTTGGCCCCACCATCCTACCAAAACTGCCCTGACCAAACTTACTGACTTATTTACATCCAAAGCTAAAAGCCAATTCTCTATACTCTTCTTCTAGACCTGCCTTCGACCTTCAACATAGTCGTCAAAGACCTTTCCTTGCCATCAAAGACCTTCCCTATCCTGGATCTCAGGTTTTTGCCACTTTTTTTACATTGTTCGCTGAAGGTGTTGACTAGTGTGACCAAATATATGTACTTATTTGTTTATTTTTTATTGCATAAATATTTATTTATTGTGCAATATTTGTTAATTTTTTATTCTTTATTATGTGTCTTTTTACAGATATCAACAGTTTTTTAAAACTTTTTTTTTTAATTTTTTACTTAGTCCTTCTATGGGACTTACCTTTTATTAGTCTGATTGCTGGCATAATACATTACAATATATTATATCTGCCAGTATGACACTGGCCGATTGACTGCCAGTGTGACATGCCACGATAGCTGAAAGATTTGCAGGTCATTCTTTGGCCTCCTGCTGTCATGAAAACCTTCAGGCCCCTGTGTTTATGTTGCAGATGTTTTAATTGGGTAAAAGAGGGAGCCCCTTTCCTCTCTTAAACGTCTATATGCTATTATTGATTGTAATCTGAGAGTCCTCAGTGGTTGATACCTTTTAATGGCTAACTGAAAAGATGGTAAGCATAGCAAGCTTTCAGGACACTATGGATCCTTCATCAGGCTCATAATGACACAAATTCTGAAGACACATACATGTATACATAAGTGGGGTTAGATACTGTATTAAATGCGAAGGTGACGTAAAGCAGAGTCATGCTAGGGAGGGGGAAAGGAGCTGGGAAAATGAAGTCAAAATTGTAAGATAAGAGGAACCGATTGTATTATTGTTCTATGATTAGTGGCCTGTGGAGACCTGAAGATTCCTCAGTGAGTTGTAGAAAGACATAAATCGAAGCGAGACAGTTCACATAAGAAGTGTCAAAAGATTATTGTCCTTTAACTTGAGTGTGCTTGAAGATGTTATATCCCCAAATGTCCTGTCATCTATAATATAAAAGCCGAAGGTCACTTCCGGAAAACCCGAAGGTTACTTCCGTGATGGCCTCCGGACCATGGTGGTGACGTCACCTGTGCGGGGTAGCCGGCCGGCACCTCCTCTCTCCTCCGCTCCCGCCTCTGCCTGCTCCAGCCTCTGCCCTCTCCAGCCTCTGCCCTAACGCTGCAGGAGCATCACAAATACACTACAATATGCTACACTACACTGCACCACTGCCCTCTGCCGCTTTGTCAACATTTACAACTTTATTGTGCGCCGTAACAGACAACAATGCACAGCCTCCTGGTCGCCTAGCAACAATCGCACCCAGCAATGACGCCTTATCCCGCGCACAGTCTGCACCCTCTCCTCACCTCCTGTACTCCACGTAGTCATCTATGGCCCCCGCAGCCCCCTGGAAGTGCAGCCTCTCCATGCCTCCTTCAGGTGCCTGCTCAGTGAGAATGAGGAGGAGGAGTCAGCTCCAGGAAGAAGCGGACAACGAAGGGAACAGACACGGAGGGAGGGACGGAGGGGGAGAGGGAAGGAGGGTGGCTCCTGGGGACAACCTGTCCTCACAGAGGTGCACGAAGGAGCTGCAGCCAGGTCACAGAGCAGTGTGTGGCACCACACCTTCCAGCATGCCACACCTATCTCTGTGATTACAGCTGTGCCTCTGCCCTCCAGCCTCCACTCTCCTCTGCCCTCCAGCCTCCGCTCTCCTCTACCCTCCAGCCTCCGCTCTCCTGTGCCCTCCAGCCTCCGCTCTCCTCTGCCCTCCAACGTCCGCTCTCCTCTGCCCTGCAGCCTCTGCTCTCCTCTGCCCTCCAGCCTCCACTCTCCCTGTCCTCTGCCCCCCAGCCTCCGCTCTCCTCTCCCTGCCATCTGCCCTCCAGCCTCCGCTCTCCTCTCCCTGTCCTCTGCCCCTCCAGCCTCCGCTCTCCTCTCTCTGTCCTCTGCCCCTCCAGCCTCCGCTCTCCTCTCCCTGTCCTCTGCCCTCCAGCCTCCGCTCCCCTTTCCCTGTCCTCTGCCCTCCAGCCTCCGCTCTCCTCTGCCCTCCAGCCTACTCTCTCCTCTCCCTGTCCTCTGCCCCTCCAGCCTACGCTCTCCTCTCCCTGTCCTCTGCCCTCCAGCCTCCGCTATCCTCTCCCTGTCCTCTGCACTCCAGCCAACGCTCCCCTCTCCTTGTCCTCTGCCCTCCAGCCTCCGCTCTCCTCTCCCTGTCCTCTGCCCTCCAGCCTCCGCTCTCCTCTCCTATCCTCTGCCTCGCCTCATCCTCGCTCCCTCCCTCCCTGCCTCAGCCTCCGCCCCTCCGTCCTCTGCCTCAGCTCCCTGCTTCCTCCACCTCCCTGCCCCCTCCGCTCTCCTCTCCCTGTCCTCTGCCTCCAGCCTCCGCTCTCCTCTCCCTGTCCTCTGCCTCCAGCTCTGCTCTCCTCTCCTGTCCTCTGCCCTCCAGCCCTCTCCTCTCCCTGTCCTCTGCCCTCCAGCCTCCTCTCCTCTCCTGTCCTCTGCCCTCAGCCTCTGCCCTCCAGCTCCCTGTCCTCTGCCCTCCAGCCTCCTGTCCTCTGCCTCAGCTCCCTGTCCTCTGCCTCTGCTCCCTGTCCTCTGCCCTCCAGCCTCCGCTCTCCTCTCCCTGTCCTCTGCCTCCAGCCTTCGCTCTCCTCTCCCTGTCCTCTTCCTCCAGCCTCCGCTCTCCTCTCCTTGTTCTTGCCCTCCAGCTTCCGCTCTCCTCTCCCTGTCCTCTGCCCTCCAGCCTCCGCTCTCCTCTCCCTGTCCTCTGCCCTCCAGCCTCCGACCTCTATCCTTATCCCGCACACAGTCTGCACCCTTCCTACCTCCTGTACTCCACGTAGTCATCTATGGCCCCTGCAGCCCCTGGAAGTGCAGCCTCTCCATGCCTCCTTCAGGTGCCTGCTCAGTGAGAAGGAGGAGGAGGAGTCAGCTCCAGGAAGAAGCAGACACCGAAGGAACAGACACGGAGGGAGGGACGGAGGGGAGAGGAAGGAGGGTGGCTCCTGGGGACAACCTGTCCTCACAGAGGTGCACGAAGGAGCTGCAGCCAGGTCACAGAGCAGTGTGTGGCACACACCTTCCAGCATGCACACCTATCTCTGTGATTACAGCTGTGCATCTGCCCTCCAGCCTCCGCTTCCTCTGCCCTCCAGCCTCCGCTCTCCTCTATCCTCCAGTCCTCTCTCCTCTGCCCTCCAGCCTCCGCTCTCCTCTGCCTTCCAACCTCCGCTCTCCTCTGCCCTGCAGCCTCTGCTCTCCTCTGCCTCCAGCCTCCGCTCTCCTCTCCCTGTCCTCTGCCCTCCAGCTTCCGCTCTCCTCTCCCTGTCTTCTGCCTTCCAGCCTCCGCCCTCCAGTCTCTGCTCTCTCTGCCCTCCAGCCTCCGCTCTCCTCTCTCTGTCCTCTGCCCTCCAGCCTCCGCTCTCCTCTGCCCTCCAGCCTCCGCTCTCCTCTGCCCTCCAGCCTCCGCTCTCCTCTGCCCTCCAGCCTCAGCTCTCCTCTCCCTGTCCTCTGCCCTCCAGCCTCCGCTCTCCTCTCCCTGTCCTCTTCCCTCCAGCCTCCGCTCTCCTCTCCCTGTCCTCTGCTCTCCAGCCTCTGCTCTCCTCTCCCTGTCCTCTGCCCTCCAACCTCCGCCCTCCAGCCTCTGCTCTCCTCTGCCCTCCAGCTTCCGCTCTCCTCTCCCTGTCCTCTGCCCTCCAACCTCCGCTCTCCTCTCCCTGTCCTCTGCCCTCCAGCTTCCGCTCTCCTCTCCCTGTCCTCTGCCGTCCAGCCTCCGCTCTCCTCTCCTTGTCCTCTGCCCTCCAGCCTCCGCTCTCCTCTCCCTGTCCTCTGCCCTCCAGCCTCCACTCTCCTCTCCCTGTCCTCTGCTCTCCAGCCTCCGCTCTCCTCTCCCTGTCCTCTGCCCTCCAGCCTCCGCTCTCCTCTCCCTGTCCTCTGCCCTCTAGCCTCCACTCTCCTCTCCCTGTCCTCTGCCCTCCAGCCTCCGCTCTCCTCTCCCTGTCCTCTGCCCTCCAGCTTCCGCTCTCCTCTCCCTGTCCTCTGCCCTCCAGCCTCCGCTCTCCTCTCCCTGTCCTCTGCCCTCCAGCCTCCGCTCTCCTCTCCCTGTCCTCTGCCCTCTAGCCTCCACTCTCCTCTCCCTGTCCTCTGCCCTCCAGCCTCCGCTCTCCTCTCCCTATCCTCTGCCCTCCAGCCTCCACTCTCCTCTCACTGTCCTCCAGCCTCCGCTCTCCTCTGCCCTCCAGCCTCCCCTCTCCTCTCCCTGTCCTCTGCCCTCCAGCCTCCGCCCTCCAGCCTCCGCCCTCCTCTGCCCTCCAGCCTCCGCTCTCCTCTCTCTGTCCTCTGCCCTCCAGCCTCCGCTCTCCTCTGCCCTCCAGCCTCCGCTCTCCTCTGCCCTCCAGCCTCTGCTCTCCTCTGCCCTCCAGCCTCCGCTCTCCTCTCCCTGTCCTCTGCCCTCCAGCTTCCGCTCTCCTCTCCCTGTCTTCTGCCTTCCAGCCTCCGCCCTCCAGTCTCTGCTCTCCTCTGCCCTCCAGCCTCCGCCCTACTCTCCCTGTCCTCTGCCCTCCAGCCTCCGCTCTCCTCTCCCTGTCTTCTGCCCTCCATCCTCCGCTCTCCTCTTCCTGTCCTCTGCCCTCCAGCTTCCGCTCTCCTCTCCCTGTCCTCTGCTCTCCAGCCTCCGCTCTCCTCTTCCTGTCCTCTGCCCTCCAGCTTCCGCTCCCCTCTCCCTGTCCTCTGCTCTCCAGCCTCCGCTCTCCTCTCCCTGTCCTCTGCCCTCCAGCCTCCGCTCTCCTCTCCCTGTCCTCTGCCCTCCAGCCTCCGCTCTCCTCTCCCTGTCCTCTTCCCTCCAGCCTCCGCTCTCCTCTCCCTGTCCTCTGCTCTCCAGCCTCTGCTCTCCTCTCCCTGTCCTCTGCCCTCCAACCTCCGCCCTCCAGCCTCTGCTCTCCTCTGCCCTCCAGCTTCCGCTCTCCTCTCCCTGTCCTCTGCCCTCCAACCTCCGCTCTCCTCTCCCTGTCCTCTGCCCTCCAGCTTCCGCTCTCCTCTCCCTGTCCTCTGCCCTCCAGCCTCCGCTCTCCTCTCCCTGTCCTCTGCCCTCCAGCCTCCGCTCTCTCTCCCTGTCCTCTGCCCTCTAGCCTCCACTCTCCTCTCCCTGTCCTCTGCCCTCCAGCCTCCGCTCTCCTCTCCCTGTCCTCTGCTCTCCAGCCTCCGCTCTCCTCTCCCTGTCCTCTGCCCTCCAGCCTCTGCCCTCCAGCCTCTGCTCTCCTCTGCCCTCCAACCTCCTCTCTCCTCTCCCTGTCCTCTGCCCTCCAGCCTCCGCTCTCCTCTCCCTGTCCTCTGCCCTCCGCCCTCCAGCCTCTGCTCTCCTCTGCCCTCCAGCCTCTGCCCTCCTCTCCCTGTCCTCTGCCCTCCAGCCTCCGCTCTCCTCTCCTCTCCCTGTCCTCTGCCCTCCAGCCTCCGCTCTCCTCTCCCTGTCCTCTGCCCTCCAGCCTCCGCTCTCCTTTACCTGTCCTCAACCCTCCAGCTTCCGCTCTCCTCTCTCTGTCCTCTGCCCTCCAGCCTCCGCTCTCCTCACCCCTCCATATGCAATGTACAGTATGTGTATATATCTGTGTATGTAGGCACTTCCGTCACTTTGTACGCACTTCCCTCAACTTTGTACACACACATACACACACACACACACACACTTTGCTATACTTACCACCGGCCCTGCGTCCGCTGCCTGGAACCTCAGTCGACATGTCGCCGCCCCCAAACTACTAGATCCAATATAGCTTCCAAGATGTCTCCCCAAAGTTCACGGACCCCATATTCGATCCAGTCGTCCGGGGGGCGGCGACATGTCGACTCAGGATCCAGGCGGGGAAGACGCAGGGTCGGTGGTAAGTATAGCGGAGTGTGTGTATGTGTGTATGTTTGTGCTGACCACTCTGCCCACGGCGCTACGCTGATCCACTCTGCCCATGGCGCTGCGCCGACCACTCTGCCCACGGCACTGCGCTGACCATTCTGCCCACGGTGCTGCGCTGACCACTCTGCCCACGGCGCTGCGCTGACCACTCTGCCCACAGCGCTGCGCTGACCACTCTGCCCACGGCGCTGCGCTGACCAATCTCACCGCACTCACTGCTAACCACTGAGCCACCACACTCACTGCTAACCACTGAGCCACCGCACTCACTGCTAACCACTGAGCCACCGCACTCACTGCTAACCACTGAGCCACCGCACTCACTGCTAACCACTGAGCCACCGCACTCACTGCTAACCACTGAGCCACCGCACTCACTGCTAACCACTGAGCCACCGCACTCACTGCTAACCACTGACCCACCGCAGTCACGGCTAACCACTGAGCCACCGCACTCACTGCTAACCACTGAGCCACCGCACTCACTGCTAACCACTGAGCCACCGCACTCACTGCTAACTACTGAGCCACCGCACTCACTGCTAACCACTGAGCCACCTTACTCACTGCTAACCACTGAGCCACCGCGCAGTGCTAACCACTGAGCCACCGTATACTCTGCTACCCACAGAGCCGCCTGTATACACACAATTCATTTCACTGCACTCCCGTAACTATTAGTAAATAAACTATATATCTATTCTAGACTACCCTATTCTTCAGAATCGGGCCGCCATCTAGTTTTATATAAGAACGCATGAATCCATGTGAGATATTTAATCCTGTTTTAAATGTGTCAAAGGTCGTTATTAATTTGTATTCCCAAAATCTTCTCTCCTTTTAAAATTTGTATTTGCTCCCTGTGTTGTGTTTAGACAACCTCTGAATCTAAAAAGCATCATTGTCAGAAGTGCCCTTTCCTCTCCAGCAGCTACAGCAGGGGTGGGGAACTCCAGTCCTCGAGGGCCGCAATCAGTGCAGGTTTTCACGATTTCCTTAGTATTGCACAGGGATTGGAATCATCACCAGTGCAAGTGATTATGTTATCACCTGTGCAAAACTAAGGAAATCCTGAAAACCTGCACTGATTGCGGCCCTCGAGGACTGGAGTTCCCCACCCCTGAGCTACAGGAACCTTTCCCTGCAACCAGAACAGGTGCAAAACCTGTCCATCTATAATGACAACGGACAAGATAAGGATTCCTGGGACTGATCAGGACTACAAGATTCCAGGTAACTTCAGCTGCACCTCAAGCAATGTGGTGTATATAATCATATGTACCAAATGGTGGCATGTACATAGAGGAGACCGGACAAAAATTCAGGACAAGAATTAATTCTTATCGCCACTCAATAAAAGAAAAGCGTACGGACCTTCCTGTAGCAAAACATTTTTATAGCCCTGACCACAGTGAAACTGATATGGGGCAACTTCAAATCTAAGAGAGAGAGAAGAATTTGGGCAAAAAACTACTCATAAGGCAGCATCAGAAAATTCTTACCATCAGCAGCTAGATACAAAACCAACACAGCACTTGACAGGATGCAGTCAGACCCCATTATGTGGAGCAAGCCTAGGTGCAGGCTGATAAAATCACCTCTACCTACAAAGACATGTGGGGGGTGACTTGCCATGCACATATTGGGCCTGCATAGGACGCCATGTCTCTCTTCGATTTATGGCTTTCTACAACTCTCAGGTCTCCACAGGCCACTAATCACAGAACAATAATACAATCGGTTCCTCTTATCTTAGAATTTTGACTTTACTTTCCCATCTCCTCTCCCCCTCCCTAGCCTGACTCTGCTTCACCTGTCGTATTTACTACAGCATCTAACCCTGCTTATGTGTATATGTATGTGTCTTCAGAATCTGTGTCATTATCAGCCTGACGAAGAGGCCATAGTGTCCCGAAAGCTCACTATGCTTACCATCTTTTCAGTTAGCCATTAAAAGATATCAACCACTAAGGACTCTCAGACTCCAATATTTTTCTATCTACTGGCTAACACAGTACCAACATTTTTTACATTATTGATTGTGGCAATTAGAGAGATAAACAGTTAGAGGCACTGTGGGTACAGACCCTTGTTTTGACACACAGCATGGCCATCACTTAAACTGAGCTCCTTCTGTCGATTGAGCTTTCACAGCTCCTGTACCCACAATATTGCCAGGATGTGTCGATACATTCATTTGCACTGCAATAAAGGCCGTAACGGTGAATTCAATGTCAGAAAGGGGTTAAAATTGATCCAAACATCAAACAGAAATTAAATGAAACATTAACTAGGAATAGAAATAACCTGACAAATTTCCATGAGGAAGCTGTGAGAAAGTCTTTTATTAGGCCTCCAACATCTGAGATTACTCAGTTTCAGAAACCATTTAAGGAATACAGTAGTCAAATGAAATACAGATTGGAAATGGCTGAGAAAAGAGGTAAAGGAGGTTGTTATATTATATTTAGCTTCATGGGAAGAATATCAAAGACATTGATTGTATCAGTTTGGGAACTAGTAGTATTGTAATAATAGGAATAAACTATGTACATGGATCCGAGTCTTAAAACAACAGCTCTGAAAATAAACTTTAGCAATTCTTGAAAATAAACTGTTCTTTTTATTTTTTTCATATTGCTTTTACTGTTTTATTTATTGCCATGTCTAAAATTCAATTGTTTTCCTTCTAAGGGGATAGCAGATCAGGGCTACACCAATGTGAACAGCCACAACCCCAGCTTTGATTTAATGGAGAAATGCCTTCCTATTTCCATCAAAATCAATGCAATTTGCAAATGTATGACTGAGAGCACTGTTCAGAAAACAGATCCGTTAGTACCAGTGTCTTTATGGTCTCTAGTGCCTTGTGACAGCTTTTGGACCTGAGTCTCATATGTGAGCCTCTTCATAATAAATTTATTTTTCTTGCCTTTGACACTTCTATGGATAATGTCAGTTTTTCTGTAGCAGCTTCTTCTCGTGTGCTTTTGTCTGGTGACCACATCCATTACCTTTAAATAACCCCATTTACCACCATAGGATGCTGGTTTTAGAGAATCGACACTCTGTTTTAAGACGCTGAGGAGGAAGGTTGCAACTAGTGCCGCTGCCATTTTGTAGTCCAGCTGGTGAAGGATGCAGTCCTGGTGTTTGTAGTCAAAATGTTGCTGTATATCCTTTGTGTTATCCCTCTGTTTGTCTTATTTTCCTGGAGTTTTATTAGTGCAATGATATGCTGGCCATCTCAATAGTGAGGGTAAGGTGAGAGCTATCAAGGCACTAGGCATCCTGCTCAGCGATGGGGTAAAAGAACCCATATAGGGATGATATGGAAATCGGGGTACAGCCTCGGGTGAGTGCATGAGGTGTCCCTTCCCCAGCTCCCTACTGTCAGGGCCTACTATTGTTATTGTGTCCCCGGTGTTCCCTTGTATGTGGCTGTGCATGTCGGGGGTCCCCTGGTACCTGGAGGAACACAGGTAGTCACAGCATGACAAACAGATAGTTTGTGTCTTCTGAGTGTATGGTTGTTTGGTACCCCGCGCTAACTAACTCCCTATGTGCTATGGGTTCAAGTATTATTATTATTATTATTATTATTAATTTATATAGCGCCATTGATTCCATGGCGCTTTACATGTGTTAGGACAGAACAAGGACGAGAACATAAACAACGATGAGTAAATCATACAGGTACATTAGGGCAGAGATTCTGTCCACAAGGGCTCACCGTACAGACTCAATATAATGATTTTTACCCTTATTCAGGGGTGTTTATTAAATGACTGTGTACAAAAATTAATTCACAATATATGTCAAAGAAATTGTATGTAATTAAAATTCTCTTTTAAAAGTCTTAACATTTTAAAATGATATATGTTGTATATTCAATCTGATTTCCTTTGAGTCCTGATGGATAATGTCTTTCTTGTTATGAATAGACCATGTGATCTTTGTAAATTATTGTTGTGGTCTTCTTGTTCCCACTATTAAAATTTCATTTCATGGTAGTCTTGCCTCTCTTTGTGTTCTGCAACATATATAGCATTTGTTAATTCGTATTCTGTTGTGTTTCCTTTAACAAAGATTTTTTGTGTGGGGTTTTTTGTTCACCTACCTTCATATGGGATAGCTAATGTATCTTCCTTTAAGGTTCTGTTCTGATGATCAAGGGTTGGATCTGGTGGGGTTACAATAATTTAGCTGTTTTGTTATTAATATAAGACTATGTCCTATTTAGGTCCTCTTTTATATATCATAACCTGTTGGTTTTGTTGTTTAATTTCTCTGCTTCTATCTTTGATTCACCTTCAATTTTTTTTTTTGCTTTAATGTACTTTTGTGGGTCCTCCTTTTTCCCCACTTTCTGTCACTATAATAATAAATATGTGCTGTTAGTGTTTTATTATTAATGTTGGGTAGTGATATCCCTTTCAGGCATTCAATATGTACTGCTATTGATAGGTGTCTTTCTCTGTCTGAGTAGTTGTTTAATGGCTGTTATTATCCTCTTGTTTGGCCCACCTAACATGTAAGGTAGATGTAAGGCTGGCTTCACACTGCAGTTTTTTCACTGATCAGTGTCCATCCAGTTTGTGTGCCAAAACCCGGAGAGGAACCAGCAGAGGAACTTGTAGAGAAAAAGTATAATTGAAAGATTGACACCTGTTCTGAGTTTTGGAGACACTCCTGGTTTTGGCACACAAACCTGATGGAACCTGATCAGTGAAAAAACTGCAGTATGAAGCCAGCCTTATTATAATCACTGTTATACTTTCCTTTGTTACTATAATCTTTGTGTTATGCTGGTTAAATACCTCTGTGCTTAAAACAATTTCTACCTCAAGTACGCTACCTTGGTCTTCTACAGTCTTCCTTCACTCATCATCCATACAGGGCTTTCCTCCTGCCTGGTGTCCGCTGTGTTTTTGCGACTTTGTCATGGTGAATCCTCGTGGTGTTCACCTGGGCGTCTTCAGGGTTCACCGTCAGTGAGTCAGCTGTTCCCTACTTCATCGCATCATGCGTCACCGCATCATCACCCTGCGCCATAGATTGGGCGGGGGTTTGGTCGTATCGTTGTTTTGGTTTGCATGCAATCAATGAGCTGTATGTCGGGTATCTACCAACTAGTTTCGAAGGCTGTATGCGGCCTTCATCATCAGGGTTTGTGTCTTCTGTTATTGGCAAAGCCTTATACATTTAATTGCTGACAAAGAAAAGTCCAAGATATTAAACAGACACTTTTCATCCATGTTTAACAAATAATGGACTGTTCCAAAGATCATTCAACAAGGCAAGCATCAAAGTTTGCCACCTAATATAAGTAATATAACACAAGAAGAAATACGCCTGTGCCTAAGCAAACTAAACATTGACAAATCCCCCTGGCCAGATGTCATTCATCTACAGATATTACGGGAACTGAGCTCAGTAATTGACAAACCAATCTATCTCAACTTCTTAGACTCTCTTGTAATAGGGGTTGGTGCCTCAGGTTAAGCGAATAGCTGATGTGATATCAATATTTAAAAAAGGTAAGAAGGTGGATCCAGGCAACTACCGCCCCATAAATCTGACATCAGTGGTTTGCAAAGTTTTTGAGGGCATTTTAAGAGATGACATGCAAAAATATATTGCAGAGAATAAGATAATAACTGACAAGCAACATGAAGTCATGAAAGATAATTCGTGACTAATCAGCATGTTGCTTTATATGAAGAGGTAAGTGAAAATTTGGATGTTGGTAATGTAGCAGATGTGATTTATCTGGACTTTGCAAAAGCATTTGATACTGTACCACATAACAGCCTTATACTGAAGCTCCAGAAGCAGGGACTTGGGGGAAATATATGCAGGTGGGTAGGAATTGACTAGGACATAGGAAACAAGTATCATTGTAAATCAGTGGAGTTGCAGCAGTCGCGGCTGAGACCAGGCCTGGACCGGTAGGGGGCCCGCGCCTCCAGTCACCCTCTGCAACCACGATCGCAGCTCCTGCTTCACATGGATGCGCGTCCCCAAGGACACACATCCATGCGACAGTGCGGCAGCACAGGTTCCGTGTGTCAGGGAGAGGAGAGGAGGGGAACCTCCTACTTCCTGCTGCTGCTCCCGCCCCTCCTCTCCTCTGATCTTCCAACTTCCTGGCCTGCGTTCCACTGGGGAGCGCATACAGCAGGCCGGCACCTCCTCGCCCTTCTCCTCTTCTGGAATCTACAGGAGCCCGACGGATCAGCTTGGGAACCAGGGGAAGTAAGTAAAGATTTTTTTTTATGCTGTAAATAAGTGAGTGCAGTATGGTCGGAGGTCTATTGGGGGGGAGAGGGTTCAGAATTTTGGGTGTTTCATACATAAGGCTGCATATATAATACTGCACTATACAGAGAGGCTATGAGGCTGTATTATACCATATGGAGAGGCTATGAGGCTGTGTTTTACTATATGGAGAGGCTATGAGGCTGTATTATACCATATGGAGAGACTATGAGGCTGTATTATACTATATGGAGAGTCTATGAGGCTGTATTATACCATATGGAAAAGCTATGAGGCTGTATTATACATATGGAGAGGCTATGAGGCTGTATTATACTATATGGAGAGGCTATGGGGCTGTATTATACTATATGGAGAGCTATGATGATGTATTATACCATATGGAGAGGCTTTGAGGCTGTATTATTCCATACGGAGAGGCTATGAGGCTGTATTATACCATATGGAGAGGCAATGAGGCTGTATTTATACCATATGGAGAGGCTATGAGGATGTATTATACTACTGTATATGGAGAGGCTATGAGGCTGTATTATACTATATGGAGAAGATATGAGGCTGTATTATACTATATGGAGAGGCTATGAGGCTGTATTATACCATATGGAGAGGCCATGAGGCTGTATTATACCATATGGAGAGGCTATGAGGCTGTATTAATACTATATGGAGAGGCTATGAGGCTGTATTATACTATATGGAGAGGCTATGAGGCTGCATTATGATATATGGAGGGATGTGAGGCTGCATTATATTATATGGAGGATAATAAGGGTTTATTATAATAATTGAATGACTATGGGGGCTAACTTATGAATGGATGACTATAGAATGCATTATAATACATAGAGGACTATGTGGGGACATTGTAATACTGTATATGAAGGAATATGGAGATGCATTAAGATAATTGGACGACCATGGTGGCGGGAGGAGGAGGACCATATAAACCAGGATGGGGAACATATATACCACGATAAGGGCCATATTCCAGGAGGAGGACCATATATAACATGATGAGGTACATTAATGCATAATGAAGACGGAGAGAGGTCAATTTGTGAGTCTTTAGAGGACTTAAAATGTTACATGAGGCCCATTCATCTGACCAACGAGTGCGCGAGAGGGGGGGCTCAGGGGGGTGAGGTCTAAATTTTGCATCGGGGGCCTGTTAGACTCTGGTTACGCCACTGTTGTAAATGGTACATTCTCTAAATAGGCTATAGTCAGCAGTGAGGTGCTACAGGGATCTTTGCTAGGACCAATTCTTTTTAATCGCTTTCTTAATTACTTTGTGGATGGATTGCAAGTAAAGTGTCAGTCTTTGATGATGACAACAAACTATGTAGGATATTAAAAACTGGCCTTTATAGTCAATATTGCAAAATGATCTGGAAAAGATGTCTGAATGGGCAGACACTTGGCAAATGAAATTTAAGGTTAACAGATGTAGAGTAATGCACCTAGGAAGAAGTAATCCTATTACTGCATATACATTAAATAGAATTAAATTGGGACTATAGATTAACAGAAGGACTTGGGTATTCCGGTTCCAAGGAAGCTGAGCAGCAGTACTAAATGCCCCTGCAAAATCAAACAATTGTAGGATCTATAAAAAGAGAGATAAAAATCTGGGATCTCAAATTATTGCTAGCCCCCTATAAATCACTTTTAAGGTCACATCTAAATTATGGGTTCCAGTTTTGGGCTCCACAGTTTAAACAGGAGATTTAGAAGTTAGAGGCAGTTCAGAGACAGGCAACTAGAATATTACAAGGGATGGAAGGCCTCCCATATGATGAGAGGTTAGAAAAGTTGGTCTTCTTTAGCTTGGAAAAAAGACGTCTCAGACAAGATCTCATTTACATGCATAAATACATGGGTGATCAATACAAAGGACTGGCACATGATTTTTTCCACGCAAAGACAATACTAAGGACTGGGGGCACTCACTGTGGGTGGAAGGAAGGCCATTGCAGACGCTACATAGGAGAGAGTCCTTGGCAGTTAGAGCAGTCCGATTATGGAATGCTCTACTACAAAAGGTAGTAATGGCAGTAACTATAACAACTTTTAAAAAAGGGCTGGATAATTACCTCAGTATACATAATAATGTCAGCTATAAATGACAAAGTAACAAAAATGTATAATTAATGGAGGAAGGTTGAACTCAATGGACTAAGTCTTTTTTCAACCTATGTAGCTATGCAATTGTGTAAGGAAATATATCCTATTTAGAGTTGACCAAAAGATTTGCATGAGCCTAGTCCAATAGAACATCAGTACTATTTGGTCACCAGACAAGTGCCATGAGAGCCTTCTACTCTCTAGATCATCGCTTGGGTCTTCTGGTTAGTAGTTCCGGGACAGAATTATATTGTGGAAAAACATGGTTTTTGTATGTATTTTTCTGTTCGTTTTTGCAGCATTTTTGAACGTTTTCGCTAAATTAGTTAATTACGGTATATATTTTCATTGTGTTTTGTACATGCGTTTTATTGCGGTTTTATGCGTTTTATTGATTGCTGCAGTGGGCAGCATGGTGGCTCAAGTGGTCTAGCACTGCAGCCTTGCAGCACTGGGGCTTGAGGTCCTGGGTTCAATTCCCACCAAGGCACACTAAGGACAACATCTGCAAGGAGTTTGTATGTTCTCCCTGTGTTTGCGTGGGTTTCCTCTGGGCACTCCAGTTTCCTCCCACATTGTAAAGACATACTGATAGGATATTTAGATTGTGAGCTCCAATGCATTACTCATGCATGTAAAGTGCTATGGAATTAATAGCACTACATAAATGAATAATTATTATTATTATTTTGGTTTCTTTTTGGTATATTTAGTTTTAAATAAAGCTGCCTTGTTTATTATTCTTCCTGGTATTTGGCTTTGACAAACCTGTATGGATATGCGAGTTTTTAGTACATTTTTGCAGCTAGAAACGCACTAAATACACATATGCATTTTTTCCTGTGGATTTTCCACATCCAGTCCAATACTTTGGGAAAATTTCATACATTAAACTCAGTATAGATGCAATAGAAATTGACATATTGCAGACTTGAAACCCATCTACAAGTCATTTTTGCTGCATAAAAAAAGAGAAAAAAACAGTGGGCATGAGATTTCTATAAATCCCATCAATTTTACAGGAACAGTTTTGTCAGCGAAAATATGCAACATGAAAACATTTCCAAAAACTCATATTGGAAAGTAGAGCTAAAATACACACACATTGCAGTTGACATATATGTTTTAATCCTTTAGAGAAATATTACGGTATGAAAAAACAACATATGCCCATGATAAAGTATATTGGTCCAGATAAGTAATTTGCCACCGAGGAATGTTGGTTTAAGGATTACACTACAAATTAAGAGGTGTGCCAGTCCATTAGAAGGTTTACAATGTGAATTTCAATTTGTTTAATGCATCAATATCAAGGGAGCAAAAAAATACAAATCTGTTCAAGTCAATAAAGTATCTTGCTACACTGGCATTACACCAAAGATTTGAGGATTCTGTTTACTAGCGGCTGTAATCAGTGTTATTAGTTTATTTTATCAGTTAAATTGAATTGGTCTTTAATCCTAGCAAACTCTGCAGCATTTTGTAAGTATTGGATCATTTGTGCTTAGTTCTAAAATTCTTAACTTTAGTCAATAACATGTTTTTTAAATATAATTTTTATACACTTTATATGAAACTTGTTTTGGTCAGACATTAAAGCTATTAAAATGTCCATATATTTTATAGATATTGTATTATTGAAATTGTTTGAAAGCTCAGCTATCAGGTCTGGAAGCTCTACAGTGCTGGCCAAAAGTATTGACACCCTGCAATTCTGTTAATACTCAGTTTCTTCGTGAAAATGATTGCAATCACAAATTCTTTGGTATTATTATCTTCATTTGATTTGTCTTCAATGAAAAAAACATCAAAAAGAATTGTCCTAAAGCCAAATTGGATATAATTCCACACCAAACATAAAATAGGGGGTGGACAAAAGTATTGGCACTGTTAGAAAAATCATGTGATGCTTCTCTAATTTGTGTAATTAACAGCACCTGTAACTTACCTGTGGCACACAGGTGTTGGCAATAACTAAATCACACTTGCAGCCAGTTGACATGGATTAAAGGTTAAGGACAACCACTGTCCTGTGTCCTTGTGTGTACCTCATTGAGCATGGAAAAAAGAAAGAAGACCAAAGAACTGTCTGAGGACTTGAGAAACCAAATTGTGAGGAAGCATGAGCAATCTCAGGCTACAAGTCCATCTCCAAAGACCTGAATGTTCCTGTGTCTACCGTGCGCAGTGTCATCAAGAGTTTAAAGCCCATGGCACTGTGGCTAATCTCCCTAGATGTGGACGGAAAAGAAAAATTGACAAGAGATTTAACGCAAGATTGTGCGGATGGTGGATAAAAGAACCTTGACTAACATCCAAACAAATTCAAGCTGCCCTGCAGTCTGAGTGCACAGCAGTGTCAACCCGTACTATCCATCCCGGCATCTGAATGAAAAGGGACTGTATGGTAGGAGACCCAGGAAGACCCACTTCTTTCACGAGACATAAAAAAGCCAGGCTGGAGTTTGCCAAAACGTACCTGAGAAAGCCTTAAAAGTTTTGGAAGAATGTTCTCTCTTTTTGGGCAAAAGCATCAACATAGGGTTTACAGGAGAAAAAAAGAGGCATTCAAAAAAAAAGAACAAGTCCCTACAGTCAAACATGGATGAGGTTCCCTGATGTTTTGGGGTTGCTTTGCTGCCTCTGGCACTGGACTGCTTGACCGTGTGCATGCATTATCAAGTCTGAAGACTACCAACAAATTTTGCAGCATAATGTAGAGTCCAGTGTGAGAAAGCTGGTTCTCCCTCAGAGGTCATGGTCTTCCAGCAGGACAATGGCCCAAAACACACTTCAAAAAGCACTAGAAAATGGTTGGGAAAGCACTGGAGACTTCTAAGGTGGCCAGCAATGAGTCCAGACCTAAATCCCATAGAACACCTGTGGAGAGATCTAAAAATGGCAGTTTGGAGAAGGCACCCTTCAAATATCAGGGACCTGGAGCAGTTTGCCAAAGAAGAAAGGTCTAAAATTCCAGCAGAGCATTGTAAGAAACTCATTGATGGTTACCGGAAGCGGTTGATCGCAGTTATTTTGGCTAAAGGTAGTGCAACCAAGTATTAGGCTGAGGGTGCCAATACTTTTGTCTGGCCCATTTTTGGAGTTTTGTGTGAAATGATCAATGTTTTGCTTTTTGCTTCATTCTCTTTTGTGTTTTATTCATTGAAGACAAATTAAATGAAGAAAATAATACCAAAGAATTTGTGATTGCAATCATTTTTAGGAAGAAACTGAGTATTATCTGACAGAATTGCAGGGGTGTCAATATTTTTGGCCAACACTGTATATCCGAGCAGGCCCCTTGCACTTCTGGGCTTACTCTGGCTCTCCATCCGGTCACACGGCGCTCCTCACTGGCCAAGAAGAATGGGGCAAAGTTAGTGCAGGTGCTTGCTTTGGCTGTGTATTGCGCATTGGGAGATATACTTCTGGTGTTGATGAGAGGCTGCACGCCGTTGCTCAGAGTGACTCAGAGGCTCCAGAATGCTGGGTCCCCTAATGTCAGCTATTGCCATTGAATGCCACCATCACCAAGTCACAATGCTTATGCGAGGCTTGCACTCCACACCGCCAGTTAGCTGCGTTCCACTCACAGGAAGCAGGATGGTGTAGCTCCGCCCAAATGCCGTTATATTGTCGTGTCCAGTGCATTCTCACTGCCACTCACGCCCAGACAACAGGACGCCGACACCAGGAGGTAAATGAGCAATATTGCTCCCGCTTTTTGTACTATGATGGATTTTTTGATATTTACTGAAACCGCTATTGATTAAAAATCCTTCTCATGTAGGTTTATCCTCCAGTTTCCTCTTCACTAGTATCTAAGGTATTTTACACATTGTTCAAGGCACTTGTGGGGACCTACTTATAGTAGGTAGATAAAGCAGATATGGGGTTCAATGCTCACTGTGCACATAATATTGCATTATGTTCCATAGATTCTACCCTATTCGAGAGTGGCCACCTATGGTTGAAGTATGAATAACCACAATTTAGGTACTGTTTACTTGTACTTTTTTCACTTAGTATATTGATAACATGGCCTATAGGTAAAACACTCTGTGACCCATCATATCCTAACAGGCAACAGTGTCTCCCAGCAACAGTAGTTTTAGCAACTGTTAAAATAACACAACCTATATAGGTAGTCATCCTATACTTGCGATTTCTTTTCTTTTCTTTGCACCATTAAGGCACCGTGACACAACGCAATATCACCTGGCGATCTGAAAGGTGATGTGTCGCCCCGGTGAAATGGCCGTGAAATTGCCGTGAAATGTCCGCACGGTGGCGGCGTGTGAATCGCCCTTCGTCCATCGCCTGATTGCTGAAAAGTGCTCAGTAATCAGGCGATAACGCCTAGGCAATTTTTTCATGTTTTGGCGTGTGACAGGGCGATAGTGATGGAAAGAACTATTTCTGTGATTTCCCGTAGGTGTGCCTCAGCGTGCTGTAGTCCGCGCCCCGTCTGAGATGATTGGTGTGGGCTACTGTGTTCCTATTTGCTGCCAGTTGACACCGTGCCATATTTGAAGAGCTGTCCGTTCTGCACCACACACATCTTCTGCTACACAACCATCAGCAAACTCAGTGCAATTACGCGCGCCATTGAATAGCGCAAGATATGTTGTCCGTGTGTATTAAGTTGCGCTGTGTGGAGTATAGTGCCACACATGACAGCTCAGTTGTTGGGCTACACATCGTATATGCGTGTCATGGGCCAGTGTGTGTATTGCAGGAGCCACAATTGACGACACGAGCGTGTATTTGTGACAAACTCCGATAGACAATTGCGTCATGTATTAGCCAGCCTTCCAGAGCAGGCTGACCAATCGTAACGCAGTTGTGTTTTCCAATGAGCGTGTATGGGGTGCGGTGTAAACCACTGTGGCACGCCTATCTCCTCGCCACGCTGAACATGAACGCCCACATTGCCTTTGCAATTGCGGCGTGTGATGCGGCGATGGAATGAGGCAAGATTGCTTCCGCTGTAGGTGAGACGATTTACGGAGCGACACATCGCCTTAGCTTCAGGCGATATTGCGGCGTGTGACGCCGTCATCGGCAATCTGAAGCGTTCACGGAAAAACGTGAGCGCGCACGTCGAATCGCCACACATCACCAGGCGATATTGCAGCATGTGACAGTACCTTTAGGGGTTTTAGATAATTGTTTGCATGATAGAGACAATGTGATATCACTGTTGTAACGGGTTATTTACCCCCCATTGATATTTACATTTAGCAGTTTATTTGCATGGTTTTTGACTAAGCAGCACCTTGTATGTTATTCTGTACATGTCTTTTATCTCTTCATTCATACCAATTAGCTATAGATTTATTCTCATGGATGGTTATGAGTGTTATCCCACATTGTAAGCATCACCACTTTTTCCTTAACCAGATTGTCAAGAGATGTATCTTTTTCTTTATTTGCTGTATTTCAGGAACTCACTATTTGTTTCGGTTTTCATTTATACTCCTATGTTATTTTGTAGGTCCGGTAACCCCAGTGAATACCTAATTAGGTTGAAGCGTCAGGGTGGAGCACACCATTTGGACACTTTTAACACCACAATAAAAGCATGATAGTTTGAGTTGAAGTCTCCTCTTCATTTTTCCTTAAATTAGTGTACCAGCAATATTCTTTACAGCTGAGAAATCACGGCTGCATTAACCTCTTATTACCCAGTCTGCCACTGCACCAGAACAAGTGGAAGACACGAGAAAAGCACCAGATTTGGAACGTCTCATGGAGGTGCCAAATCTGGCGCAGCTGCGGGATGTGATTTTTAGCATGGGGGGCCAAGAAAGCATGGGTCTCACCATCTTGACGATCCCAGCCCACAGCTGCCTGGTTTTACTTTAACTGGCAATCAAAAATACAGCTAAGCCTATTCCAATTTATTTTAAATTTATTAAAATAATTAAAAAAAATAAAATAATCAATAAAAAAATGAATTTTTTAAATCAAAATACAGTATGATCCGGCATTAATTATAATGGAAGTCTATGGGTGCCGGATCTGGGTTTACAATATCATGCTGGATCCAGTAAAACCAAATACGGTATGCCTACTGAGCATATAAGGAATCTAGTCAAATTAATGTATTTTAATTAAAAAACATGATTTGTTTTTCTATTAATTTCTTGATTTTTTGGGGGGATGCTTTCACAGAGGGGGCGTCTGGGATTAGCAGGAGTTAGAATCCAGAGCATTCAGAGGAAGTTAATGAGCGCTACTCAGAAGCAGTGTGCCTGCAGCAACGAAGACTGATAAGTATAATGCTGCTAATTTAATCATAGTTTTCTTTCCTTTTACAGCCCCTAGCCATCATTTTATAACAATAAAATCTTGGTTCAGGATTCGGACTCAAGTTCGGGACAAGTCCATCCCGATCCCAGACTTTGAAAAAAGTCCGGCCGGACCCTCCAAACCTAGACTTCTGTTGGTTTGCCCATCTCCTTTCACCTTTACTATTGGTTTACACAAGATATACTGAAGAAGAAATACTTTTGAAATATGTGCTGAAGCGGCGTGGACACCTTACAAAAGTGACAGTTTCATCAATAAGTACTTCACACACCATTGTTTTTTGAAGTTTTCATGCACTGTTGAGTATACTGTAGATTAGTCTATGTTTCAATACATTGAACCATGGAAGACCTTTAAATATATATCTTTCTTAATTACACTGCTCTCACATTTAAGCACACCAGTGTTTTCTTATCCTGGCAGTTTTGTGCACTTTAATATACTGTATATGGGAGTATTATTTGTTATACAGCTTATAGCCAACTAATTACCGTATATAAATACATTTTTTGCCCATTAAATTTAATAGTATATCAATTGGTGGTTGTCCTTATGAAGGGGTGTGGAATACACCTTAAAACAAGTTAAATAAAGCCACTTGCATTCACTGATTTCCTTGATATGTGGTCGATTGTACAGCAGCACAGTTGGATTCCACATATTTTCTCTATTTTTTCTACTAAAGCTAAATAACAGGCATCGTCCAAAATAAATTATTTTTATTTAAAATGACTAACAAAGCATACAAAAATCCAATGATAAAAGGTTCAAGTTAATGGATATACGGTACATTAAAAATAGATAAGTACAAATACAGTATAAGATTATATACCCCCAAACATATAGGTACTTAAGAGACAATAGGGTATAGAGGCGGACAAAACTAAAAATTGGGGTCCCTAACATGTCCCTCTATAGACCCTGTGTGCAAATCTCTCTACATAGCCATAATATATGCAAAAGGAGCTCCCGATCACTGTCATCTATCCCTTGAAATCCTTGCTATGACCATGGCCTGTTAGGGAAACCCTAGTAGTTAGTAATATAAATATAACTATTATTAATATAATATAATAACAGTTATTAATATAACTGTTATTAATATAAAGGAAGACAATCAAAAATAGAGTAATTTATAGCCCCATACCATTTCCACATAATAATATTTAAGATTAGTTATCACCTTTAAATAAACCAGACATAATATATGAATATGTCTAATCTGAAATCTGTAGGATTCTACAAAGCTATAGGTCTATATCCAATATTATAGACATACTCAATTGCTAATGTGGCGCCCCTGCGTCCAGGAGGCCACAAAGGGAACTGCAGCCAGGCAGGTAGGACATTGTTGCACAACAACACCCTCACAGCCCACACAACCCACGTGTAAGAAGAGGTTAACATCCAGCCCTAAGATTAGAAACTCTATGAGATCGAGGGGTGGTGGATCAGAGGAGTGGGTTGGGCAAACCAGAAAGTCAGGTGACTGACAGTATATAGTGAGGGGGAGGAGTGAAGAAAGTCAGTAAGGAGTAGGCCCAGGGTGCCGAGCTGTAAAGACCCAGGAGGAGGCCACAGTAGGCTGAGATGCAAAGACCAGAAGCTGAGACAGAAAGACAATCACACGTCCTGTGAGTGCAAGGCTAGGAGCGCAGAATCCATACTGAGCCAGTGTGAGCCAGAGGGGAGAGAAAGCACGTCCGATGCTGATGCCACCAGGAGTGTGACAGAACGGAGAGGGACGGTGTAACCCGTGCCCTAGACAGCAGCTAAAGCCACTGACTGCAGGCAGAGAAGTCCCTCCTATGATACTGGAAAGGAACAGAAAGGAGAGAGCCTGGTAGAGCCTCGTGCTGAGGACTGCTGGAGGCTGGGCTGAGTAGAGTGTCGGCTCTAGAGGGGACCGCAGTTTATCCGGGATCCCCAAACACCGACGGGGGACCACAGCTTCATGTTAGGATCCCCAACCCAAAGGACAGGCAGCTCAGTGACAACCAGGAGGGCCCACGAGGGGTCTGAGTCACCGCCATACTGTCCAGTGCACCACACACCACCCGTACAGACGGAGACCGTAGACAGCCTGGAAAGGACACTAAAGACTGTGTGAGGGGTCACAGAGAGAAAGAGGCCTGGCTGCAGAGAGCAAGAGGGAACCCGGAGAGGGAGAATGAGCCCGTGTACTGTAACTTGTAAGAACTGCAAATGACCTGTAAAGTAACTGAAAGAACTTGGAGTAAAGCTTTGGAAAATCCTGAATTGCCTCTCTTGTCTGCCTCTATCTGCACACCATTCTCCCTCATACAGGAACCAGCCTGTCAGCACCAGCCAGGAGGAGAGATCCCTGCAGTGCCTGCAAGTAAGTGTGCTACAACCTCACCATAGACTTAACCCTTACTGCCCCGGGGGATACAGTTCTTCCCACTGGAACTACACCATCTCCGCTGCCATTCCATCACCCCCGGAGGTTCTGCAGCAGCGGCGGCCCCATCACTGGCCGCAACAGGTGGGTGGCGTCACACGTGACATTTCCCCTGTAAATATTCCCCTTTATTCTGCCGAGCCAGGGACACGGTCCGGACCAAGCCACCTGTGACTTCCCCAGCACCATCCAGTCCGGTACCGAGTACCCCTGTCCCGCAGGGCCCGACAGAAACCTGGTGTCACGAACAGGATCTACCCGGTCTAAAAGAATTGGACCTCGTGCGCCCAGAAAATGTGTTTAGAACTTTTCCCGCCAAAACTGACCTTAATGGCGGCCATAAGGGACTAGCGCCATGTGCAGGGGAGGCGTTCCCAAGACTCCCATCGTGGGCTGGCCCGGTCCAAGGCGCGAAGAGAAGGTCCCGCCCTGGCTCTCCTTAACTCCGGGAGAGTCAGCTGTCACTCTCAAGGAAGAGCCGCCGCCCCTAGACCCTCCTACCAAAAAGCTGGCGCGAACCAAGAAGAAGGAAATCGTCATCAGGAGGGGGCGGAGCGAGCAACCGGAAGAGAAGCAGTCGTGATTCCAGTACATGCGGACGGAAGCGGAGGACGCCGAGAAGAACGCTGCACCCGGAAGACCGCAAGTGATCCCAGAGGGCCCACGGAGTGAGCCGATGGAGGAACCCAGCAGAGGAAAGAACTTGTGTGACCATAGAGAGATGGCAGAAGGCGGCGAGGAGCGTCCCTACGTCCAAGACACCCGGCGAGGTGTGCTGCGGCTGCTACCCCAGCGGATGACACAAGCCCAAGAGGAGCATCGGACCCGGATTCAGATCAACATTGATCAGCCTAGAAACTGTTACATCCAAGTCTATGAAGGATGTTATAATGCAGACCCCAGAGAGCTATCTGCTGAACGCTGCACTGAAAGACCTGGAAGTGTTTCCCAGAAAAACACCATCGCAGATGTTGCCTTGGAAGCAAGTAAAGAAGGCGTGAGCACGTGTCCTGCATCAGAAGGAAAGAAGAAACTGTAAGTGTGAATGTGCATTTTCCTTATTGATCCCCTACCTTACCTGAATGAAAGTTAGCATTCCCCTGTATGTCTTATATGTTTGAAATGAACAATAGAGATCAAGGACAATGACTTGATACAAACTTCCCTGTATATATTTGAGCACCTTAGTGTGCTCCCCTTTGGTTTTAAGACCAGCAATGCACATGAGATGTAGTGCAAGTGACTGTTTTGAAGCTGCTTTTTGAGAATTTTTGCACTTTTTCAGAAAAGAAGAACTTTTATACTTTTGATACATAGTAGTATTTATAATGTGTTTTAGCTACAGAAAAGTGAATGCGTTGTAGCATAGGACCAAGTAGAGGTCTAGGTAAAGAAAAGAGAAAGGGTAATGACGTAGATACCCATGCACTTGTTTTATAGTTAATGCAACGTTATAAGAATCGTGCCTCCCGGATGGGAAGAAACCAAGAATACTTAATGTTTACTGTTATGAAAATAAAAATGTTTTCAGGGTAATCCAAGACGGGCAGCGCGAGGACGCGCTGGTTTAACTCCAGGAGAATGTGGCGCCCCTGCATCCAGGAGGCCACAAAGGGAACTGCAGCCAGGCAGGTAGTTCATTGTTGCACAACAACACCCTCACAGCCCACACAACCCACGTGTAAGAAGAGGTTAACATCCAGCCCTAAGATTAGAAACTCTATGAGATCGAGGGGTGGTGGATCAGAGGAGTGGGTTGGGCACACCAGAAAGTCAGGTGACTGACAGTATATAGTGAGGGGGAGGAGTGAAGGAAGTCAGTAAGGAGTAGGCCCAGGGTGCCGAGCTGTAAAGACCCAGGAGTAGGCCACAGTAGGCTGAGATGCAAAGACCAGAAGCTGAGACAGAAAGACAATCACACGTCCTGCGAGTGCAAGGCTAGGAGCGCAGAATCCATACTGAGCCAGTGTGAGCCAGAGGGGCGAGAAAGCACGTCCGATGCTGATGCCACCAGGAGTGTGACAGAACGGAGAGGGACGGTGTAACCCGTGCCCTAGACAGCAGCTAAAGCCACTGACTGCAGGCAGAGAAGTCCCTCCTATGATACTGGAAAGGAACAGAAAGGAGAGAGCCTGGTAGAGCCTCGTGCTGAGGACTGCTGGAGGCTGGGCTGAGTAGAGTGTCGGCTCTAGAGGGGACCGCAGTTTATCCGGGATCCCCAAACACCGATGGGGGACCACAGCTTCATGTTAGGATCCCCAACCCAAAGGACAGGCAGCTCAGTGACAACCAGGAGGGCCCACGAGGGGTCCGAGTCACCGCCATACTGTCCAGTGCACCACACACACCCGTACAGACGGAGACGATAGACAGCCTGGAAAGGACACTAAAGACTGTGTGAGGGGTCACAGAGAGAGAGAGGCCTGGCTGCAGAGAGCAAGAGGGAACCTGGAGAGGTAGAATGAGCCCGTGTACTGTAACTTGTAAGAACTGCAAATGACCTGTAAAGTAACTGAAAGAACTTGGAGTAAAGCTTTGGAAAACCCTGAATTGCCTCTCTTGTCTGCCTCTATCTGCACACCATTCTCCCTCATACAGGAACCAGCCTGTCAGCACCAGCCAGGAGGAGAGATCCCTGCAGTGCCTGCAAGTAAGTGTGCTACAACCTCACCATAGACTTAACCCTTACTGCCCCGGGGGATACAGTTCTTCCCACTGGAACTACACCATCTTCGCTGCCATTCCATCACCCCCGGAGGTTCTGCAGCAGCGGCGGCCCCATCACTGGCCGCAACAGGTGGGTGGCGTCACACGTGACATTTCCCCAGTAAATATTCCCCTTTATTCTGCCGAGCCAGGGACACGGTCTGGACCAAGCCACCTGTGAGTTCCCCAGCACCATCCGGTCAGGTACCGAGTACCCCTGTCCCGCGGGGCCCGACACTAGCAGAGGGAAAAGGACACTAGATGTGTAGCTTTACCCACAATCAAGTTCCAACATGAAATACAGATAAATAGGACGTAGGAATGATAGAATATAACTAATAGAAACCAAGAGACATATTGTCCTTTTAAAGGGAAAATTAGGGGAGAGAAAACTTTTTAGCACTATTCCTACCATTCTACATAATGAAGTAGAGCTGTACACTACAGTTCTAGGATCTATAGATCGCTTATAATTCAATAAAATCATACTTGCTTCTCAGCTCTGACCACCCTCAGGGGACATAACATCTCAGCATGTCATCTTCATGAAGCAGCAGAGATCAGGAGGTGTGTTGGGGCGTGGATGCTGGGAGCTACAGGATCATCCTACAATCCAGCCACCTCACACTTCTGTATAGCGAAGGGCATGGCAGGGTGCATGGCCACCGGCTCCATGCTCTTACTACAATCCAGACCCTGATATATCATCTTATGTCACAGGGAATCCAGACGTGAAATAACAATCATGTCACTGAGCAGATACAAATACACAATGTGATCCTCTGCTGTGTGATGATGCATAATGTGTACTGTTATTGTGAGGCTAGGAGCACAGGTAAAGCACTACACTGACCAATTCAGCATGGTATCCCTTCCCTCATAGGAACATGGTAGTTTCCTGTCCCCTGAAACTCTCCAAGGATCATCATTATCATCATCATCATCATCATCACTCAATCACTCATCACTCACTCAATCACATCAATCAAGTGACAGTCACAGTAAGGCATCCAGAGTCTACAGCATCTGTTAAGGTACCTTTACACGCCGCAACTATCACTGGCGATCGGTGGCAACCGAACATGCGCGTGATGGATGATACCGATCGCCGATGCCGCATGTACACGCCACAATTGCGCCCTCAACCTAAGTGAACGTGATTCCCTGGAAGTTGACACAGAACCTGCAGGAAACATCCGGTTGCTTCCCGATGCCGCTTCACACGTCGCAATCCCCAAAGGAATGTGGGCGTACATGTTCAGCACTGCAAGAACATAGGCGTGACAGAGTTGTGTATTCTGTGCCCCAAACAAGCTGATTGGACAACGCAATAGCGTCATGATTGGCCTGCCTGCGCAGGAAAGCTGGCTAATACATGACGCCATTGCAATTTTGTAGTGTGAATGGTCAGCTCTTCAAATATGGCGCCCTGTCAAGAGACAGCCAATGGAAACACAGTAGCCCCCACCAATCATCGCTGATGGGGCGCGGTATCCAGCACGCTGTGGCACACCTCTGGGAAATCACTAGACGACGCAGATTCCATCCCTATCGCCCGTTCACATGCCAAAACCAGGGCAATTCACCTTCAGGGTTGCCTCTGGTTTTTGAACAATGCTCTGAAACTGCAACCGGGAGCAACTTTGAAAATCACCATCACATTCCCCAATTACACGCCGCAATTTCGTAGCAATTTCAAGGCAATGGTGACAGAAATCCTGATTGCCTCTCAGTTGCTACACCGTAGTTGCGGCGTGTAAAGGTACATTTAGACACATTATAGTACACACCTTTGTTATCACGCAATATCTGTTTAAAGGTAAAAAAATGCTATTTTAATAAAGGATAGATTTATTGGTAGAGTGATGAATACATAAGATATATGATAGACAGATTTATAAATAGATGGTAGATAAATACACAGGCATGTGAAAGATTGATAATGGAAAGATATTTTTAAGCCCATCTATGTTTGGTGCACAGTATAAGGAACAGATAAAGGAATAATGAAATTTTAGGGTTTATACCATGTATAGCAGATGCTGCAGACTCTTGATGTCTTGCTGTGAGTGTCACTGAGGATTGATGATGATGATGATGATGATGATCCATAGAAAGTTTTAGAGGACAGGAAGTTACCATATTCCTATGGGGAATCGATCAGTGTAGTGCTTTGCCTGTGTTTCTAGCCTCACAATAACAGTACACATTATACATCATCATAAAGCAGAAAATCAGAGTGTGTATTTATACCTTCTTGGTGGCATGATTGCAAACCTGGATACCCTGTCACATAGGATGGTATATTATGGGTTGGATTGTAGTATGAGCATGGATACGGCAGCCTCACCTCCTCCCCATAGAGGAGGCTGTGAGGGGGCTGGAATGTAGGATGATCCTGCAGCTCCCATCATCGCGCCCCCGACACACCTCCTGCTCTCTGCAGCAGCATGAAGCTGAGAAGCTGATATGTTATGTCCCCTGAGGGGGGTTCAGAGCAGAGGAGCAGGTATGATTTTATTGAACTATAAGTGATCTATAGATCCTAGAACTGCAGTGTACAGCTCTGCTTCATCATGTAGCAGGGCAGGGACTGCACTAAAAAGTTTTCTTTTCCCCGGAGTTCCCATTTTCAGTTGTCCAATAAGATGGGCCAATGTCTTTCCAATCCTTGGTTAGGTTATTAAGGAGGCCTTAGGGATGGACTGTAAAAACCCCATAATAGGAATGATGTTAATTTTACAGATGCATTCATTAGTTAATACAGTCATATGAAAAAGTTTGGGCACCCCTCTTAATCTTACTAATTTTTTTGGGTTTAAAATTGGGTTTTTGTAACAGCTATTTCAGTGTGATATATGTAATAACTGATGGACACAGTAATAATATTTGAGGATTGAAATGAGGTTTATTGCACTAACCAAAAATGTGAAATATGCATTATTTCAAAATTTGACAGGTGCAAAAGTATGGGCACCCTTCTGATTTTCATGATTTGAATACTCCTAATTACTTTTTACTGACTTACCGAAGCACTAAATTGCTTTGTTAACCTCATTGAGCTTTGTACTTCATAGCCCGGTGTATCCAATCATGAGAAAAGCTATTTCAGGTTTCCACTTGCAAGTTGTTCTCCTATTTGCATCTTCTCTGAGGAGTGGCATCATGGCTCCTCAAAACAGCTCTCAAATGATCTTAAAAAAAAGATTGTTCAACATAGTTGTTCAGGGGAAGGATACAAAAAGTTGTCTCAGAGATTTAACCTGTCAGTTTCCACTGTGAGGAACATAGTAAGGAAATGGAAGACCACAGGGACAGTTCTTGTAAAGGCCAGAAGTGGCAGGCCAACAAAAATATCAGAAAGGCAGAGAAGAAGAATGGTGAGAACAGTTAAGAACAATCCACAGACCACCTCCAAAGACCTGCAGCATCATCTTGCTGCAGATGGTGTCACTGTGCATCGGTCAACAATACAGCACACACTGCACAAGGAGAAGCTATATGGGAGAGTGATGCGAAAGAAGCCGTTTCTGCATGCACGCCACAAACAGAGTTGCCTGAGGTATGCAAAAGCACATTTGGACATGCCAGTTTCACTTTGGAAGAAGGTCCTGTGGACTGATGAAACAAAGATTGAGTTGTTTGGTCATACAACAAGGCGTTATGCATGGCGCCACAAAAACACAGCATTCCAAGAAAAACACTTGCTACCCACTGTCAAATTTGGGGGAGGGTCCATCATGCTTTGGGGCTGTGTGGCCAATGACGGCACTCAGCAGATTCTTGAGAATAATGTTCAGGAATCAGTGTCAAAGTTGAAGTTACGCCGGGGATGGATCTTTCAGCAAGACAATGATCCAAATTACTCAGGCATTCATGCAGAGGAACAATTACAATGTTCTGGAATGGCCATCCTAGTCCCCAGACCTGAATATCATTGAACATCTGTGGGATGTTTTGAAGCGGGCTGTCCATGCTCGGCGACCATCAAACTTAACTGAACTGGAATTGTTTTGTAAAGAGGAATGGTCAAAAATACCTTCATCCAGGATCCAGGAACTCATTAAAAGCTACAGGAAGCGACTAGAGGCTGTCATTTTTGCAAAAGGTGGATCTACTAAATATTAATGTCACTTTTCTGTTGAGGTGCCCATACTTTTGCACCTGTCAAATTTTGAAATAATGCATATTTCACATTTTCGCTTAGTACAATAAACCTCATTTCAATCCTGAAATATTACTGTGTCCATCAGTTATTACATATATCACACTGAAATAGCTGTTGCACAAACCCAATTTTAAACAAAAAAAATGAGTAAGATTAAGAGGGGTGCCCAAACTTTTTCATATGACTGTATCTTTAACCTTTAACTATCATTCTGTAAATAAAACCATCTCAATAGTCCCCTAAGGTATCAAATCTGTTTTAGAAACCAAAAAACATATTGCAAATAAAGTAGAAATGTCTCATGTTTATAAAAAAATAATTGACTATGGCTTACATAGATCCTTAGTTGTCAATATACTCAGAAATTGGATGCTGCTTTATAATGATACTGCAATTGACCCTGCTGTGGTTTATTTAGCACACTCTCCATAAACTATTCCAATCTCCACAGAGCAGCTTCCTATTAAATACAAGTGATTTTCTGTAGCTGTGATGTTCCCATTTATTGTAATAGAATCTGTGTAGTTATGCTCTTGTACTATATACAAGAGTTTTGAAGATGCAGCCAGCAGGACAACCATTGGACGTCTTGTAATGGGTGCAATGTAGCACATGTATAGTATTATTTATCGAAACTATAGAAAAATGTGAAATATTACACTATTAAACTATAAAACTGGGCATATAGCTACAAAGTAAGTGTATTCTATTTTGATTAATTTTTATAGCTATATTTTTGTAATGCATTCCTGAGCTTCAAATCATGTTTATAGACGGCGGCATAACTAGAGTCATATGGGCCCAGATGAAGAATTTGGACTGGAACCCTCACTAGTATGTTGGTCAGATTTATGGGCTCCTGTAGTAATGTACTCATCCAGTGGCATAACTTGAAACTCATGGGAACTGAGGCAAAAGTTCCAATCGGGCCCAAAATTATTAGTCTTTTCCTATAGGTCAAAGGATCTGTTGTGGCCACTAGACTCCTCAGCTTGGGTGCGATTGTAATCCCTGCACCTATACTAGCTACGCCCCTGACTCCATCCCTATCCTTAACAAAAAAGGACTCACTGGACATATATTTAACTGTAATATACTGGGTTTTTACCTGGTACCCGCCACTCATAGGCACCAAGAGAACAAACATGGATTTCAAAAGGCTAAAAGCAAGGCTTTTTTTTTAAATATCACATTACAAAAAATTAGAAAAATTATATAATAGAAAATATACTAAAAATAAAGGGAGATAATATTATTTATTAATTTATATAGTGCTACAGTTACTTGTGATAGTATTTGGCCCCCTTGAACTTTTCAACCTTTTTTGCCACATTTCAGTCTTCAAACATAAAGATATAAATTATAATTTTTTTGTGAAGAATCAACAACAAGTGGGACACAATCGTGAAGTGGAACGAAATTTATTCGATACTTTAAACTTTTTTAACAAATAAAAACCTGAAAAGTGAGGCGTGCAATATTATTCGGGCCCCTTGAGTTAATACATTGTTGCACCACCTTTTGCTGCGATTACAGCTCCAAGTCGCTTGGGGTATGTCTCTATCTCATCCCATATGAATCTCTGCCCATTCTTCCTTGCAAAACAGCTGGAGCTGAGTGAGGTTGGATGGAGAGCGTTTGTGAACAGCAGTTTTCAGCTCTTTCTACAGATCCTCGATTGGATTCAGGTCTGGACTGTGACTTGGCCATTCTAACACCTGGATACGTTTATTTTTTAACCATTCCATTGTAGATTTTGCTTTATGCTTAGAATCATTGTCTAGTATGAAGATAAATCTCCGTCCCAGTCTCAGGTCTTTTGCAGACTCCAACAGGTTTTCTTCCATAATGGTCCTGTATTTGGCTCTGTCCATCTTCCCATCAATTTTAACCATCTTCCCTGTCCCTGCTGAAGAAAAGCAGGCCCAAACCATGATGCTGCCACCACCATGTTTGACAGTGGGGATGGTGTTTTGAGGGTGACAAGCTGTGATGCTTTTACACCAAACATATTGTTTTGCATTGTGGCCAAAAAGTTCGATTTTGGTTTCATCTGACCAGAGCACCTTATTCCACATGTTTGGTGTCTCCCAGGTGGCTTGTGGCAAACTTCAAACGAGACTTTTTATGCATATCTTTGAGAAATGGCTTTCTGCTTGCCACTCTTTCATAAAGGCGAGATTTGTGCAGTGTATGACTGATTGTTGTCCTATGGACAGACTCTTCCACCTCAGCTGTAGATCTCTGCAGTTCATCCAGAGTGATCATGGGCCTTTTGGCTGCATCTCTGATCAGTCTTCTCCTTGTTCGAGATGAAAGTTTGGAGGGACGGCCTGGTCTTGGTAGATTTGCAGTGGTCTTATACTCCTTCCATTTCAATATGATCGCTTGCACAATGCTCCTTGAGATGTCTAAAACTTGGGAAATCTTTTTGCATCCAAATCCGGCTTTGAACTTCACCACAACAGCATCTCAGACCTGCCTGGTGTGTTCCTTGGTCTGCATGATGCTCTCTGCACTTGAAACAGAACCCTGAGCAGTGCAGGTGCATTTATACAAAGACTTGATTACACACAGGTGTATTCTATTTATCATTACCAGTCATTTAGGAGAACATTGGATCATTCAGAGATCCTCACTGAACGTCTGGAGGGTGTTTGCTGCACTGAAAGTAAAGGAGACGAATAATATTGCACGCCCCACTTTTCAGTTTTTTATTTGTTAAAAAAGTTTAAAATATCCAATAAATTTCATTCCACTTCACGATTATGTCCCACTTGTTGATTCTTCACAAAAAAATGAAGAATTCATATCTTTCTGTTTGAAGCCTGAAATGTGGCAAAAGGTTGAAAAGTTCAAGGGGGTCAAACACTTTCACAACACACTGTATTAATTTTATAACGCTTTACATATATTTGAAACACACTGTCTCCATTGGAGCTCACAATCTAAATATCCTATCAGGATTAGAGATGAGCGATGTTCGATTCGAAATGTTCGCCAATCTCAGATTCGACCTGTTTTGGGCGGTGTTTGAGTCATTCGTCGAACTCGAACAATTTGTATCAAATTCGGAAGTTCTAGGGTATGTCCGATAACGATTCGACTCCCCCAGCATATAGACAGGCTTCCCCCGTAGGTATACAGGCAGAGCGGCCGGTCACGTGGTGCCGCTCATTTGCTATTCATGATATGCCCTGCATCCTCCCGTCCATCAGCGGGGAGGATGCAGTGCATATCCCGTAATGCAGGCTCCCCCAGCATATATACAGGCTCCATCGTAGGTATACAGGCCCCCCCTCACAGTTTTGCGGCCCCCCCTCCCCTCACAGTATGCCCCTCGCAGTGTTCCCCTCTGCTCTCCCGTCCTCCTATGTGCTCCCCTGTATCTCTCCTCTGCTCCCCCGTCCTCCTATGTGCTCCCTGTGTCTCTCCTCTGCTCCCCCGTCCTCCTATGTGCTCCCCTGTGTCTCTCCTCTGCTCCCCCGTCCTCCTATGTGCTCCCTGTGTCTCTCCTCTGCTCCCCCGTCCTCCTATGTGCTCCCCTGTGTCTCTCCTCTGCTCCCCCTCTCCTCCTCCTCCATTCTTCTCACCTGTCCTCGCTCCTGCACGTCCCGTACGCTCCCGGTGGGTGTCCGGTCTCTCCAAGCGTCTCCTGCGATGTGCTGCTAGGACCTGGCATGATGTCATATTCACATCACAGCCAGTTGCCTAGTAACCGGCAGTAATTACACTGCCGGTTACTGGTTAATGGCTGTCATGTGATTATGACATCATGCCAGGTCCTGTAGAACAGAGGATAGGTGAGGATGACCTGCTTTGTTATTTTTAACCCCTGCACTCCGGAGGAGTGCATGAATGGATGGGTGTGTATGTATGTATGTGTGTGTATGTATTTATGTATGTGTGTGTATGTGTGTATGTATGTGTGTATGTATTTATGTATGTGTGTGTATGTGTGTATGTATGTGTGTATACTGTATGTATGTGTGTATGTATGTGTGTGTATGTATGTATGTGTGTATGTATGTGTGTGTATGTGTGTATGTATGTGTGTGTATGTATGTATGTGTGTATGTGTGTGTATGTATGTGTGTATGTATGTGTGTATGTGTGTGTATGTATGTGTGTATGTGTATGTGTGTATGTATGTATGTATGTGTGTATGTATGTATGTATGTGTGTATGTATGTGTGTATGTATATGTATGTATGTGTGTGTGTATGTATGTGTGTATGTATGTATGTGTATGTATGTATGTGTGTATGTGTATGTGTGTGTGTGTATGTGTGTGTATGTGTGTGCATATGTATGTATGTGTGTGTATGTATTTATGTATGTGTGTGTATGTATGTATGTGTGTATGTATGTGTGTGTGTGTATGTGTGTGTGTATATGTGTGTATGTGTGTGTATGTATGTATGTTTGTTTGTATGTATGTGTGTGTATGTGTGTATGTATGTATGGATGGATGGATGGATTCATGGATGGATGGGTGTGAGTGTGCGTGGATGCGTGCCTGCGTGGATGTGAGCGTGCGTGAATGTGTGCGTGCGTGGATGTGTGCGTGCGTGGATGTGTGACACCGGGACTCCCGATGTCGCAGCTATCTGCTGACAGGGCCTGCTGTGACGTTACAGTCACATGATCGGTGGTCATGTGACGTCCTGTCAGCAGATAGCTGCGACGCCGGGAGGACACTGGGACCCTGCGGGACCCTGCCGACCTCCCTGAAGATAATTTATTCACTGCTCTGCCGGCGCTCTCGCCGGCAGAGCAGTGAATGGGCTGTCACAGTAGGGTTCACCTGAGGTGAACCCTGACTGTGAAAGTCATTTTGCAGTCTGCTCTCCCTCTGCATAGACGTGAGTCTATGCAGAGGGATGTGGCAGTGAAGATTCTGTTTATGGACTACGTCGGAGGCGATCGTCGTGGGACCTTCGTTGTGGAGTACGTCGGACGGAAGAGGATTTTTTAAATAAAGATGGAGTCCCTAATTGTGTTCTGTTTTATTTCTAATAAAATTATTTTTTCCTCTGTGTTGTGTTTTTTTCTATTGATTACTGGAAATTCATGGCGGTCATGTCTAATATTGGCGTAACCGCCATAAATTTCGGGCTTAGGGCCAGCTGATAAAAAGCTGGCCCTAACCCCTTTATTACCCAGTGAGCCACCGCACCAGGGCCACTGGAAGAGCGAGGTTCAACGCTAGAAGATGGCGCTTCAATGAATGCGCCATCTTCTGGGGTGGCTGCGGGCTGCAATTCGCAGTGGGGGGTGCCCAGAACGCTTGGGCATCCCTGTGCTGCGCATTCCAGCCCCCAGCTGATTAGCTGTACCTGGCTAGACATAGAAATTGCGCGGAGCCCCACGCATTTTTTTTTATTTCATGAAATTCATGAAATGATTAAAAAAAAAAAGGGCTCCCCTATATTCTTGTGTCTGGCCAGGTACAAATAGGCACCTGGGGGTTGGGGGCAGCCCGTCGCTGCCTGCTGGATCTGGCTGGTTACAAAAATACAGCGAAGCCCATGTCAAATTTTTTCTGAAAAATCCATAAAACAATATAAATAAAAGGGACTGCCTCTTTATTAACCCTTCCACCATGGCCGAGGGGTTAATAAAGATGCAGTCCCTTTTATTTATATTGTTTTATGGATTTTTCAGAAAAAAATTTGACGTGGGCTTCGCCGTATTTTGGTAACCAGCCGGATCCAGCAGGCAGCGACGGGCTGCCCCCAACCCCCAGGTGCCCATCTGTACCTGGCCAGACACAAGAAAATAGGGGAGCCCTTTTTTTATTATTTCATGAATTTCATGAAATAATAAAAAAAAAACTGTGTGGGGCTCCGCGCAATTTTTATGTCTAGCTAGGTACAGCTAAGCAGCTGGGGGCTGGAATCCGCAGCGCAGGGATGCCCAAGCGTTCTGGGCACCCCCCGCTGCGAATTGCAGCCCGCAGCCGCCCCAGAAGATGGCGCATTCATTGAAGCGCCATCTTCTGGCGCTGAACCCCGCTCTTCCAGTGGCCCTGGTGCGGTGGCTCACTGGGTAATAAAGGAGTTAGGGCCAGCTTTTTATTATCAGCTGGCCCTAAGCGCGAAATTTATGGCGGTCACGCCAATATTAGACATGACCGCCATGAATTTCCAGTAATTAATAGAAAAAAAACACAACACAGAGAAAAAATAATTTTATTAGAAATAAAACAGAACACAATTAGGGACTCCAACTTTATTTAAAAAATCCTCTTCCGTCCGACGTAGTCCACAACGAAGGTCCCACGACGATCGCTTCCGACGTAGTCCATAAACGGAATCTTCACTGCCACATCCCTCTGCATAGACTCACGTCTATGCAAAGGGAGAGCAGACTGCAAAATGACTTTCACAGTCAGGGTTCACCTCAGGTGAACCCTACTGTGACAGCCCATCCACTGCTCTTCCGGCGGGAGCGCTGGCAGAGCAGTGAATAAATTATCTTCAGGGAGGTCGGCAGGGTCCCGCAGGGTCCCAGTGTCCTCCCGGCGTCGCAGCTATCTGCTGACAGGACGTCACATGACCGCCGATCATGTGACTGTGACGTCACAGCAGGCCCTGTCAGCAGATAGCTGCGACACCGGGAGTCCCGGTGTCACACATCCACGCACGCACACATCCACGCATGCTCACATTCACGCACGCACATATTCACGCACGCTCACATCCACGCACACTCACATTCACGCACGCTCACACCCATCCATCCATGAACCCATCCATCCATACATACATACACACACATACATACATACACACACACACATACACACATATACACACACATACACACACACATACATACACACATAAATACATACACACACATACATACATATGCACACACATACACACACACATACATATACATACACACATACATACATACACACATACACATACATACACACATACATACACACACATATACACACATTCATACATACATACACACACATACACACATACATACACACATACACACATACATACACACACATACATACACACACACATACACACACACATACATACACACATGCACACACATACATACACACATACACACACACATACACACACATACATACACACATACACACACACATGCACACACATACATAAATACATACACACACATACATACATACACACCCATCCATTCATGCACTCCTCCGGAGTGCAGGGGTTAAAAATAACAAAGCAGGTCATCCTCACCTATCCTCTGTTCTACAGGACCTGGCATGATGTCATAATCACATGACAGACATTAACCAGTTACCGGCAGTGTAATTACTGACAGTTACTAGGCAACCGGCTGTGATGTGAATATGACATCACACCAGGTCCTAGCAGCACATCGCAGGAGACGCTTGGAGAGACCGGACACCCACAGGGAGCGTACGGGACGTGCAGGAGCGAGGACAGGTGAGAAGAATGGAGGAGGAGGAGGAGGAGAGGGGGAGCAGAGGAGAGACACAGGGGAGCACATAGGAGGATGGGGGAGCAGAGGAGAGACACAGGGGAGCACATAGGAGGACGGGGGAGCAGAGGAGAGACACAGGGGAGCACACAGGAGGACGGGGGAGCAGAGGAGAGACACAGGGGAGCACATAGGAGGACGGGGGAGCAGAGGGGAACACTGCGAGGGGCATACTGTGAGGGGGGGGCCGCAAAACTGTGAGGGGGGGCCTGTATACCTACGATGGAGCCTGTATATATGCTGGGGGAGCCTGTATTACGGGATATGCACTGCATTCCCCCCGCTGATGGACGGGAGGATGCAGTGCATATCTTGAATAGCAAATGAGCGGTACCACGTGACCGGCTGCTCTGATTTCAGCCTCCCCAGCCACCTCCAGCCCTCGATATCGGCCCCCACCTGCCAGCTGCCAGTAGTTTGGCAGCTTTTGGAGCCCTTTGGAGTATTTTCTATGTGTTTTTTGTAGCCTGCCATTGATTTCAATGGGGTTCGAGTTGTTCGTTGAACATTCGATGAACATTCAACGAACAAATCACTAATTCGACGAATCGAATCGAATTAGAACACTAGGGGGGTGGCTCATCTCTAATCAGGATGTCTTCCAAGTGTGAGAGGAAACTAGAGTACTTGCAGGAAACTCACGCAAACACAGGGAGAATATACAAACTCCTTGCAGATGTTGTCCTTGGTGTGAATTGAAGCCAGGACCTCAGCACTGCAAGGCTGCAATGCTAACCACTGAGCCACTGTGCCACCCTAAAGATAAGGAAAAATACACCTCGTCTTGAGTAGATTTTTCAATTTTATATGGGCTCTTGTCTGGTACATAGTATTTGACACAAGGGCATAATCCTACATTACATAAATTGTAGAATCATATCTAGTGATAGTTCACCTTAATTTCATAAATGCATGTGCCATACAAAAAATATAGTTGCTCTAATATCCCCCATGTAATTTAATCACAGCCCATCAGGATCCATACAAGTCAGGATTCTTGCTCCAACATGCGTTTCACATGGCTCCAGTAACATTGCTTCATCAGGGCAAGGCATATACTGCTTGTACTTGCAGGTCCTGAAATCCCTGGTCAAGTGACCTAATTGGCCAGGACAAACAGGACGTTTACAGATCTCTCATATATCATACCAGCATCTGACACCCGCTCCACAGCCTTCTTGAAGACCGGGGTTGTGCTAGTAATCAAGGTTGTAACCCACGGTAAACAGACACCTCCCAATCACCTTGTAGATGTCACGGGAGACACGGGAAGGGCATGGCAGAGCAGGGTGAGACAGGTTATAAATCCCAGCAAGTCTACATAATTTTAATATAGATAAATGTATAAAAACACCATAAGAGTGCAAACCAGTTAATTTAAAGTGATAGTACTCCAAATAAATATGCACATTATTCAAATACAATTACATGACCCACAATATAATATACAACTCATTATATGCACATTCTTCAATGATGGAGAGGAGTCATATGTAGACAGGCAAAATCAGTCCATAATTCCAGGGAAGAAAACAGGGAAATAGTCCATAATGTAAGCATAGTCCATTATTTCACAGTAAAAATAGAAAACAAACATATGAAACACAGAACAAAACATAGATCAGGTGGCATGGTGGCTCAGTGGTTAACATTGCAGCCTTGCAGCACTGTGGTCCTGGATTCAATTCCCACCAAGGACAACAACTGCAAGGAATTGGAATGTTCTCCCCATGTTTGCTGGGTTTCCTCCAGGCACTCTGGTTTTTTCTCACACTTCAAAGACATACTGATAGGATGTTTAGATTGTGAGCCCCAATGGGGACAGTGTTGTAAATGTATGTAAAGTGCTATGGAATTAATAGCACTATATAAATGAATAAATATTCATACAAAAATGACAATATTACAATATGATCAATTATTACTGATACTACAAGGAAAAAGATGGAGAATGAACATTTTTAAAAAAAATTATATCAACAATAGGTTACCGCCAGAGTGATATCGAATAGGGTAAAGTAAATCAAAATAAATGAATCTCGGAGGGGAGAGGGTCAAAAAGACACAGGTATATTGTAAGAGGGATGCGAAACTCCAAGTCTCGTTCAGCTCTAGTGAAGTCATAGTATTAAGAAAAGTAAACCACTTGACTTCTCTTTTAATATTACCACCCTTTATACCACACTGGACCAAATCAATCCCCCTAAGGGTACCGTCACACCTGGACATATCGCCGGCAAGTTCCATGGCGACATATGTGCGCGCGCACGCTTTTGCATGTCGCCCAACGTCGCCTATTTACTTGTGGCGACAACTCAGGCGACGAGCCTGCCCGGAAATTGCCTGAGCGTCGCCCAAGGCCCACGGGGGATCAAGTCGCTGGTGGTCGCTTCGCCGTCACACAGAGCAACCACATTAGCGATGTGGGCGTTGTTTTGTCCCGTGTCTCGGAGGTAGGCGTTCACATTAGGTTGTGTGACGCCTCGAAGAAGTGTGATTGGTTGCAAACAAACACCAATTAACTGTGTTCTTCTTCGCAGCGCCACATCATAAAATGTAAAGCATGCATGTGCGTATTGGCTTGGTGCTCATTCAACTCTCGTGTGATGTGTCGCGGATTATTGCTAGACGCATTAGCGTGGCCAACAAGGCAAAACACGGCGCTCGCGTGTCGATTAATTGTATAGTGAAGCTGTATGGCGCTTTGATGTAATGTGTGTTGTGCTACTACGTTGGCTAATAAACTCACTCTTGCGTTCTTGGTCAGGATAATATTGGAGCCTTGACCAAGTATGTGTGTGCACATAGATTTGTGTGTTTGCAGTTATGTGGGACATATGTATTGTTCACCTAACATTTCCTTGTCCATGTGTGTGTACAGAATATGTGTAATGAAATACATGTATATGGAGGACAACACACACAGGCACCATATAGTGTCACCACAAAGGCCAAACCCTGGGTCCCATACATATGTCCCCAGTGCTTATGTACCCCTCTAAATCAGACATTATGTCACCATACGTTGTTGGTACACCATATACTGGGACATGCATCTCTTTCCTGGGACAAATAAACACACAGTATTAGTAACATAATTAATGTAATTCAGGCTCGGCCTTTGAAGCAACTCTGCATTTAAGATACCAAATACCCAAGGTTCATAATAATGAATAATAATAATAATAATAATATAAAATGTGTTCCGGTTGGGGCATCAGCAATTTGTTTGTTATGTTGTGTTTTTTTTACTATAACCAAAAAACATATTTGGTGATTGGCCTTCCCATGTGTGGGATGTGTTTTTGTATAGAGCCAGATTTTTAGTGTCCCAAATGCTTGTGACAAATAAACACATTTGAGGACACAAAGATGTACTTGTGTATCGTGTCCACCTTTCTTACGTAATAATGGTGTGGGGTTAAACCCCGTTACAGGGGTAACAAATATTAAACATATACATATATTCACAAAAAGATTTAACAAGGGTCCATGGTTTTAAACACAGTATTCTTTATTAAAACACTGGACCAACAGGGTCCTTAAAATCAAAAAGTCATTAGAAAAATCCATAAACTTGGGTAAAATTTTAAAAACACACATCAAACGTGAGTATTAAGAGACTGCCCTTCTTGAGGGGAAGAGGTGGGATGGGCTCTTTTGTATTGCTCAATCATATGGGCTAATTGGGCGAGTTTTAAAGCCGCTTCCTCATGGGCCGCCTCCAGGTTCTGCAGGGATGGGCCACCTACAGAGTATACAGAACATCAACATCAGCAACATGTTTAGGACACATAGCAGGTGTGTTTTCTTAGAAGTGTTTGCACTTACCAGGGGGCTGGGGACCCATTATTTGGGGGGGTGGGGATGGTGAGGGGCTTATTTCCCAGTCCACCTCTTGGCTTGTGTCATCTGTAATGAGATCAGCATATGTGTTTTTATTTTGCCCATAACAAAGGTCCCGACATACAAATTAAGCCAAAAAAAAACAGAAAGACAGATATAGTGCACAGTATATATGAGTAATATTGACATTACACACACCTTTTGCCCATTTGTGGGGTCCTCAGGGGACCACTGTGCCGAATTCCCACCACTCAAGATCTCTCCTTCCAAGGGTGGGGTGGGTGCAGCCCTTGGTGTCCCTTCTGAGCCTGCTGGTCGAGGACTGTGGGGTGATGTGGGCCCTTGTAGAAGCGGTGGTGTCGGGGGTGTTTGCCCATGAATTTCTGGAGGTGGTGGGAATGCTTCTGGGGGTGAAGCAGCTGGTGTTCCTGTTGGCGGTTGGCCCAGCAAGCCTGGTTGGCTTGGTGGTGCTCCTACATCGGGGGATGGGGGATGGTCACACCTTCTGTTCCTACCTGTTGAGGCAACAACATACTTAATCACAATAACAACATGGCCACATATGTGGGGAATTAATAAACAGTGCTGTTTGAAGTTCATTAGGTCAGGTTGAATGCGATTGAAAGAAGGCCAGGATAGGCCAACATAATGTCATATGTGGGGGTAGGGTAAACGTATGACAATATGTGGCTAGGTAAAGTAGACATATAGTTTACATTGCACAAATCCAAAAGGTAAACTCAAATACACAGGTTTCCAGTGTGTGACATGAGTGCTGTGAGATAATGGCTTACATGCTGAGGCTGCTCTATGCATATTTACACACATACTGTAGGCCTGTGGTTATTGTGTGTGCATACAAGTGTGTTGTGACACATGACCCACACACAGAAATATAGGGTGTATGTGGCTGTTGCAGGTAGATGATCCTGCAACTGCAGAGTCATGAAGAAGCTCTCACATACATTGCCCCTATATATTTTGGGGTGTACAGTGGCATGTACTGGCCTTCGTATGTCTTTCTTTACACCGTAGGGTATGTGTATGTTGGCATACTAAATACTCACCACTTATCTGGGCAATCCTGGCACGCAGTCGGGTGATGCGTCCGGGCGTCTTATATTTAAGATCTGAAATTTTCTTGCAGATCTGCTTTGGGGTGCGCACAATACCCAACCTCCTCTCCAGCCGCCTCTTCACCATCATCAGGACAGCCTGCTTCTGGAGGCGTTAATAGGTGTGCTGCTTGTGACACCAGTAATCCCTGGTGTCACATACATCCACAAGGATAAGGAGCTCAGGCTCCCCCCACACTGCAGCTCGCCTGGGTGCCGCCATTTTGCTATTCTGCAGGGGAAGGGAATGCACCAGGTAGGCGGCACCAAAAGATTGACAATGTTATGGCGAATGAACACACGGGAGAGATGTCACATGTTGACGGGGGCCCAGAGGCGCAAAAGCTACAGGATACACTGTATGCTTTTGCGTGATATAATTTAAACAGGAAGGCTGCCACTACAGCGCTCATGCAGACATTAGTTGACATGTAATGACAATTGTGTTGATGTTAACACACATTTGTGCCTGTCGTACATCGCTGCACTTTTGAACACAGCCGCAAACACAGAGGCCACATCAATGCGCTACTGTACAGTATGTACGCTCCTGGGTAATACAGCTTTGGACACACACATCATCAAATATGGCACCGAGGAACAAGACAACCAATTGGAACACTAGAGCTGCCACCAATCCACACAGACCGGCAGAGGTAGTAAATACGCACAGAAACGCCTACAGAAATAGTTTAGGTGATGTGTGCTGTCGCTCTTGACATCGCTCATGAGACGTTACACAGGGCGATCAGCACACATCGCCCAAGAATGGTCGCCTGGTTTCAGAGCTCTGATGTGAAACCAGGCCACGACTCAGATGTGTCGCCCTCCCCATTTACATTAGGCGACGCATTGGCGATGTCGCCGGCGACAGGCCACGCCTTAGCGTCGCCATAGAAATCGCCGGCAATATGTCCAGGTGTGACAGTACCCTAAGGGTACCTTTACATGCCGCAATTTTTGGCGGCGATAGGAGGCAATCTAACGTGCGTGTGCACGTTTATCATGGTTGCCTCAGATCACCGAAGGCGCTTTTACACACCGCAATTTCACCCCCCAACCTAAGGCGATGTGTCGCCACGGAAATCGCCACACCAACAGCGGGAAACATCCGGTAGACACCCATCGCCTCTTCACACGCCGCAATCCCCAAAAGAATGTGGGCGTACATGTTCAGCGCGGTGAGAACATAGGCGTCATGATTGTCATGATCTCGCCTTCATGATTGCCTCTGATTTTGGAGCAGTGCTGTGAAATTGGAACCAGGCGCAACCTTTTTTATCGCCGCCAAATTCCCCAATTACACACCGCAACTGGGAGGCAATTTGACGGCGATGGTACCGGGGTGACGTATCGCCGGTCAGATTTCTCACCGCGTTTGCGGCGTGTAAAAGTACCCTAACAGAAAACAGCTTGTGGGTCACAATTTTGTTTCTTATAGTGCCTTGTTATGGTATTTGACACCACCATGTCATCCACCATGCTTGCCGTGCAAATGCCTATCGCATGTTCCCTCACCATTATATTTAGTTCCCGAATCAAATGATTTTATTAACATTTTAATCATTATAAATTATGATATAATCACAATAAAAATACAAGTATGTTACATAAGGGTACCTTTACACGCCGCAACTTTTGGCGGTGATAGGAGGCAATCTAACGTGCGTGTGCACATTTTTCATGGTTGCCTCAGATCACCGAAGACGCTTTAACACGCCGCAATTTCGCCCTCAACCCAAGGCGAGGTGTCACCCCAGAATTTGCCACACCAACAGTGGGAAACATCCGGTAGACTCCCGACGCCGCTTCACACGTCGCAATCCCCAAAGGAATGTGGGCGTACCTGTTCAGCACTGCGAAAACATAGGCGTGCCAAATTGTATTACACTGCGCCCCAAACACGCTCATTGGACAATGCAATAGCATCCTGATTGGCCAGCCTGCGCTTGAAGGCTTGCTAATACGTGACGCCATTGCGATTGTGTGGTGGTGATTGGACAGCTCTTCAAATATGTCCCTGTGAAGGGACAGGCAATGGGAACACAGTAGCCACCACCAATCATCGCTGACAGGGTGCAGTGTCCAGCACACTGTGGCACACGTCCGGGAAATCAGTAGGCGACGCAGATTCCATCCCTATCACTCCTTCACACGCCAAAAGCAGGGAATTTTGCCTTCATGATTGCCTCTGATTTTGGAGCAGTGCTGTGAAATCGGAACCAGGTGCAACCTTTTTTATCGCAGCCAAATTCCCCAATTACACGCCGCAATTGTGAGGCAATTTCACGGCGATGGTGACGGGGCAACAGATTGCAGCGTGTAAAGGTACCCTAAGGGCCCTTTCACATCAGAGTTTTTTGAAATTTGCGTCAGATGCGGTGAAAAAACCGCATCTGCCGCAATTACCGCATACCGGCTGCACTTGCGGCGCGGTTGCGGTAAACGCCATGCAAAGTATAGGCGTACTTGCGGCAGGTGCGGCAAGTGCGGTTTTGCACTTGCAGCAGGTGCGGCCACGAAAAAAACCGCGGCCGCACCTGCCGCAAGTGCAAAACCGCACTTGCCGCACCTGCCGCAAGTACGCCTATACTTTGCATGGCATTTACCGCAACCGCACCGCAAGTGCAGCCGGTATGCGGTAATTGCGGCAGATGCGGTTTTTTCACCGCATCTGCCGCAAATTTCAAAAAACGCTGATGTGAAAGGGCCCTAAGATGGTTTAACACATGAGATTTAAACAAGCATACGTATCCATGTAAATAAATAACAAATTACAGAACTCAAATGTCATTTTTTCATAAAGAAAAAAACAGAAGAGAAGAAAATATAAAAAGAAGAAGAGAGCAAACTATATACAAAATCCCTGGAAGTTAAGAAATAAATAATGATGAAATATAACGTCAACTTAGTCAATCCTAATATCCCGTTAGTACCAACCTCCCAAAACAGCATTCTAGAAGGATAAGTCAAATTGTCACTAAATAACAGTCTCTACCTAGTGCAGTAAAGCCCAGTAGGATTTCCAAAACTCCCATTTGGCAGAATATTTGTTTAAAAAATTGTTTCTAAGGGAAAAGGAGTGTTCACAAGCTTTGTCACCTGCAAGTTTAACAATGGTTTCCTTGGCTGATGGAGGGGAAGTATCCCTCAAGTGAGAATCCATAGTGGTATTTGCGGCGATCAGAATATGAATACAAATTATGTAAACTACTGATATTTTTTTAACCTGGGGCTCCAAGTGCAAAGGCAGAAAAATTTACCACTACACTATACATTTTGCTTATGATATTCAGTTCACTAGATGTACGTTCCACATAAATCTTCGGGCAACTACAAGTACGAGTATTACATTTACACTACTGCAAAAGATATTCTCTAATCTCAAAAGAACAGGAGCCATCATTATTAAAGACAGAACTGCGAGAGACATTTGCGCCGGAAAGACAGCTGGCAAATGGAAAACACCCCATTCTCAGCCCTCAGAGCCAAAATAATTAACTCTTGGTGGCACAAAGTGTGTGTTAACCAAGGTATTCTTGAGATTTTTAGATCTCTTTGCCATCATGAGAAGTCTATCCGAAATGATACTCCCCAGAGTAGGATTAGAGTGGAGAATGGGACAATGCCTATTGGTGTCTTATTTTTCATTTTCACTCCACTATAAATGCTATCCCAGTTGGCCGGTATTTTAGGATTAAGCAGATCTTCTATCCAGATGCTAAATTTGAGCATCATCAGCAGAGTTGGAACCTAGATTCCGAGAGGCTATAGTTGGTGCATCCTCAAGTGGGCCTATAGGAGAGTCAAGTTGATACCCAGGGATCAGTTGCCACCCCAACCAGGGTGAAGGTCGATAAAGTGGATACAGAGGTCAGATTTATTTCCACCGATGATAAAAAATGGGACACCATCAGGGAAACACTATTAAGTGTTTCCCTGATGGTGTCCCATTTTTTATCATCGGTGGAAATAAATCTGACCTCTGTATCTACTTTATCGACCTTCACCCTGGTTGGGGTGGCAACATTGACACTTTTTTCGCTCTGAGGGTTCCTTTACACGCGATGAACTTGTACTTCAGGGCTGTGCATTCATTGCATGGCTGTGCTCCCCCTCCCTCTGTGCAGAGGAGATAACGATCACACCCATCAGGGCAGGGCAGCAGGCACGGAGGGAGGGGGAGCACAGACATGCAATGCACAGCCCTGAAGTATAACAGAAGGAGGGATACGCCCAGAAGTCACCAGGCTAGTAAGTTTATAAACTCTTTATATCAGTTATACTAATGCAAGATTTTACACAAAAACAGTGCTGGAAAGGTATCCTTAGGGTGCAGGGACATGTACTAACTGTGTATTAGGGTGATCTGAGGTGGTTGGTTCCCTTTAAGGCCTTCAGAGAACAACTTTAGTTATACTGAAAATAAATGACATACAGTACAGATGGACTCAAGTTACTAATTAGATGACTTTTGTAGGCAATTGGTTACTCAGGATTTTATTTAATGGAATCAAACTACAGGGTGCTGAATACAAATTAGTATCACAATCTTCAGATTTATAGTTTGAAATTTTTAGAAAACTATTTATCATTTCCTTTATACTTCTAACGTACTTACTACTTCTTTGTGAAATATCACATAAAATACACTTACTGTAAGTTAGCAGGTGTAATTTAGAGAAAATGTGGAAGAGTCCACACTGTATGAATACTAGTACATTTTCAAGGCTCTGTAGCTAAATACATATTAGGTAGATACTCTTAGATATATCTGTATTGTATTGTATCTGTAATGATTAATGGTTACATATTTAGAGGGAACTTTATTTTATGAAAGATCAAAATTTCTGCAATCTGCATGATATTTGGTAGAAGTAATGATTTTCCTGGATTAGACTGCCATGATCCATTAATTTTCTTAAGCTCGCCTCAAAATCTTATCTCAAAAGTGAATCATAGAGTTGGTATGCCGCTCAGCATCTCGTTCTGTGAACACTCACTTATCTCTCACTTTGCGCAGACCTGGTCAATACCTAATCATTTACTTTAAATTCCATCATAATCTGAAAAACTGTGGTAAAAACAGCTTTCAAATGCATCTAATGATTGCACTAATTTAATCTTCATTCACAATAATACTGTAATTCTGAACCCTAAGAAATCTGAGGAACCCTATTGTACGTACTGAGAGGAATCAATGAGGAAAAAGAATCAAGGCATGTTCCATCAGACAAGGTATTCATGATAATGCACTGCTTCTAGAAAATACAGTGCCAAAAGGAGGCATAATACAGCATTATGCCCCTTTCATAGGCATTGTTCACACACATGCGTTTTTTTGCCCATCCCTGCGTTTTTGGGCTGTTAAAAAAAATGCAGGTGCGTTAACGCAGGGTACATTTGAGTGTACATGCGTTTTTGAGCCAAACTTGCGTTTTTTCCCCCTAGCCCAAAAAACGCTGCATGCAGCGTTTTTGGGTGCTGTAAAAAATCGCATGAGAGGTTTCCCAAAAACGCATGCCAAACTTGCGTTTTTCCCCCTAGCCCAAAAAACGCTGCATGCAGCGTTTTTGGGTGCTGTAAAAAAACGCATGAGAGTTTTCCCAAAAACGCATGCCTTTTTTAACATGGGACCCAACAGACACATGCGTTAACGCTAGTGTTTTCTGGAAACGGGCCAGCAATTTGTGGATTTTTTTTTGCCATCAGCAACGCCCCCCCCCCCCCCCTATATAAGCAGGAAAATGAAATAAAAATTTTTATGATAGCACCTTCCCCCCCCCCTCCCCCCTTGGTCGGCAGGAAAACGAAAAAAAAAATTCCTTCAGCAAAAACACAAATTTTTATGCCATGCGTTTATTGTTATTTGGGTGTTTGGTGAAAAAATGACTGTTTGCAAAAACGTTTTCAATGCTTTCACACACACAAGGCACACTTTTTGGCACTCTTAAAAAAACGCAAGTGGTTTTAGGAGTGCTAAAAAAAACGCAAATTGTGTGTGAACATGGCCATACATTTGCTTAAAAAAACACACATGTTGCACGATCTGTTTTGGACATCCGTATGTCATCCAGGGGTCCATGTGTGTCATCCATATGCCATCCGGATGTCCATGTATGTCATCTATATGTCATCCAGGTGTCCATGTGTGTCATCCCTATGCCATCCGGGTGTCCATGTGTGTCATCTGCATGCCATCCGTGTGTCTTTGTAGGATTTTTGTATGACATCCATTTGACACGTCCAGGAGAAAAAAGCATGTCTGAAATGAATGTTTTTTTATGTGTAACTAGATGGCAGCCCGATTCTGAAGAATCGGGTAGTCTAGAATATATATATATAGTTTATTTAGTAATAGTTAGGGGAGTGCGGTGAAATTAATTGTGTGTGTACAGGTGGCTCAGGGGTCAGCAGTGAGTGCGGTGGCTCAGGGGTCAGCAGTGAGTGCGGTGGCTCAGGGGTCAGCAGTGAGGGCGGTGGCTCAGGGGTCAGCAGTGAGTGCGGTGGCTCAGGGGTCAGCAGTGAGTGCGGTGGCTCAGGGGTCAGCAGTGAGTGCGGTGGCTCAGGGGTCAGCAGTGAGGGCGGTGGCTCAGGGGTCAGCAGTGAGGGCGGTGGCTCAGGGGTCAGCAGTGAGTGCGGTGGCTCAGGGGTCAGCAGTGAGTGCGGTGGCTCAGGGGTCAGCAGTGAGTGCGGTGGCTCAGGGGTCAGCAGTGAGGGCGGTGGCTCAGGGGTCAGCAGTGAGGGCGGTGGCTCAGGGGTCAGCAGTGAGTGCGGTGGCTCAGGGGTCAGCAGTGAGGGCGCAGGCTCAGGGGTCAGCAGTGAGGGCGGTGGCTCAGGGGTCAGCAGTGAGGGCGGTGGCTCAGGGGTCAGCAGTGAGGGCGGTGGCTCAGGGGTCAGCAGTGAGGGCGGTGGCTCAGGGGTCAGCAGTGAGGGCGGTGGCTCAGGGGTCAGCAGTGAGGGCGGTGGCTCAGGGGTCAGCAGTGAGGGCGGTGGCTCAGGGGTCAGCAGTGAGGGCGGTGGCTCAGGGGTCAGCAGTGAGGGCGGTGGCTCAGGGGTCAGCAGTGAGGGCGGTGGCTCAGGGGTCAGCAGTGAGGGCGGTGGCTCAGGGGTCAGCAGTGAGGGCGGTGGCTCAGGGGTCAGCAGTGAGGGCGGTGGCTCAGGGGTCAGCAGTGAGGGCGGTGGCTCAGGGGTCAGCAGTGAGGGCGGTGGCTCAGGGGTCAGCAGTGAGGGCGGTGGCTCAGGGGTCAGCAGTGAGGGCGGTGGCTCAGGGGTCAGCAGTGAGGGCGGTGGCTCAGGGGTCAGCAGTGAGGGCGGTGGCTCAGGGGTCAGCAGTGAGGGCGGTGGCTCAGGGGTCAGCAGTGAGGGCGGTGGCTCAGGGGTCAGCAGTGAGGGCGGTGGCTCAGGGGTCAGCAGTGAGGGCGCAGCCTCAGGGGTCAGCAGTGAGGGCGGTGGCTCAGGGGTCAGCAGTGAGGGCGCAGCCTCAGGGGTCAGCAGTGAGGGCGGTGGCTCAGGGGTCAGCAGTGAGGGCGCAGCCTCAGGGGTCAGCAGTGAGGGCGCAGCCTCAGGGGTCAGCAGTGAGGGCGCAGCCTCAGGGGTCAGCAGTGAGGGCGCAGCCTCAGGGGTCAGCAGTGAGGGGGCAGCCTCAGGGGTCAGCAGTGAGGGGGCAGGCTCAGGGGTCAGCAGTGAGGGGGCAGGCTCAGGGGTCAGCAGTGAGGGGGGCAGGCTCAGGGGTCAGCAGTGAGGGCGCAGGCTCAGGGGTCAGCAGTGAGGGCGCAGGCTCAGGGGTCAGCAGTGAGGGCGCAGGCTCAGGGGTCAGCAGTGAGGGCGCAGGCTCAGGGGTCAGCAGTGAGGGCGCAGGCTCAGGGGTCAGCAGTGAGGGCGCAGGGGTCAGCAGTGAGGGCGCAGGGGTCAGCAGTGAGGGCGCAGGGGTCAGCAGTGAGGGCGCAGGGGTCAGCAGTGAGGGCTCAGGGGTCAGCAGTGAGGGCTCAGGGGTCAGCAGTGAGGGCGCAGGCTCAGGGGTCAGCAGTGAGGGCGCAGGGGTCAGCAGTGAGGGCGCAGGGGTCAGCAGTGAGGGCGCAGGGGTCAGCAGTGAGGGCGCAGGGGTCAGCAGTGAGGGCGCAGGCTCAGGGGTCAGCAGTGAGGGCGCAGGCTCAGGGGTCAGCAGTGAGGGCGCAGGCTCAGGGGTCAGCAGTGAGGGCGCAGGGGTCAGCAGTGAGGGCGCAGGGGTCAGCAGTGAGGGCGCAGGGGTCAGCAGTGAGGGGCGTCGCAGTGAGGGCGCAGTGAGGCAGCAGTAGGGCGCAGGGTCAGCAGTGAGGGCGCAGGGTCAGCAGTGAGGGCGCAGGGGTCAGCAGTGAGGGCGCAGGGGTCAGCAGTGAGGGCGCAGGGTAGCAGTGGGCGTCAGCAGTGAGGGCGCCAGGGGTCAGCAGTGAGGCGGGTCATGCAGAGGCAGGTCAGCAGTGAGGGCGCAGGGGTCAGCAGTGAGGGCCAGGGGTCAGCAGTGAGGGCTCAGGGGTCAGCAGTGAGGGCGCAGGGTCAGCAGTGAGGGCGCAGGGGTCAGCAGTGAGGGCGCAGGGGTCAGCAGTGAGGGCTCAGTGGTCAGCAGTGAGGGCGCAGGCCAGTGGTCAGCAGTGAGGGCGCAGCCTCAGGGGTCAGCAGTGAGGGCTCAGGGGTCAGCAGTGAGGGCTGCAGGGGTCAGCAGTGAGGGCGCTCAGGGGTCAGCAGTGAGGGCTCAGGGGTCAGCAGTGAGGGCTCAGGGTCAGCAGTAGGGCCAGGGTCAGCAGTGAGGGCTCAGGGTCAGCAGTGAGGGTCAGTGAGGGCCAGGGGTCAGCGTAGGCAGGGTCAGCAGGAGGGCTCAGGGTCAGCAGTGAGGGCGCAGGGGTCAGCAGTGAGGGCGCAGGCAGGTCAGCAGTGAGGGCGCAGGGGTCAGCAGTGAGGGCTCAGGGGTCAGCAGTGAGGGCGCAGGGGTCAGCAGTGAGGGCTCAGGGGTCAGGCCAGTAGGAGGGCAGCAGGGGGTCTAGCAGTGAGGGCTCAGGGGTCAGCAGTGAGGGCGCAGGGGTCAGCAGTGAGGGCGCAGGGGTCCAGCACAGTCGATGGGGCGAGGGCAGAGTGGGTCAGCAAGTGAGGGCGCAGGGGTCAGCAGTGAGGGCCAGGGTCAGCAGTGAGGGTCAGGGTCAGCAGTGAGGGCGCAGGGGTCAGCAGTGAGGGCGCAGGGGTCAGCAGTGAGGGCGCAGGGGTCAGCATGAGGCGCAGGGTCAGCAGTGAGGGCGCAGGGGTCAGCAGTGAGGGCTCAGGGGTCAGCAGTGAGGGCTCAGGGGTCAGCAGTGAGGGCTCAGGGGTCAGCAGTGAGGGCTCAGGGGTCAGCAGTGAGGGCTCAGGGGTCAGCAGTGAGGGCGCAGGGGTCAGCAGTGAGGGCGCAGGGGTCAGCAGTGAGGGCTCAGGGGTCAGCAGTGAGGGCTCAGGGGTCAGCAGTGAGGGCTGAGGGGTCAGCAGTGAGGGCTCAGGGGTCAGCAGTGAGGGCTGGAGGGTGCAGAGCAGGGCTGGAGGGTGCAGAGCAGGGCTGGAGGGTGCAGAGCAGGGCTGGAGGGTGCAGAGCAGGGCTGGAGGGTGCAGAGCAGGGCTGGAGGGTGCAGAGCAGGGCTGGAGGGTGCAGAGCAGGGCTGGAGGGGGCAGAGCAGGGCTGGAGGGGGCAGAGGAGGGCTGGAGGTGGCAGAGGAGAGCGGAGGCAGGGTGGCGGAAGACTTACTGGGCTGTTGGCGGGCGGCGGGCAGCGGCAGTGCTGTTGGCGGTTCCGGAGGCCGGGGGCGGAGTGTGGGCGGGGCTAGCTGGGTGATGGAGGAGCGTCAGCCGGTCTGTGGAGAGAGCGGCAGGACTGGGAGCTGTGCCGGCGGAGGCCCCACACTCGTTCCGGGCCGGTTGGCGGATGTTGGTGGGCGGTGAGCTGCAGGGCTGTGGGCGGGATGTGGGCGGCCGCAGACGGGGCTCTGTGCAGGGCCGGTGGCGCCGCTCGTGGGTCTGGTGCTTCCGGTTCCGGAGTTGGACACAGGAGGGAGGCCATCACGGAAGCGGAAGCGGATTTTGGGCGGAAGTGGCCTTCGGGTTTTATATAATAGATAGATGTGTAAAGATAGATAAATGATGAAAGACAGAGTAAGGCATTGTTCACACACAATTTGCGTTTTTTTTAGCACTCCTAAAACCACATGCATTTTTTTAAGAGTGCCAAAAAATGTCCCTTGTGTGTCTGAAAGGATTTGCAACATTTTTGGACTACCGTATATACTCGTGTATAAGCCGAGTTTTTCAGCCCAAAAATTGGGCTGAAAAGTCCCCCCCTCGGCTTATACACGGGTCAATACGGTATGTGGTGTGTGGGGGCTGTGTCCCGGGTGCTGGGGAGGCTGGAGGAGGCGGGGGGAGGCTGCAGACTGAGCGGCCCGTCACGTGGTGCCGCTCATTAGATATGCACGGCTCCCCCGCCCATCACAGTGGCAGGGGGAGCCGTGCATACAGCCCCCAGTGGTAGTATAAAAGCAGCTCCCCCCGCTGCATTACTCGCCCCCACACTGTGCAGAGCCCCCCCGCTGCATTACTCGCCCCCCACACTGTGCAGAGCCCCCCCGCTGCATTATTCACCCCCCCATACTGTGCAGAGCCCGCCCGCTGCATTACTCGCCCCCCCATACTGTGCAGAGCCCGCCCGCTGCATTACTCGCCCCCCCATGCTGTGCAGAGCCCTCCCGCTGCATTACTCGCCCCCCCCATGCTGTGCAGAGCCCCCCCTGCTGCATTACTCGACCCCCATACTGTGCAGAGCCCCCGGCTGCATTACTCGCCCCCCCCCGCTGCATTATCTTACCCTCCACCGTCTTCATCACCGCGGGCCCTCACGTCCATCCTCGTGTGTTCCCGGTCTCATGTGACCAGGCGCGATGACGTCATCCCACTGCGACCGCCGGGTCACATGAGACCGGGAACGCAGCGCGTGAGGATGGACGTGAGGGCCCGCGGTGATGAAGACGGTGGAGGGTAAGATAATGCAGCGTGGGGGCTCTGCACAGTATGGGGGGCGAGTAATGCAGCGGGGGGTCTCTGCACAGTATGGGGGGGCGAGTAATGCAGTGGGGGGGCTCTGCACAGTATGGGGGGTGAGTAATGCAGCGGGGGGGCTCTACACAGTATGGGGGGCGAGTAATGCAGCGGGGGGCTCTGCACAGTGTGGGGGGCTCTGCACAGTATGGTTGGCGAGTACTGGGGGCCTGCTGTATACTACTGGGGGCCTGCTGTATACTACTGGGGGTCTGCTGTATACTACTGGGGGCCTGCTGTATACTACTTGGGGCCTGCTGTATACTACTGGGGGCCTGCTGTATACTACTGGGGGCCTGCTGTATACTACTGGGGGCCTGCTGTATACTACTGGGGGCCTGCTGTATACTACTGGGGGCCTGCTGTATACTACTGGGGGCCTGCTGTATACTACTTGGGGCCTGCTGTATACTACTGGGGGCCTGCTGTATACTACTGGGGGCCTGCTGTATACTACTTGGGGCCTGCTGTATACTACTGGGGGCCTGCTGTATACTACTGGGGGCCTGCTGTATACTACTGGGGGCCTGCTGTATACTACTGGGGGCCTGCTGTATACTACTTGGGGCCTGCTGTATGCTACTGGGGGCCTGCTGTATACTACTGGGGGCCTGCTGTATACTACTGGGGGCCTGCTGTATACTACTTGGGGCCTGCTGTATGCTACTGGGGGCCTGCTGTATACTACTGGGGGCCTGCTGTATACTACTGGGGGCCTGCTGTATACTACTGGGGGCCTGCTGTATACTACTGGGGGCCTGCTGTATACTACTTAGGGCCTGCTGTATACTACTTGGGGTCTGCTGTATACTACTTGGGGCCTGCTGTATACTACTGAGGGACTGCTGTATACCATACTGCTGGGGCCTGTATACCTGTCCTGGTGGCTGTATACCATACTACTGGGGCCTGTATACCACTGGGAGAGCCTGTATACCACACTGCTGGGGGTTGTATACCTGTGCTGGGGTCCACCCTTGGCTTATACGCGAGTCAATAAGTTTTCCCAGTTTTTGGGGGCAAAAGTAGGGGGGTCGGCTTATACACGGGTCGGCTTATACACGAGTATATACGGTAAGTCTTTTTTTCACCAAAAACACAGGCAAAAACGCTAGCGTTAACGCAGGGTGCCTCAATGAGCCTTTTAAAAACGCTAGCGTTAACGCACGCATTAACGCAGGTGCCTATATGTGTCCTGCGTTAATGCATGCATTTCCCACAGGGCCCCATGTTAAAAAAAGCATGCGTTTTTGGAAACAACCCCTGCATTTTTTTACAGCACCCAAAAAAACGCTGCATGCAGCGTTTTTTGGACTGGGGGAAAAAAACGCAAGTGGAGCTGAAAAACGCATGTACACTCAAATGCATCCTGCGTTAACGCACCTGCGTTTTTTTTAACAGCCAAAAAAACGCAGAGATGGTCAAAAAAGCTGATATGTGTGAACAAGGCCTAAGAAATATAGAGATAGATAGATAGATAGATAGATAGATAGATAGATAGATAGATAGATATGAAAATAAAATTTGCAACAGCTCCGTGTAATAGTGATGAGCGAGTACCGTAATATTCGTAAGCACTATACTCATTATGAGTACTTTCTAATAATTGCTTATTCATCCACATAGCGAGTACAATGTAAGTCAATGGGAAACACGAATAATTTTCTGCTAGACCCTACAAAGGGGTCTGGGGGCCTGAGGAAAAAGCTGAAATGGGTGGGAAAATGATTAAATAGAATGGGAAGAGCCTGGAGAATATGCCTGCATGCATTTCTGACTCACAAATGGTTTGTGGGAATAGCTTTGTCACAGGATTATGCCACTGTTAAGGTACCTTTACACGCCGGTACAACAGGATGGATACAATCCGCTACTTCACGTGCGTGAGCACGCCCAAACGGTTACAAACGGTAAACGCACCTCCTTTACACGCCGCCACAAGGTGCGCTACGCTACGCTACATCTACAGCTAGATACATCGCCGGGTGTCTCAAGTAGCCATCTGTAGCTCATTTACACACCGCTACAACCAGCTACTATGGGCGTACCTGGTGCAGCAGGGACAGCACATAGGCGTGCTACAATTGTGGATTACGAGACGTCCGTACGGTGATAGGACAAAGCAATAATACCATGATTGGCCAGGCATCGCAGGAGGCTGATTAATACTTGACGCTCGAGCAATTGTGTAGTGTGACTCGTCAGCTCCTTAAATATGCCGCCCTGTGCGGCGACAACCAATCGCAACGCAGGAGCTTCCTCCAATGATCGCTGAAGGGGGCGCGGAAGCCCGGAGCCTGTGTCACGCCCCATCTGCATAGCATGGTGTAGGAACAACCCTTCTGTTCCTTCTTTACACGCCGATACAGCTCGCTACAATCGGCTTTGTAGCCATCTGTTATTGGGCAGTGCTCGGAAACAGATGTATCTGTAGCCGGCTGTCGCGTCCCGTCTTCACACGCCGCTACTACGGGCTATATTGGCGATACAAGCTACATTTGTAGCCTGTAGCGGATTGTATCCATCCTGTCGTAGCGGCGTGTAAAGGGCCCCTTACAGATAAACAAGAAAAAACTACCAAACCTAACCTAAATCGCATTTAACAGGCCAAAAAGTTCCAGAAACTGTTTTTTCTGCATAATCACTTGTATAAAAGGCTAAATAAACCAGGGACATAAAACAATATCCCTTTTAGCGTTTGTTCACAAGTAGTGTTGTGGCTTTTTTTTTGCCTTTTACAGTTGGGAGGGCCCTGACTTATACATTTTGTTGGTCCCTTTGTCATACATCATTTTTAATTAGCTATTCCCCAGCACTTTACAAGGCCAGCCAGAACATACGGTAGCAGTAGGTATGTTTATCTTTGACCTCAGAGGCCACAGGGGGTCCTGTAACATACATTTTGGAGGGACCGCTCTTACTTAGATGTTTGGGTGGTCCCTCCCTCATTGACACTGTGATAGTGAAATACATATTCCATAGCAGTTTATAATGTGCCCATTGTAGCGTTGGGCTTCACCCTCCTTCTCCACTTCCATGACATTTTGCAGCCCTAAATTCAAATGTTCAGAGGGCCTGCTGTAGGCAGGAAACTTGAGATTGCCAAGGGTCCAGAGATGGCCCTGTAATATGCATTTTGGAGGGACCACTCTTAGACATTTGGGCGGTCACTCCCTCATTAACATCGTGATAGTGGAATACATATTGCATAGCAGCTTACAATGTGCCTATTGTAGCATTGGGCTTCACCATCCTCCTCCTCTTCCACCTCCATGACATTTTTCGGCCCTACAATCAAATGTTCAGAGGGCCTGCGGTAGGCAGGAAACATGAGTTTGATGAAAACCGTCATGTGGCCCTGTAACACACGTTTGAAAGTGCCCTTCTCTAGAAAATTTGGAGGTCTCTCTTGTGTATATTTGAGACTGCTCTCACTTATTCATATTGTAGGGCCCTCACTTTATTATTTAACTCATTAAAGGGCAGAGACTACAAGGGAAAAGGGCAAGCGACATGGAGTAATAGAAGATAGCTGTGAGTGCAGCCTGCGAACCTCAGGTTTGGCTGAACTCTGTGAACCGGAAAAATGAAGCTGCACAAGTCAACTGGATGACGAGTTCGAATATATCTCTTGTGCAAGTCAATGGACAAAGGATATATGGTTCCCCTCCTCCTGGATGGGTTGGAGAAGCTTCTCCAAATGGTGTAGAGATTGTGATTGACAATATTTACCAGATTATACAGGAAGAGAAGACTTCTTGATACTGTACTACTTGTTCCACTGCACGATAGGCATACAGTTTGTAAAATTTAGCCCTATGGGCTGAGTGAAGGTGGACGCAGGAAGACACCATCCCAAGGGCCTCCAATCACAAATAGTAGTTAGGCATACTGTCTTAAAATAGTTTATCCACAGCAAAATGTTCATAGGGTTTCTAAAAATTAGCCCTATGGGCTGAGTCATGGTTGACAAAGGAAGGAAACAGGTTTTTATGGGAAGGGTTGACGTTAACAGCAGTAGCATGAAGAATCAGCATATTTGGTGAATTTAGGTTGGCTTGCTGTCATCTAAAGGGATTAGAAAGTGTGTAGATATCCAGTCCTTGTTGAATTTAATCAGAGTTAGTCTGCATTTTCTGTTGAGAGGCGTGTGCGCCTATCAGTGACGATTGACCAAGCAGAACTAAAAACATGCTCAGACATCACACTAGCAGCCAGGCAGGCCAGCACCTCCAAGACATATAAGGAGAGGTCAGGCCAAGTGTTCAGCTTGGACACCCAATAATTAATAGGAACAGAGGCATCAGAAAGGACACACGTATGATCACTAGGGATAAGCGAGTATACTAGCATTCGATATTCACTGAATAGTAGCGGTATTCGGCTACTCGCTACTCTCCGAGTATCTTATGTGTACTCGGGAGTAGCGAGTAGTCCTAATACTTTCGCAGTGTATCTATAGATACACTGCGAAAGTACCCTAAAAGTGATTAAAAGTTGGTAAGAATAATAAAATTACATACTCACCTGTTCGACGCCTGCATCGGGACCGGCAAAGAAGACATCCGATCGATGGACAAGGACCTGTGACAACCAGCCAATCAGATGCTGGTAGCGATCTGGCCAATCAGATGTCGCCACGTCACAACCACGTGATTGCTAGCGGCCACCTGGATTGGCCAGTTTGCAAGGTCCTGGCAGTATACCTAGGAACTTGCAATCTGGCCAATCAGGTGGCCGCTAGCGATCACGTGGTTGTGACGTGGCGCCATCTGATTGGCCAAATCGCTACCAGCCATCTGATTGGCTGGTAGTCATTGGTCCTTGTCCAGCGATCGGATGTCTTCTTTGCCGTTCCCGGTGCAGACGTCGGACAGGTGAGTATGTAATTTTATTATTTTTAACAACTTTTAATTACTTTTAGGGTACTTTCGCAGTGTATCTATGGAAACACTGCAAAAGTAATCGTACTCGCTATACTCGCAACGAGTACCGAGTACCGGTACCTACTCGTTGCAAGCATAGTGAGTACGAATATTACGGTACTCGCTCATCCCTCATGATCACTTAAGTACCCCTTGACCCTGTTCTGCAACTTCTCCCTCCTTGGCATTGGTACAGGCACAGATAGCCCTTGGTGTTGTGCTGGTTTATTGAAAATTGCCTAATTTCTGCACATTTTTCCCTCACCTGTGTTGGACCTGGTGTCCGTGTCTCTCCCCATTATCCCTTGGTGTTGAAAAGAACCTATACCTCTGCCACCAGCATTGCCTGAGGGTGATGTTTTCGGCAACTGATCAAGCACAACCCTCTTAAAGGATTCCATTGTAAAACTGTTACGGTGACTCCAAAAGGAGAGAAGGAAATTTCTCCTTGTACTGTGTTAAGGTGGCCAACCAGTAAAGGTTGTTGGATAAAATGTGTATCACGCGAGGGTCTTGCCACAGACAGTTACACTTGAAACTATAATATAGTCGTTAAAGACCAGCACACCAGTTAAGATGAAGTTGATGGTGCTCACGGAAAGGATCAAAGATCCACAATATCATGAGAATTAAATCCAAGCACTCATTCAGGTTTTTTCGTTTTGCTTAAAGGTGATTTATTTCAAAACAAACACACGTGTAGTAGGTGACTGGCAGGACAACGTTTCGGCCTCCAATTAGGCGTTGTTCACAGAGTCACTGCTATGTTCACAGTCAGGGAATCACTAGTGTTAGGCTGGTGTATATATAGTTTTAGGTATCTGCGGGCTTTTGACAAACTTATAACCTGTGTATAGCTTCCCAGGTGTCTCACATGTATTTTCAGTGGTTATGCTGGATATTTTTAAACTCCAGTATGTTTTGTAGTTGGTGTCCAGAAGCCCGGTTGTGATGAATAGGTTATGGTTAATATCCCTCATGGAGTACCTTAAAATTAGTGAATTGGTCCTAATCAGTGAACCCCCTGGTAATTGTTCAGTTCTGTTCTCTTATGCAGGGTCAGATAGACCCTAGGATTGGTTTCAGTGTGGGCCAGCACATCCAGTGCCTTGGCTCAGACCTTTAAGCAAAACGAAAAAACCTGAATGAGTGCTTGGATTTAATTCTCATGACACTTGAAAACTATGCCATGTGGGCCAAGCTGTCAAAAGGCAAATCTTTGGTGTCTGCCACAATAGGACCAGTACCCATACTCTCCTCACACTGATTCTCCTCCTTCACCTCCTCCTCTCTAGTCCATCCAGCCTTGACTGACATGAAGCTTGGGTTGGGTGTCCACTCTGTAGTACTAGGAGTCCCCTCGGTAGCACAGTAAAACAAGTCCTCTTTCTCGTCATCCTCCTCATCTTCCTCCCCATCACCCAATGTTGCCTCAGAATATTGGCTGGGCTGCGTAGTGTCACCCATTCAGAACTCTGGCTCCATACCAACATGCTGGCCACTTAAAGAGGACCTGTCACCCCCATGGTGCTTTGCTAACTGAATTCAGCACTGAATGCAGCGTGTCTGCTGCATTCAAGGAAGAGGTTCCCCATGTCTCTAGTCCCCCTGTAAGTTGTTAAAAAGCCTTTATAAAGTGTATGGAGGTGGCACACAGAAGGCAGGAGGCGTGGAGGACACCAGCAACAGTGATGACTCATTACTGAGTAGGTCCCTCCAGACTCCTTATCTGTACACTTTATAAAGTCTTTTTAACAACTTACAGGGGGGCTACAAACATTGGGGACCCCTTCCCTGAATGCAGCAGACACACTGCATTCAGTGCTGCATTCAGTTAGCATAGAACCAGGGGGTGACAAGTCCTCTTTAAAGTTTCATCTTTGAGATTATGCAGTGATTGTTCAGGAGACACATGCAGTGGGATGGTTACATTGATAATAGCCTGATCATCACTCAGGAGGTTGGTGCAGTGCTCAAAGTTCTCAAGAACCTCACAAATGTCTGTGATCCACTCCCACTCAACAGTTGTTATGTGTGGTGGCTGAATCTAAATCTGACTGGCATGTTGAAGATCGTATTCAGCTACTGCCCTCTGCTGCTCACTAAGCCTCGCCAACATATGATAGGTAGAGTTCCACCGCGTGGGCAGGTAGCAAATGAGTCAGTGACTTGGCAAATTCAAATGCCTTTGCAGCGCTGTAAGAGCAAAAAAAGTGGTAGAGGAATGACAGAAATGGGAGCTAATACGGCGCACTTTCTCAATGAGGTATGGCAAGTCAGAATGAGTTTTCAGAAATTTCTGATCAACTAGGTTCAGCACATGAACCATTCATGGCACGTGTACCAGCTTGCCAACCTTTAAAGCCGCCACCAGGCTATGCCAATTATCGCAGATGACCAGGGCGGGTTGGAGGTGCAGTGAGGAGAGCCACTGATTGGTCTGTTGTTTTTAAAGCTTCCCACAGCTTTGTGTTGCAGTGTGTGGTTTCTGACCTAAACAAATCAGCTTCAGCAGAGCGTGTTGCCGAGGATGAGGAACAGGTGGAGGGGAGAGAGGAACTGGAATATAAAGAGGTGGCAACCCTGACAGAGGTTGGGCCAGCTATTCTTGACGTGGGTAAGATGTGCGATGTTCCACTTTGTGCCTTTGTCCCACCCTCCTCCATGTTCAACTAGTGTGCCGTGACAGAAATGTATCATCCCTGTTCACAACAACTTGTCCAGGTCCAGACCCTATATAAATGTTGCACTGGTTGTTCTATAAAGGGTGTATTTTACAAGCCCCATATGGCTACAGAGCATCGCTCTGTGCCAGGAGCGCAATGCTCTGTGCAAAGCACTCGCCCAGACAGTATAAACAATCCTATCATATGACTAGCTATGACGCGCGGCCCCGTTGCTGTGGGAACGGTGAAGCGGTCGGACGCGTCGGCTTCTGAGTCGCTGGCTGCGAGCGCGCGCTCTACACGCGCTCGCGCCTAGCGACTACGTGCTGACGTTTCCGCTTCCTGCCTCCACTGCTGCGGTCGCGCGTCAGCACAACAGCTGATCACGATGATTACAATGCCGGCCGGCCTTTTTAAAGCCTCATTCTCCCTGAAACCAATGCCCCCTGACGAAGGATACGAAATGGCCATCGGGGTGTGTGTCTCCTGGCTGTGAACTCCTCTCTGGTGAGATAGCCATACTATTACATTCATGTGTGATGCTACTTGATATTGGCAAATTTTTCTGACATGCTGCATCCAGTGCTTCTCTGATCCAAATCCTGGGTCAAAACTCATTATGGGCAACATTGCATCAAACATCAGTACTATCAAATGTTATAGACTTTAAATAATCTGGATGTTAAGGATGGTTAGCTTTCCTGTATCGAATTAGTCTAAACCGCATTAAAAGTTGTAAGAACAAGTATAAGCACTTGCACTTTAATATTTGTCAGCTACCAGTTATTGGGTATTATTCCTGTAGCATATTTGACTCTTTTATTATACTATTGTACTGTATTGCGGTGATATTCTTTTTTGGTCAGTAAGGTCCTACCTGCATGTCAGTTTTTGCTGCATTATTATTACTATTACAAAATTTATACTCTATGCATCAGCACTTAAAACAGGAGACACCTCATTTGGGTTGTCCTCTCCTTATGTGTATGTCCCTCCTTGTACATTTTTTGCTTAATAAACTGTTTGATATTCAGATGTTGGTCGCTTGAATTATTGGTATTCCAACTTGTCCAGGTGTCTGTTGTTAGCCGGACCTTCCCAGTTACAGTGTTGGTGAGAGCACGGTTCAGGTTATTTATCATGTGCTTGTGTAATGCTGGGATGGCACACTGGGCAAAATAGTGGCGGCTGGGGTCATTGTATCGTGGGGCAGCCACAGCCAAGAGATCACAGAAAGATTGTGATCCCACAAGCCTAAATGGCAACATCTCCACAGCTAGCAATTTGGCAATGTGGGAGTTTAGTATTTGTGCCTGTAGGTGTGTGGCAGGGTATTTATGCTTTCTTTAAAAGGTCTTAGGCACAGATAATTGGATGCTTTGCTGGGACAAGGAAGTGGATGTGGTTGATGTTTGTTGTGAGTGAGCAACCGCAGCTTGTGGGCAGGAGGTAGGAGTGTCAGCTTCCTGAACTGCAGATTCTGAAGGATGTAGTCCAGGTGACATGGCAGTGCTTTGACCCCCAGATGCAGTTTGATTCCCTGGTGTTCCGCCCACCTGCTGGGGTGCTTTGCTGCCATGTGGTTTCGCATACTGGAGGTGCTGAGGTTGCCTTTGCCCTGGCCTCTGCATAACTTTGTATGGCAGATACTACAGACTACAATGTTTTTCTCTGAAGGACTTTCAGAAAAAAAATTCCACACAGCAACTGAACATCCCCTTGCCCTGATGTGGCCCACAGTTGGGGTAGTCTTGGGAACAGTTAACCCAGTTGTCCCTCTGAGCAAACCACGATGACCTATTGGTGCCTGTGTTGGTGCTACATATCCATCTTCCTCTGTGTTGCTGTTATGAATATGCATGCCAACAGTCCAGGTTGGATCAGTGCACTCATCATCGACCACCTCATTTTCGATCTTATCCTCCTTCCCAGTTGACACTGTAGGCTGACCTGATGGCAACTCTGTTTGATCATCATCAGCCTCCACCTCTGGAGACAGTAAATGACATTTCTTCAAGTGGCTTTCTTCTGGCCGTAGGTCCTCAAATACTTGAGGATCAATGCACGACACCTCCTCACAACCCTCGAGGATGCTGCACAGTGATAGGCCATACCAAACGAAATGTACCAAACAGATCCTCTGAGTGGTCGAACTTGGGGACAACCCCTGAAGAAGTCACCCCGTGACAGAATGCGTGGGGTCTGGTCGGGGTTACCCCTGAAATAGTTACTTTGCCCCTTCACTCTGCTCTCATGGTTTGACCTAACCCTTTTCTTCTATTTCGCTTATATTGTCTATTGGATAATATAAGCGAAATAGATCACTAAAATATCACTAAAGACATGAGACGGGGCATCCAGGGTTGCCGAGAGGAGATGGAAAAAATCACACTCCACTGAGCACTTTGCGCTGTTCAAACAATCCCTCACTGCCTTCAAGGCTGCACTTGCTGGCTGCCACCAAACAAACCTTCTTCTCATCCCTAATAACCTCCCTGTCCCACAATCCCAAACAGCTTTTCAAAATCTTCAATTCCTTACTCCATCCGCCAGCCCCCCCTTATCTCCACTGAAAACTTTGCCCCCCCATAACTGAGGATCAGCTCTCCTCCCTCAAGTCAAAATCACACCTCACCACCAGCGCCCATGACCCACTCCCATCCCACCTCATTCCCAACCTCATCTCTGTTATCATCCCAGCCCTAACTCATCTTTTTAACCTATCACTTACCACTGTCACATTCCCCTCAGCCTTCAAACATGCCCTGATCACACCCAACCTCAAAAAACCCTCCCTCGACCCCACATCTGTCTCCAACTATCGCCTCATATTTCTCCTCCCTTTCGCCTCTAAACTACTTGAACAGCTTGTACACTCAGAGCTGTCCTCTCACCTCTCATCCTGCTCCCTCTTCGACCACCTGCAATTTGGCTTCCGACCTCTCCACTCCACTAAAACTGCCCTGACCAAAGTCACCAATGACCTACTGACTGCCAAAAGCAAACGTCACTACTCTGTCCTCCTCGACCTAGCCGCCGCCTTCAACACTGTTGACCACTCCCTTCTACTTCAGATCCTGGAATCTCTTGGTATCACGGACCTTGCTCTCTCTTGGATCTCCTCATACTTAATGGACAGGACTTCAGCGTCAACCACTCCCACACCTCCTCTTCACCCTACCCTTTATCTGTCGGGGTCCCCCAGGGCTCGGTTCTGGGACTGCTACTCTTCTCAATCTACACTCTCGGCCCAGGGAAACTCATTGAGTCCCATGGCCTCCAGTACCACCTCTACGCCGACGACACCTAAATCTATCTGTCTGGACCTGACATCACCTCCCTACTATACAAAATTCCGCAATGCCTGTCCACCATTTCATCCTTCTTCTCCGCTCGCTTAATTAAGCTGAACATGGCAAAACCGAGTTCATCGTCTTACCCCCAAGCCGCTCCCCCTCACTACCCAACCTATCCATCGTCGTCAATGATCGCTCTCTCTCCCCAGTCCCCCATGCTCGGTGTCTCGGGGACATCCTCGACCCTTCCCCCTCCTTGAAGCCCCACATCCAGGCCCTCGCCACCTCCTGCCATCTCCAGCTCAAAAATATCCCCCGAATCTGCACTTTTCTTGACCACAACACTGCTAAAACCCTTATTCACGCTCTCATCATCTCCTGCCTCAACTATTGCAACCTCCTGCTCTCTGACCTCCCTGCAACCTTCCTTGCACCTCTCCAATCTATCCTAATCTCCACTGCCCATCTAAATCATCTGTCCTCCAGCTACTCCCCTGTCTCTCCCCTCTGCCAAGCCCTCCATTGGCTCCTTGCTTCCCAGAGATCCCGGTTTAAAACATTAACCATGACCTACAAAGCCATCCACAACCTGTCCCCTCCATACATTTCCGACATGGTCTCCCGATACCTATCCTCGCGCAACCTGCAATCCTCCCATGAACTCCTCCTCTACTCCCCCCTCATCTCCTGTTCGCACAACCGCATTCAGGATTTCTCCCGGGTATCCCCCATACTCTGGAAGTCTCTGCCCCAACACATCGGTCATTCTCCCACCCTGGGAACCTTCAAAAGAAGCCTAAAGACCCACCTCTTCTGCCAAGCCTACAACCTCCTATGAGACTTGGTCCACCGCGCCGCCTCACAATCGGCACCTCCCCCTCCTGCTCTGACCCCGCCTGTCCCTCAAAGATTGTGAGCCCTCGCGGACAGAATCTTCTCCCCTCTTGTATCTGTACGACCAAATTGTTCACATTTATTGTACTTGTCCTTGTCTGCCTTTTAGCATGTAAAGCGCCATGGAATTAAATGGTGCTATATAAATAAATAATAATAATAAATAAAATTGGAGCACAAGCATTGAATGCTGTTGTTATATCTGGTGTAGGTTTGGACTTGTCATCTGGTTCAAGATGCTTCAGCAGTTCTTTCTATTTCTACCCTTGACAGCCACTGCTTTATAGCTCTAAGAATTTGTACATACAGTTGCTTTGATTGTATTGATTAAGGGTCTTTTTTGACTCAGACCAGCATAGTTAGAAGGGTATTGACACATTAGGGTAGGATATATAATTGCATTTGCAACAGCTTGATTTATTGATTGATGTATTATTTTGCCACCCCACTGTAATAGTGTTCAAGCTGTTCTAATAACATCCTGTAAGGATCTCCATATGTGTGCCTTTTCGCTCTTTTAATTGATTTTAACCGTGTTTTGTTCTCTGTTTATATGCTAAACTGTAATAAAGATTTTGTAACACTTTTTATAAATTTTGTGATCGCCCTACTTAACATGTTAGCTTTTCTCTCAATTGGTATACTCAAATCAGACATGTTGGGGCAGATCCTCTTTGAGCAGTATGATGCCCTCTGCTGTCTTTGTGGAAGCTTGGGGTCATATGTCTCCTGTGACTGATAATGGTGGGAGGAAGGAGAACCAGCTTCAGAATTGGATGGGCCAGCCTTCTGAGTATTGACATTAGACTGTGTGGTCGTGGAAGATTTGTTGCTGCTTGACAAATACGTAGAGGCTGTGTCTGCTATCCCAGAATCTGCTTTTGGTCTTCTGACTTCCATGCAGTTTTATGTTCTAAACCAGGAAATTTTTCCAGGATCATAGTAGATACATGCTTCTTCTTCTGACCTGACAAAGACTCAGTGCCTTATCGCACACCACTGACGCCATAATGCCCACATCCCTGTCCCTTAACAATAGGCTTTTTTGGCATTTTGGGTTTTCTTCACAGAGTTTCAGGTGTGGATGGCACAAGCCAACCTAGCTGTCACACTCACAGCCAAAATAGTGAGGAAAATGAAATGGCCAAGTGCGAGGTTTGTAGCAAGCAGTAATAAATGTTTGGACTACTGCTGCTTAGCGTTGGGCAAGCCGCCTTTTCATAATGTGGACAGAAGCACCAACGGGTTAAATGGCCTGGTGCAAGGTTTGTAGCACGTAGTAGGAAATGTTTGGACTACAGCTGCTTTACACTGACCCTGCTGGAGTAACTTCCCTCCCTGTAGTCTAACTCTGCACTGTGTCTCTTTAGCTCTCAAAAGAGCTATTGTTTTGGTGACATTATGCAGCTGCTGAACGGATCTTTTCAACTGTCCATGCTCTAATATCTCTCCCTTGCTAATCTATTCTGAGGTAGTATACACTAGAAATAGCCCTGAAAAGGGCTTTTGTATTATGAAGAGGCTTAACTCTCTCTCTAGCAGCTGAGCGATCTCTCCATATGCTTGTAGAATGCAGGCTCAGGATGTAATGTGGGCAACATGGTGACGGCAGGTCTTTAATAGACCATATGACGCTGGGCGGCCAGCCAATCACAGTAATGCCACAACCAAGATGTCTGCAGCATTACTATGATTGGTTAAGAAGCCCAGCATGTTTAGTGGCAGCAAAGGAGGTGCCAAAACTGCAGGGCGGGACATCCGAATATAGCAGTCGAGTACACAAAAAAAAAATCACAGAATAACGAGTAGTGCAAACACTGTACTATTCGTGTGAATAGTGAATAGTAATGAATACACTTGCTCATTCCTACCCTGTAAATGCCAATATATGTTCTTATATCACAGATGAAATAAAAGCTGTATCAATAATATATGGAGAAAAATAAATAAATAAAAAAAATTCTGTTGGAATTTTTTTTTTAACTTATCTATTTGTAAAAAAAAGAAGGTTCTTAGGGCATACATTGGCCAATGAATATGGGCCAATCAACCATGACAGGGTAATCTTTCTCTGATGGAATCCTAAACCTACAATATGCCTCTCTGAGTCCATCTCCTGTTATGTAATGGATAAATAACCTGCGGGATTGGTGTTGAGAATTACATGACTGCGTATTCACAATTCAGTCATTGATTGGTGTCAGAAGGATATTTTAAGATCAGCCACTATTGTCATAAGAAATTACTTAATTCTGAACAGGTTTTCTAGAGGGTCTGATAAACCTGTAGGATTTTAGAGATGTTTTTCTGGAAAAAGAGGCAGAGATATTACTTTCCCATCATCCTAATAACTGTGCTATCAAACTGATCACTGATGAGATATTCTGAAAGCTCACCTGTATACTCTATAGGGTGGCATATGGACCGCCATTAAAGAATATGTAAATAAAAGTTTACAGAAGGGTCATATTCATTGTTCCTCCCTGCCTGAAGCTGTCTGTGTTTTTTCTTTGTTAAAAAGGACGGCGGTCTACGTCCCTGCCTTGATTTTAGAGAATTAAACAAAATAATGGTTAAAAATACTCATCTGCTTCCACTTATCCCTGATCTATATAATCCGCCTACAGGGGCAAAATGGTTTTCCAAACTTGACCTTAGAGGGGCGTATAATTAGAAATTTATGGGTAAGGTGGATTGGAAGATGGCGTTTATAACATCTGACAGCCTTTTTGAAAGTGTGGTAATGCCTTTTGATTTAACTAATGCACCTGCAGTCTTACAGAATTTTATGAATTATATTTGTCTGATTATATTGGAAATTTTATTGTGGTTTATTTATATGATATTCTAATATCTAATTTATTTTAAATTCAATTTAATGAAATGTCTGTTTGATTCTGCAAAGGTTGAGAGAAAATTGTTTACTTGCTAAATTAGAGAAATGTACCTTTTCTGTACAAGAAATATCTTTCCTGTGGTTTATTGTGTCTGCCTCTGGGTTTAAGATGGATCTTGGAAAAGTACAGGCGATAATTGATTGCGTGCCACCCAGCGACCTTAAGACTCTGCAGCTTTTTTTGGTGTTCGCAACTATTACAGAAAATGTATTAAATGCTTTTCTCAGATCATCAAACATCTTACTGACCTCACTCATAAGGAGTGGATCTGAAGGTTTGATCGCTTTTGAACTTTTAAAAAAGTTTTATGTCAGCGCCTGTTCTTATTCAGCCAGCCCTCCAGAGGTCGTTCATTGTGGAGGTTGATGCTTCTGAGGTCCAGGTGAGGGCTGTATTGTCTAAAGGTCCTTTAACTATCCTGCGACCATGTGCCTTTTTCTCTATAAAATTTTCTCCTGCTGAAAGAAATTATGATGTGGGTAATCGGGAGTTACTTGCTGTCAAGTTAGCGTTTCAAGAATGAGGCATTTTTAGAAGGGAGACGTTTATCAAGTCACCGTGGCGACTGATCACAAAAATGTAGCTTATATTGAATCAGCCAAATGGTTGACCCCTAGACAGGCCAGACGTTCTTTATTTTTTCAAGATTTAATTATTTGATCACGTTCAGACCGAGGTTCTAAGAACGTGAGGACTGACAATTTGTCTAATTATTTAGATCCCATCTCTCCTCCAGAACCTCTATCCTCCGTTCTTCCTTCGAGAATTGTTGTGGCCATGGTATCCTCAGAGTTAGAAGCAGAAATCCGGGATTTATTGGCTCATTTAAATACCCATGAATACAAGTTGTTTGTCCCTGTGTACTTAAGATCATTTCTTTTGCAGGAATTTCATGACTCCGTTTTGAGTTGTTCACGTAGGGATCACAGCTACCCAGAAAGCTATTGCTAGACTCTTTTGGTGGTCATCCATGCATATTGATATTAAAGAATTAGTATCCACTTGTGAAAGTTGTGCATGTGCTAGTGTCTGACAGGACTGGCCAGCTGGGGAATTGATTCCATTGCCAATTTCAAAAGACCATGGACTCATTTGTTCATAGATTTAAATTTTAAGGTGTTTCGTTGCCGCTTAGTAGGACTGCTCCTCATATTTAAAGTACCTCGCATTGACTTGAGGTTGACCTTTAACCAGTCCGACTGTCAATTCTCAGTTCACTACCCTTGAACACTTTTGCGTTCTCTTTTTGTTTTTGCAATTTAATGACTTTCCATACTCATTTTGGCCAAGTTTGGTCTAGGATTGATAATTCTGAGGGACCGGTACCCACGGAGTTCCAAAATTCGACTAAACCAAAAACCCTTTGAGAGGATTCTGTTGGAGGAAAGGTTTGAGGAAGAAAAATCTGTCACTCAGTTTCTTCAAAATCGGTAGGCCAATAGAAAGTGTTCTGCAGGTCATATCTTTAAAGTTAGAAATAAGGTTTTGTTATCTTCCAAAAATATATTTATTATCTTCCAAAAATTTTTTTAACCTGAAGCATCAATGAAGCATCAATGAATCAATGAATATTAACCTGAAACATCAATGAAGTTAAGTCCAAAATATATTGGTCTGTATGAGATTCTGAAGGTGGTCAATCTGGTTGCCATTAGATTAAAGCTTCCTCAGTTTTTTTGGATCCCTAATATTCCAATATATCAATGTTAAATGCCCCTCCAGTGTTGTCACCTTCATCTCCGCCTCCTTCTTTTTCCATCCATCGAGGTTTAGAATACGAGGTTCAGAAGATTGTGGATTCTAGTGTCTATGTGGTCACAAGTCCCAAAGGCAGGTGACTACAGGTCCTGCGAGCAACTGTCTTGCAAGTCTTCTTAACACTATACAGTTCCTTTGCCCTGGGAGAGTCCACGGTGAAAAGCCACTGTGCATGAAGCCCAGTGAACTCCAGTTTCTCGACTGGTCCTAAAGATATCCAGGCCAAATTGAGGCTGGTACCCCTGTGCAACTAATTCCTCTACTCAGTCTGAACAGTCGGCTGTAGATTTGGGGTCCTCGGAACTGAAAATTTCCAGCTGACCAGAGCATAGTCCTCGCTCTCTCCCCAGCTCCTGACTTCTCCTAGAACTCACTACTCCATTTTGCCTCCCATGTTGTTTCTTCTCTAACTCTCACTAACTCCTTACTCCCCTACCCCTAACCTAACTCCTCCCTTCAGCCAGCAGATGGGAACTGCTCTATCTGTGAGTCGCTTCCACCCAGCATCTCCCTGGCTTGGTGTTTGGTTAGTGTTGGGTGTGCATTGGTGGTCTCAGCAAAACTTTCCCTGTTACCTGTGAGCATGATACTACACCTATTGGATAGGTGCCGTACCATTGTGGCCAGCGCCGGACTGGGGTGTCTCGGGCCCCCCAGGGAAATTGACTCCAGGGGCCCACCCACCCAGGCCCACCCATTCTTCAGCTATATTCAACTACCTGTTATCAGTTATACCTATTATAGTGGAACTTGGACGTTAAAATACAGGCGTCTCCTGCACATCACTGTGCACTCACCATAACTGAGATGTATAATTACTGTAGTTTGCATTAAAGGGATTTATTGGTGAAAACAAGTTATCAGCTGTTAGGTCCCCTGGCACCGCTCCCCAGCTCACCTCTCCCGGGTTGGCATCCTCTGCCCCTCTACCGACCGGGCATCCAGCGTCCAGGCGTATTGTGTCTCGAAGCCGTCGCCGGGTTCCCTTCCTGTCAGCTGAGCACCGGGCTCACACATGAGCACATTACAATGGTCGTATTCATGTGACCAATCAGCGGTGCACTAGGTGCACTCCTCCCCTGTGACTCTAGGGGCCGAAATGGTCCAACCTGACACTCCCCTTGACCAATAGCTGCTCTTCCTCTGGTATATCGGGCTACCTCCACTGATGGGAGGTGCCTGATTATTAAGTTAGTTTGCCTCTGCCTTGCTGACTGTTGCTCAGGCCTTCCTTGTACTCTCCTCTGGTAGAACCATTCCTGTCCTCCTAGCCTTGTACCGTTACCCAGAATCCTTAGCTGTGCCGTAGCATAGGCTAACCATACGAGCCGCCCCCCTGGTACTAGTAGCTGTGGTATTTAGACCCCCTGGGCTTGCCCCTGACAATCCCTGTATAGGGGTTGGGTAAACTAGATTCACCCAGGGGAGTTCGGTACCACGGCCCAGTGGGTCCACTCTAGGGCGCCTTACCCCGGAAGCGTGACATCAGCGATGCACAGGTTCGGAAAGTGATCACTTATTTGTTGGTGGAGTCCACAGCATCAGAAGTATGTAGCACTTTGAGCATTTGATGAGTTTTTACCTCAGTATTTGTAAGACTAAACCAGGAGTGGAGCAATCAGAGGTAATGTTTTCAGCATTTCTCACCCTCTCCTAGTTTTGTTTTATAAATACTGAGGTGAAAATCTCACCAAATGTTCAACTTGCTTTCTCTGGCGCACCTCTGTAACTGCATCTCTGCTGCTGTGTCACAGGACAGGGAGGGGTTAAACATCTAAGTATTTAATATCAATTGGAAATAAAGAAGTTTCCACTTATTGATATCAGATAAAACAAATGACCGACCACAATCCACTCTACCAAGACCAATAATACCAGATAGAAGGCAGAAATACCACCACACGTGACCAAATCACATATTACCATGACCTAGTGCCCAAATAATGCCACATAAGAGGCACAAATACCACCACACCATGACCAAAACACATAATACCACCACATAGTGACCAAATGCTACCACATACAAGGCATAAATACTGCCACACCATGAGACCACATATTAGCACTATATAGTGACCGAATAATACCACATACAAGGGACAAATACCTCATGTCATGACCAAAGCACATAATGCCACCACATAGTGACAAATAACACTAAATTAATAAAAATGTAAAAAAGCTCTGTATATTGGGTCAGTGTACAAGTAATACAGTGATCACCAGTGACATTATACACAAGAGCTCAGTATATAGTTTCAGGGAACAGGTAATACAGTGATCACCGGTGACATTATACACAGGAGTTCTGTATATAGTGTCAGTGTACAGGTAATGCAATGATCACCATTAAAATTATACACAGGAACTCTGTATATACTGTCAGTGTGTGTGTATAAGTAATACATGTAACTTCTCCCCCCACATTCCAAGTAGCTTCTCCTCCACATCCATCCATGTAACTTCTCCCTCAATCCCCCCATCCGTCCATCTACCTTCTCCCCCATTCACCAAACCATCCATGTATCTTCTCCCCATCCATCCATGTACCTTCTTCCCCATCCATCTATCCATCCATCTTCTCCCCCCTTTTCCATGCTGCCCCCCCCATGCATCCCATTCTCTCCCCTTCTCCATGCTGCCCCCCCCACCACCCATCCATCCCATTTTGCCCCCTCTTCCAGGCTGCCCCATCCATCCCACTCTGTCCCCCCCCAGGCTTCTATCTTTGGTTGTAACAGCGCCTTACCTGACTCCACACTCCTGATCCCAGCAGCTTCTGCCTCTGTGGCTCCCAGTCTCCCGTTTGGCGGCACCAGGCAGCTTCTTCCTCTGCAGCTTTTAGTCTCCCGCTCACCAGCACCAGGCACCCAGCACAGGGCAGCTTTTTTTTCTCTGCGGCTCCCGGTCTCAAGCACCAGGTACCCAGCACCAGGCACCCGGCAGCTTCTTCCTCTGCGGCTCCCAGTCTCCGGCACCAGGCACCCGGCAGCTTCTTCTTCTGCAGAACCCGATTTCTGGCACCAGGCATCTGGCAGCTTCTTCCTCTGTGGCTCCCGTTTCTGGCACAAGGTACCTGGCAGCTTCTTCCTCTGTGGCTCCCGGTCTCCGACACCAGGCACCCGGCAGCTTCTTCCTCTGTGGCTCCCGATCTCCGGCACCAGGCATCCGGCAGCTCCTTCCTCTGTGGATCCCAGTCTCTGGCACCCAGAAGCACCAGGCATCCGGCAGCACCAGACATCCAACAGCACCAGGCAGCATCAAGCACCCAGGACCACCAGGCACCCGGTAGCACCAGGCATCCAGCACGACCAGGCACCCAGCAGCATCAGGCACCTGGCACCACCAGGCACCCGGCAGCACCCAGACGCCCGGCAGCCACCAGACACCCAGCAGCACCCAGACACCTGGCAGCACCAGGCACCTGGAAGCACCAGGCCCCAGTAGCAGGCACCACCAGAGGCCCAGAAGCACCAGGCACAACCATCACCGCCCTGAGACTGACTACCTGCGCACGCGCCGGAAGGAGGCAGAGCAGCACTGCGGCAGCAGCAGGCAGAGCAGGGAGATCGCTCTTCCTGCTTTACCGCTGTAGAGAGGGCTTAGCCATCGCTAATGATATCGGCAGTGCTGCCGATATGATGAGCGATATTACCGGACCGGGGGGGCCCAGGAAGGTATGAGAGCAGGGCTTGGGGGCGAGGCCATCGCGACCCGGGGCCTAACGGGGTTCTCCAGATCCTCTTGTGGGCCAGTCCTCCCCTGATTGTGGCGACCGAACCGCAGAGCGCCACAACTTTACTATGCCTGTTTATCCCCTCTATCTTGACTTTCTCTCCTAGTACCTGAACTGAACGTTTGACTATTCCGCTTCTACTTGTCCGTGCAGTGACTAGCATCACATGACTCCTGATTCTGCACCCCTATCTATTTAGTAAGCTCAGTTCTGCTCCCTTATCTATATAGTAAGCTCGGTTCTGCTTCCTTATCTCTGTAAAAAGCTTGCTTCTGTTCCCACATCTGTGTAGTAAGCTCATTTCTGGTCCCATATCTCTGTAGTAAGCTCAGTTCTGCTCCCTTATCTCTGTAGTAAGCTCAGTTCTGCTCTCTTATCTCTGTAGTAAGCTCGGTTCTGCTCCCTTATCTCTGTAGAAAGCTCGGTTCTGCTCCCTTAGCTCTGTAGTAAGCTCGGCTCTGCTCCCTTATCTCTGTAGTAAGTGTGGCTCTGCTCCCGTATCTCTGTAGTAAGCTCAGTTCTGCTCTCTTATCTCTGTAGTAAGCTCAGTTCTGCTCATATATCTCTGTAGTAAGCTCGGTTCTGTTCCCATATCTCTGTAGTAAGCTCGGTTCTGCTCCCATATCTCTGTAGTAAGCTCAGTTCTGCTCATATATCTCTGTAGTAAGCTCGGTTCTGTTCCCATATCTCTGTAGAAAGCTCGGTTCTGCATCTTTATCTCTGTAGTAAGCTCAGTTCTGCTCCCATATCTCTGTAGTAAGCTCGGTTCTGCTCCCATATCTCTGTAGTAAGCTCGGTTCTGCTCCCTTATCTCTGTAGTAAGCTCAGTTCTGTTCCCTTATCTCTGTAGTAAGCTCGGTTATGCTCCCATAACTCTGTAGTAAGCTCAGTTTTGCTATCTTATATCTGTAGTAAGATTGGTTCTGCTCCCTTTTCTCTGTAGTAAGCTCAGTTCTGCTTCCTTATCTCTGTAGTAAGCTCAGTTCTGCTCCCTTTTCTCTGTAGTAAGCTCAGTTCTGCTTCTTTATCTCTGTAGTAAGCTCAGTTCTGCTTCTTTATCTCTGTAGTAAGTTCGGTTCTGCTCCCATAACTCTGTAGTAAGCTCAGTTCTGCTCATATATCTCTGTAGTAAGCTCGGTTCTGTTCCCATATCTCTGTAGTAAGCTCGGTTCTGCTCCCATATCTCTGTAGTAAGCTCGGTTCTGCTCCTTTATCTCTGTAGTAAGCTCAGTTCTGCTCCCATATCTCTGTAGTAAGCTCGGTTCTGCTCCCTTATCTCTGTAGTAAGCTCAGTTCTGTTCCCTTATCTCTGTAGTAAGCTCGGTTATGCTCCCATAACTCTGTAGTAAGCTCAGTTTTGCTCTCTTAGGCTGTGGTCACAGTACCATTTTTCACATGCATTTTTGGAGAAACCTGCGTTTTCAAAAACGCATGTAAAAAACGCATCCATAGGCCCCCATGTTAAAAAACGCATGCCCTAATAGCCAAAAAGCATGTGTGACTGTCCCATGCGTTTTTGGAGCATATCCAAAAACGCATGCGTTTTTGTAGAAAACGCATGCGTTTTTGTAGAAAACGCATGCGTTTTTATAACATGGGTTCCTATGGAAAACGCATGCAAAAACGCATGTACAGTTAGTACCTTTTAGTGCCATTCAAAAACGCATGCGTTTCCCATAGGAGCCCATGTTAAAAAAACGCATGCGTTTTTCAAAACGCTCAAAAAAATACTACATGCACTATTTTTAGGTGCAGATTCAAAAACGCACCCAAAAACGCAGGGAGCCATCACACACCTTACAAAACTCATGCTGACATGAAAAAAAGCATGAGTTTTGTTAAATCACTTAAAAAAACGCATGGCAACTGTGACCACAGCCTTATATCTGTAGTAAGCTTGGTTCTGCTCCCTTATCTCTGTATTAAGCTCAGTTCTGCTCCCTTATCTCTGTAGTAAGCTCAGTTCTGCTCCCTTTTCTCTGTAGTAAGCTCAGTTCTGCTTCTTTATCTCTGTAGTAAGCTCGGTTCTGCTCCCATAACTCTGTAGTAAGCTCAGTTCTGCTCCCTTATCTCTGTAGTAAGCTCAGTTCTGCTCCCTTATCTCTGTAGTAAGCTCAGTTCTGTTCCCTTATCTCTGTAGTAAGCTCAGTTCTGCTCCCTTATCTCTGTAGTAAGCTCAGTTCTGCTCCTTTATCTCTGTAGTAAGCTCAGTTCTGCTCCCTTATCTCTGTAGTAAGCTCGGTTCTGCTCTCTTATCTCTGTAGTAAGCTCGATTCTTCTCTCTTATCTCTGTAGAAAGCTCGGTTCTGCTCCCTTATCTCTGTAGTAAGCTCAGTTCTGCTCCCTTATCTCTGTAGTAAGCTCAGTTCTGCCCATATATCTCTGTAGTAAGCTCGGTTCTGTTCCCTTATCTCTGTAGAAAGCTCGGTTCTGCATCTTTATCTCTGTAGTAAGCTCAGTTCTGCTCATATATCTCTGTAGTAAGCTCGGTTCTGTTCCCATATCTCTGTAGAAAGCTCGGTTCTGCATCTTTATCTCTGTAGTAAGCTCAGTTCTGCTCCCATATCTCTGTAGTAAGCTCGGTTCTGCTCCCATATCTCTGTAGTAAGCTCGGTTCTGCTCCCTTATCTCTGTAGAAAGCTCGGTTCTGGATCTTTATCTATGTAGTAAGCTCAGTTCTGCTTCTTTATCTGTGTAGTAAGTTCAGTTCTGTTCTCACACCTTTCTAATAGGCTTGTTTTTGCTCCCATATCTCTGTAGTAAGGTTAGTTCTGCTCCCATATCTCTGTATTAAGCTCAGTTCTGCTCCCTTATCTCTGGAGAAAGCTCGGTTCTGCTTCTTTATCTATGTAGTAAGCTCAGTTTCTGCTTCATTATCTATGTAGTAAGCTCAGTTCTGCTCCCTTATCTCTGTAGAAAGCTCGGTTCTGCTTCTTTATCTATGTAGTAAGCTCAGTTCTGCTTCATTATCTATGTAGTAAGGTCGGTTATGTTCTCACACCTTTCTAATAGGCTTGTTTCTGCTCCCATATCTCTGTAGTAAGCTTGGTTTTGCTCCCATATCTCTGTAGTAAGCTCAGTTCTGCTCTCTTATCTCTGTAGTAAGCTCAGTTCTGCTCTCTTATCTCTGTAGTAAGCTCGGTTCTGCTCCCATATCTCTGTGGTAAGCTCAGTTGTGTTCCCACATCTGTTATATGTACCAGCTTGTTTTAAAGTCCTGTTACCTCTGCTGCTTTAATGCAGCAGCCAGAGATAAAAAGGCTAAAGATGGGCCACAGCAATTTGAGGGCCTTGTGATTGGCCCCCAGGCTGAAATGTGCCAGCCAGCCCCTGGTGACAAATGATGTTTAAAAAGAAATAGCAAATATTGCCATTGCTATAAATTTCACCCCCTGCAATGCATCGTTGCCTTATTCCTTAGAATAAACATTACTTTTTAGTCCCAGTCCCCGTCTTGTGCTTTGACAGCGTTGCGATGTCCACTACGTATGCATCTTGAAACTTCCTTGAGAATAAAAAGTGATTGAACGGCTTCTATTTGCAACCCTGACACTTTTCCTTTTATCTCTTTTTATGAATGATGTGGATGGTGTGGATGTAAATCATTATCGACATTCTTAGAAATGCTTTTTTTATGGCATGTAATAAAATAAACATCATTACTGGACAGCCCTAGAAGCCTTTGTTAGGACATAGGCTGTCAACATAAAACCACCAGCCCCAGTCATTCCAGGAAATATTTCATTATAGCCCAATTAGCAGCATTGATGGGGTTAATCACAGTAATCATAGGTCAGTAACCAAGTCAGCTTGGTTATTACTGAATAATTGTCAAGGTGATGTCTGCAGTAAGTAGACGGGGAATGACAGACAAGGAGGATAAAAGAAAGGTTACCCAAGTCCTATTAGAGAGCAGCACAAGTCTGTGGTGTGCCAAGAGGTATTTGAAGTAAATGTGCACAGTGTCAGAGAGGCTTGGATGCCGAGACCTCACCAGTTGCTATAACAAAAGAATCTAATTGCTCCATGCCCTCAATATCATTGATTTGATTTGAAAGGGATGCAATTCACTGTATTGGCTTATGGCCTACTGTCTACTGACACTTTGTCAATAAGGTCTTCGAACTGAAAACTCATATTATTACAGGCTTTTCGTGGCTTATTACATTTTTCAGCTTTAAAGGGAGTCTGTCCCCTCAGATTTATATTTCATACTAAATCCATCGCCTTACAGGAGATGGAACAACAATAAAATCATTATTTTTATTTTACAATATTTTCCTCCGTTGCCCTCAAATATAATTGTATAGTATTTTGAAAATGACGGTGCTCAGTGTACCCATGAAGTGGCTAAATGCTTCATTTCACCCACGTATTTAGATTACTCACACTTATTCTCTGTCGATTGACAGAAGTGGTTTATAAAGTGCAGACACTGAAGATAAATGTCCATTACCTGATCAATGCAATATGCAGGAGTGAGCACAAAAATCACTCTCTACTTGCTTCTGACATTCCTCATTAACACTTCCAGTGGGCACACACAAATCACCTCTCCTCCCTGATGACATTCCTCCAGTATAGCTATTTAGCATTGTTAGCTGCAAAGAGAGAGTGATTTTTGTGCACTCTCTTGCACTGAGGTGATAGCAGGGGAGATAAGCAAAGTTATCATCTAGCTCTGTGCAGGCCAGTAATAATAAATAATAATAAAAATGTATTTAAATAGTGGCAACATATTCCGCTGCACTTTACAATTCAAAGGGGACATGTACAGACAAATTCAGACAAGACAAAGTAACAAAAAATTCAACAGATACCGTAAGGAGTGTGTGCCCTGCTCGCAAGCTTACAATCTATGAGGAAATAGGGGAGGCACAATAGGTAGGTGGTGAAAAGTGCCATCATAAATGGTCGAGCCATCAATATAATAAATAGCGGATTCACATAACACTGCATGAAGTGGTCACCAGCCAGGATCTGTACAAAGACAGATAAAGTGCTATTAAGTGCATGGACAGTGTAACCAGATAACTATAGATGTCAGATATGGAAAAGGGAGAATGGGAATAGTTAGATAGGTGAGGTGAGGTGATGGAGTACAGTAGTCTAAAGAAATGCATTTTTAGAGCTCGCTGGAAACAATGGGTATTGGGAATTAATTGTCTTAGTAGTTCGTTCCAATAATTGGCGCAGCTCATGAGAAGTCTTGGAGACGGAAGTGGGAGGTTTGCATTGTAGATGATGTCAGTCTTAGGTCACTTGTGGAACAAAGGGTATGGGTAGAGCGATAGTCCAAGATGAGGGAGGAGATGTAGGGTGGTGCAAAACTGTGGTGGGCTTTGTGGGTGAGAGTGCAACCAATGCAATAACCGGCACAGGATAGAGAGATTAGTGAAGTACTGGAGAGGAATATGATCCTGGCTGCTGCATTCAGAATGGATTGGAAAGGAGAGAGCTTTGTAAGAGAGAGATCTATTAGTAGAGAATTGCAGTAGTCCAGACGAGAATGAATAAGGGCAACAGTTAAGGCCCCGTCACACCTGGCGTCGGGGCTGGGGATGTCGGCAGCGACTGGCGGGTGCGCACACGTTTTTGCCGCCCCCCAGCATCGCCGTTCCCCATGTACATGGGGCGACATCTCCAGCCCCTCACCGGTGATCTGACAGGCAATATCGCCACCAGGGTGTCTGAAAACCCCAGCGGTGATGCAGGACAATGGGAGCCTATGGCTCCCATAGCCTGACAGGTCACCGGCGGCCGGTTACATGCGCACACGTCACCCCAGATCGGTCGCCTGGTTTCAAAGCACTGCTCTGAAACCAGCCGACCTCCTGGCGCCACCGACATCGCCCCTTTACATGAGGCGGCGTAGGGGGGTTTTGTCGCCGCTGATAGGCCATGCCCCAACGTCGCTAATGTAATCGGCAGCGATGTCGCCCCGTGTGACGGGGCCTTTAGAGTTTTAGCAGAGTCAACGGTAAGAAAAGGTCAAATTCTAGAGATATTTTTGAGGTGTAGGTGACACGAGCGAATAATCGGATGTGCGGAGTGAAGGAGAGATCTGAGTCAAATACAACTCCAAGACAGCGGGGGGGGGGTTGCTGGGGAGTAATGATAAAACCACATGCAGAAAAGCAATATTTGGTTTAAGAAGATTAGGGAGGGAGAAAACACAATAAATTCAGTTTTTGAAAGATTCAATTTCAAGTAGAGAGAGGACATGATGTTAGAGATGGCAGACAGACAATCACTGGTATTTTGTAATAAAGCAGGGGTGATGTCAGGAGAAAAAGTGTATAATTGGATATCATCAGCATAGAGATGGTACTGAAAACCGAATCTACTGATGGTTTGTCCAATAGGGGCAGTGTATAGAGAGAAGAGAATGGGACGTAGAACTGAACCCTGAGGAACTCCAACCACTAGGGGAAGAGGAGAAGAAGAGATGCCGGCAAAAGAAACAGTGAAGGAGCAGTCAGAGAGGTAGGAGGAGAACCAGGAGAGAGCGGTATCCTTGAGCACAATAGAGTGGAGCATTGAGAGCAACAGATAGTGATGGACAGTATCGAATGCAGCAGAGAAATCCAGGAGAATTAGCAGATAGTAGTGATCATTAGATTAAGGCTGCGTTCACACACGGCGTATTTTGCCACGTATTGTGCAGTGGCTCTTTTTTGCGCGCATTTTGCGCAAAAAAAGCATCTGCATTCAGACGCTGCACTTTTCCCGAGGCCATTTCATCATGTAACCTATGGGAAAAGCGCAAAAAAACACAAAGAATTGCCATGTAAATTCTTTTTGCGCGTGCTTTTGCAGTGAAAGCATGCGGGCAAAAATATGCGGTAAAATGTGGCGTCTGTACGACTTTCAGCAAAAGCCATAGCATATCCAGCTTTGTTTAGCACTGCATTTACGTGAGTAAATGCAGGAATACGTGGCAAACATGCCGCGTCTGAACACAGCCTTAGCTGTTAGTATATCATTAGAGACTTAAGGGCAGTACTGTCAGTCAACAGAGAAAGAGTGACAGTCATCAAAAAAGGAGGTGGAACAGCACACCAAGGAATTTAGTCATGCCAAATGTGGAGCCCACTGGGACGGGGTACTCGGTACCGGACCGGGGTACTGCTGGGGATATCACGGCGGTCTTGGTCCAGACCGTGTCCTGGGTTCCGCAATAAATGGGGGGATATTTACAGGGGAGTTAGTCATGAAGCCACCCACGGGTTGTGGTCAGTTAGGGAACCACCGCTGCTGCAGAACCTTTGGGGATGATGTATGGCAGCTGGAGATGTAATGGCTCTCCGCGGGTAAAGCTTGATTCCCCAGGGCAGTGATAGTAATAGTCTATAGATAGTGCTATGGATGTTGCAGGATAAGGCTAGTAGTAGAGATGATGACAGTTGGTGAGGGAGAGTAGGACTTGAGTGCAAGGATCACACAGACTCACGGTTTTGTAGTTTTCCAAGGCTTTACTGCAGATTATATTTGGCAGAGTACTGTCCACGGAGTCTGTACCTGGGCCGGGTTGCTCCCACCCTGTCCGGGTCCTTTGCTTCCTACTCCTGCGCCTTGTGTGTGGCCCTGCTGCTGCTTTAGCTGAGCTGCTAGCCATGTTTCTCCACACAGGTACCCCATTTGCTAGGAAACTTGAGCCTTTTCGTGTGCTTCTGGCCCCGCCGTGTTGCTTTGCTGAGGTACAGTGTAGATATACAACCTTCACTATCCCGGTGTTTTCTGTGCTGCATGTTTCAGTCACAGATTCGGACCCGGTATCTGGTCTGTGCGCTCCTCCGGGGCGAGCTATGGGGTAACTCAGTCTCACAGATGTGTTCTCCTGTTTCTCTTACTCCTTCCCTCAGACTCTGGCTAGGCTTGGAAGTGGGTAGCAGGCTGTGGAGAGGCCTAAGGCAGCCCCTTTACACCACCAGTCTTTCTTCCTCAGTCCTCTCAGGAACTGCACTCACTCTAGCTGGCTAACTGTCACTGCCACTATGAGGTAAACATTAGCTCCTCCCCCTCCTGCAGGTGCCACTTAAGCTCCACCCACCACTCTGCTCTTCCCCACTTACTCTTGACACCAGAATATATATAAGGCAGCTGCTTGAGCTCCCCCTTCTGGTCTAGAGGTGCTAGTGCAGTGTCCAGTGTTGTGTGGGGAATTAACCCTTGCGATGTTACTGTGGCACATTAACCCCTGGGGTGCCACACCAAACGTAAAGAGGACCCTTATTTTCGTATTACACATTTGTTTTCTTGGAGCAACACAGGAATAGATTTAAAGATAAATTGATATTTTTGTTCTTCGTTCTCTTACAAGGCTGAGATGTAAATTTAGGGTCACGCACTATCTTTAAAACAATTTCTTTTCTGGTTTGTGAACCTTAGCATCCATCCTCTCTATTATTCTATGCTCACTTCTTTGTGCAGTGGTCGGTAACTGACAGACTGCTGAAAGATACAGAAGTGGCATTTCTCATCAATGAAAAAAGAAGACATCTAATTTATTATGTTCACTGTAGTGAATCATGCCAATAAATTCCTGAGGGTTAACGATTCATCCTTCTTGTGACTGATGTGACCTTTCAATGTAGTCACCATGGCAACTTTGAGGTCAAGTAATGTAAACTTTTCTTCATATAATATATACAAATTGTTTGGCCCCCTCCACATTTTATTTATTATTATTATTATTTATTTATATAGCGCCATTGGGTTCCATGGCGCTTTACATGAGGATGAGGGAGACAAGAACAAGTACACTAAATCTAGGCAATCAGGACGTACAGGTACAGGAGGGGAGGGGACCCTGTCCACGAGGGCTCACAGTCTATGAGTGACTCCTCATGAATGGTATAAAGTGATCTTTATATTTGGTGATTTACCTGGCCAAGGATCCCTTAAACAATAAATTGCCCTATCCTTAAAACCTTGGAAAGGAGTAATCTAATAAGACATATACAGTAGTCATGGTCAAAAAGTGTTGGCACCCTTGATATTGTTCCAGAAAATGAAGTGTTTCTCCAAGAAAATTATTGCAATTACTCATGTTCTGTTTACACGTGTTTCTTTTCCTTGTGTGTATTGGAACAACAAAAAAGAAAGAAAGGCAAACTAGACATAGGCCAGGGTCACATTTGCGTTTTGACCCTGGCCTGCCGGATTCCGGTTTTATCTTAGAACTTTTTCCAGCGCCGCATAGCGTTACCGCTATGCGGTGCTGGAAAACGCTGCCCTTAGTTACCCGCTGTTTACCTTAACGACCTGTCACACAGGCAGCGGTTTGGAGTGTGCTTTACAGCGCCGCACAGGAAACGCTGTCTGCAACGGTTTCCTGTGCGGTGCTGTAAAGCGCACTCCAAACCGCTGCCTGTGTGACAGGTCGTTAAGGTAAACAGCGGGTAAAGGGCAGCGTTTTCCAGCACCGCATAGCGGTAACGCTATGCGGCGCTGGAAAAAGTTCCAAGATAAAACCGGAATCCGGCAGGCCAGGGTCAAAACGGAGATGTGACCCTGGCCATAATTTCACACAAAGCACCAAAAATGGTCGAGGCAAAGTTATTGACACCTTTCAAAAATTATGGGCAAACACTTTTGTTTCAAGCATGTGATGCTCATTCAAATACACCTGTGGCAAGTAACAGTAGTGGTCAATATGAAAATCACACCTGAAACTAGATATAAAGGGGAGATGTGGATATCTGAAATTGCTACATGATTCACATATCCAGTGGCATTGAGGTTTCCACTGATGAAGAATGGCCCCACTATCTTTGTACCCCATATACCACACCATACCATCAATTTTTGTGTTCCAACAGTCTTGGAGGGATCTATCCACTGTGGGTTAGTGTCAGACCAATAGCGGTGGTTTTGTTTGTTAACTTCACCATTCACAAAAAAGTTTGCCTCATCACTCATCTGAAGACAATTGTCTATGCTGTGATGATATGAGATGTGCAGCATCTGAAACAACGGATACTGGAAGCCTGGGCTAGCATTTCTTCTGCTGTGTTGCTCTCAGTGTGTTAAGAGTGGGAGAAGAGGGTTGCATTAACAATCCAACACAATGGGCAGCACTTTGAACACATTTTATAAGTGGTCATAAACTTGTAAATAACTCATGAAAGAATAAAGTTACATTATAACCAAAGACACCATTGTTTTTCTTATGAAATTCTCAATGTTTGATGTGTCACACAATCTTCTTTTCAAAATCGGTCTCTTCGCGGATGACATCATCTTATCATTGTCATTCAATTCTTCTTTTGGAAGAATTTCCAAAAGTCTCGTGTTGCAAAATGAATGCAAGTCAATTAAACATTTTGGATTTTTATATCAATAAGGATATTAAAATCGCTTTTAGAGTGCGTTCACACGCTGTGTATTTGCTGTATTTTTTTACGCGCATACTCATCACAAACCAGGAGTGGGTGATTAAATACAGATGGAGCACTTGTTCCTATTATACTTTTCCTCTGATTGTTCCACTCTTGGTTTGTGATCATAAAAAAATGCAGCAAATATGCAGCAAATACATAGCATAGGGTGGCAATCACCTTTGAGTAGGAAACTATATTCATCACATAAGCAGGAATATGCCTGACCTGAAATTTTAGCTCAACTATTAAGACAAATTTAAATAATATTATTAAAACTATTGATCCGATATTCACATTTTTTTGAAAAATGGCTTATTCTGGTTTGGTAAGATCTCATCATTCAAGATGATTATGTGGCTCCACAGGAGTTCGATTGCCACAATGGCATTGCCTCCCTCACAGGGGGTAATGTCATGCCTGCAAGTAAGAAGGGGTCCCCTTGTCAGGTAACACCAGCATCCAACACTTGTCCTGACTCCAGACCAGAAAGGGGAGCTCTGAACCCGGTTTTGGGGGAGCTGCCCTATCAATTCTGGCCCGGAGGCGGGGTTAGGGAGAGAGTCTGAGTCAGAGAACAGTACAGATGTCCTGGGAACTGGAGCTGGTAGGAGCTCGTCCCAGGAAGGAGGAAAGCAAGTGAAAGGGAAGAGGAGAGAAGTAGAGGAGAACCTGGGGAGTGAATCTCTGACCGAGCTCACTCCGTAGGAAAGCGCTAGAAACCAAACACTAGAGTCCGTGGTTATTTGAGTACTGAAGTCCCGGCAGCTAAATCCAGAGGGCAGAGGATTGCAAGTCCCCTGGCTCCACTAAATACCCCGCAGCAAAGCAGCATACCAGAGCCCAGAGCCACCACCTAGGAGCAACACCTGTAACAGGCTTGAGTTGCCTGCCATGACTAGACACGCAGGAAGAGGGCTACAGCATGGCTCTAGGCAGCAAGGACCAAACAGCACCATGTAGAAGGAAGGCCTCAGAACCCACCTTGCTAGGTGGATCCCCAATTGCTTCCCGGCTGCCCGGATTCCTATTACCATGTGTTACCAGTGCCCCAGTCTGCATCTTCAAAAGGTAAAGGAAACTTCAGTCCTTGGGTCCTCCAGTCATTACTCACGCCCTCAGTCCTGGACCCAACTGTTTCTTGTCCCCTGCATAGACTGTGACAACTGCCCTGGGGCCCCCGCTCTACCATTGGGGAGCTACACAATCTCTGCAGCGTCACTAACTGCCCCAGTGGACCTGCACTGCAGCATTAGCCATCCTAGCCGAGTACCACGAGTGGCATCACAACCAATTTATATCTAATTATCTCCCATTTATGGCCGCGCCAAAGTCACAGAGCCGGGTCACATCCCTGTGACCTTCCCAGAGAACTGCCTGGCCCGGTTCTAAGTACCCGATGGTCCGAGTGGGCGTGTCACTTGGCATCACAAACCGGATTTCGTGCTCTGTATCAACGGGTACTGTCTGCCATAGACTTTATTGAACTGCATTATCGCCACTATTACCGCACCAAGAGGCGCGCTGGAAGTTAAAAGGGGTGTGTCATCCTGGGTGCAACCCTAGAAAAAGCGCAAAGAGAAATCCTGCCCCACGCTCAGACGTCAGCCGGTGTGAAGCAGGAGGCCCAACCCGGAAATCCCTGCGTGCTCGATATCTCCCTCATGCAGAGCAGCAGACTGATGCCCCAGCAGAGACAAAGAGCCTAGCTGCGGTTCACTAGGGGGGAGATTGCTGCCCAATCTAGGAGAGGGTCCAGCGGTGAGCGCATCCGCAGCCACAGTAATACCTTTATCCATGCCTTATATTCCCGGGGAGGCTTGACTGCCTCAGTACTCAGGGGAGTCGTATATCCTGAGTGACTTTAAAGAGAGACTGCATAGTTTATTTGAAGTGTACCCCCTGTCAGAAAATCAAAAAGTCAGCATCCTTATAGGCCAGTTAATCGGCGCAACCCAGAGAGAGGTAAAGTCCTAGCTGGACACAGACAAAAGACAAATACTAGACAAATACTGGCCAGGCTGAAGGATACCTTTGACACCTGCACAGCAGCAGAGATTAAATTGAAATTCTACAGGTGCAAAGAAAGGGTGCAGGACAATGTATGGGACTATGCTCTACACCTGCAAGAGGAGCTGAGGGCTATTAAACAGGTGGATCCTGACAGTGTGCGAGACGAGGACAGACTGCTGTTTATCGAGGGGCTCCTGTCTAAAGCTCATTGGACACATAATGGCCCTACAAAATCTGGATCTAGACTTTGCACAATTTAAAGACAGGGCCATCTGGGTGCTGCGAGAATCAACCCTAAGTGGCACTGCACGCCTCTGGTGCCCTGCTATCACATACCACCTGGAGGTGGCGCATTTTCCCCCAGCATCCATGGAGGCTGATGCACAGACCCTAGGTAATGGCTCCTCTGCAGATCTACATCTCTAGGTCCAGGAGCTGACAAAAAGTGCGGCTGCACAAACTGAAACCACGCAGTTCATGCAAGTATCCCCAAAGGAGAAGATTCAGCAGGCCTCCTGTCCAGATGACATCCTGTAGCGACGGCAGAAAAGAATACCACCGATCAGGGGAAGAGACAACGATCACTATGACGCAACTGTACAACTGATCTGCCACCGCTGTGACAAGGCGGGGTACCTGGCAAGATCCTGTCCTTTAAATGGACCAACTCTAGGGCAAGGGGCCAACCCTCAGGAGTAAACATCAGGCCACTAATTGCGGACAGTAGTAGGGACGCCCTCCAGTCGTGATTGATGCATCCGATGATGCTTTATTGGACACCAGCTCCCAGGTGACAATGATGCCATATATCCTTTACAAATGGTACTGGGCTCACTCTAACATTACCCACAGCCCAGATTATGATGATTATTATTATTATTATTATTAATATTAAATATTTATATAGCGCCATTAGGTTCCATGGCGCTTTACATGTGTAAGGGCAGACAAGGACAAGAACTTAAAATGACGAAAATTAAATCATACGGGTACAGTAGGGCAGAGGATCCTGTCCACAAGGGCTCTCAGTCTATAGGGGATGGGTGGGGAGACAGTAACGGGGAGAGAGGTGAGGGTGAGATGTGCAGCAGATTAGGTCTCAGTGTGGGCTGTAGGCTTGAAGGATGAGGTGGGTCTTCAGGTTTTTCTTGAAGGTACCCAGGGTAGGCGAGTGTCTGATGTGGTGGGGGAGAGAGTTCCAAAGTATGGCAGATGCACAAGAGAAGTCTTGTATGCGGTTGAGGGAGAGGGAAGAGTCAAGGATTACCCCGAGGCACTTGGCGTGGAGGACGGGTTAGAGTGAGCAGTCATTGACAGAGATGGATAGGTCGGGCAGGTGGCGAGAGCGACTTGGGGGGAAGACGATGAACTCAGTTTTGTCCATGTTCAGTTTTAGGAAGCGAGTGGAGAAGAGGGATGAGATGGTGGACAGGTATTGCGGAATTTTGGATAATAGGGAGGTGATGTTGGGGCAGGACAGGTAGAGCTGGGTGTCTTCGGCGTAGAGGTGGTATTAAAGGCCGTGGGACTCAATGAGTTGGCCTCAGCTGAGGGTGTAAATGGAGAAGGAAAATGATCCCAAGACCAAGTCTTGGGGACTCCAACAGATATGGGGTAGGGTGAGGAGGAGGTGTGGGATTGGGTGACACTGAAGGTCTGGTTTGTTAAGTAAGAGGAGATCCAGGAGAGGGCTAGGTCTGTGATGCCAAGAGATTCTTAAATCTGAAGTAGGAGGGAGTTGTCAACTGTGTCGAAGGCAGCAGAAAGGTCAAGAAGGAGGAGGATGGAGTAGTGTCGTTTGCTCTTGGCGGTCAGTAGGTTGTTGGTAACTTTGGTTAGGGCTGTTTCGGTGGAGTAATGGGGTCAGAAACCGGATTGTAGGGATAGGATTGTTTTGCGGGGTTGGTGTGGTCTTAAAGTTGATGAGGGCCTGTTTGTACAAGGGAAGTGTGCTAGGGAGTGGGATTTCTTCCATCTCCACTCAGCTGCTTTAGATGTCCGTCGAAGATTTTAGTGAGGGTGGTGATCCAGGTTTGTCTGTGTGCACGAATTTTGATGTATGAGAGGGGGGTGGCTTGGTCGAGGGCTGTGGTGAGAGTGGTGTTATAGAGCGTGGCGGCTGCGTCAGCGTCTTGAGAGGAAGCCAAGTCTGAGAGAAGGAAGAGGGACTTGGAGAGTGAGTGGAAGTCAATGAAGTGAGGTTTCTGCGGAGGTGAGGGAGTTTCCGGAGAGGGGGGAGCGAGGTAGGGAGGAAGAGGGAGGAGAAGGTCATAAGGTTAAAGTCGGATAGGGGAGAGGGTGAATTTGCGAGTTCGGTGAGGGAACAGAGGCAGGTGAAGACGAGGTATAGTGTGTGGCCATCATTGTGTGTGGCGGAGGAGGACCATTGGCAGAGGCCGAAGGAGGAGGTTCGAGAAAGGAGTCTAGAGGCGGCGGAGTGGGGGGTATCAGTGGGGATGTCGAAGTCGCCCATGATGATGGTGGGAATATTGGAGGAGAGGAGAGGAGGTGGAGAAGCCAGGTTGTGAAGTGGTCGAAGAAGATAGAGAGAAATCCTGGTGGGCGGTAGATGACAGCCAGTTGGAGATTGCAGGGGGAGAAGATACACATGGAATGCTTCTTGAAGGAGGGGAGGGAGGCAGAGGGTAGCTGTGTAATTGGGGTGAAGGAGCAGTTTTTGGACGAGAGGGAGCCAACACCACGACTGCGGGTGTTGCTGGGCAGGGTGTGTGGGAGAGAGTGAGTCCGCCATAGGAGAGGGCAGCAGGGGAGGTTGTGTCGGAGAGGGTGAGCCATGTTTCGGTGATGCCAAGGAAAGAGAGTTTGTTGAGATGAAGAGATCGTGGGTGAATGAGAGTTTATTGCATACCGAGCGGGTATTCCAGAGTGCGCCGGATAGGGGAATTGGGGGAAGGGTGGTTTGAGGAATGGGTGTGAGGTTGTGGGGGTTGTGGTGTTACTAGTGAGGAGTGGGTGTGGGCTAGAGGTGATGATCATCTGACCATAATCGCCAGTAATGGTCACCCTGTGCTACAAGTGGGGTACAAGGAGGTGACCATAAAGGTTTGGCGAGCAGGGTTAAAAGCGAAAGGCTTGATAATTGTAGACATTGATTGGCGAGAATGTAACCCAATGATTGCTCTAGGCATTAATGTAATAGAGAATTGTCTTGCAGAAATTATTGTTTTGTTGCAACAGGTAGCCAACACCGCCAGTTCCAGTCAGCAGCGAGTCCTGCAGAAGGAGATAAGAGCCCTGATACAGAGACAACAGGTAGATCTATCTGGTGGAGAAGTCGTCAGTGTCAGGGAGAGTGATCTTTTCCCCATTGCAATACCCCCTAAGAGTGAAATGTTAATCTGATGTTTGGCAGCAATAGGCCTCAGAGGACAGGATTACCAGGCCCTGGTAGAACCCGTGTAGTCAGACAGTAGGCCCACCATCCACCATCCTGACAGCCAGAGTTGTGGTTGATGTACACAAGGTGAGGGTACCGATACACATCCTGAATTGTGGGGATAAAGAAGTTAATTTACCCCGGTATGCCACCATCGCAAAGCTGTTCACTGTCAGTAATAATGCAATAAAGGCAGTGGAACCTTTGATTCCGTCTGACCAGGCGGACCACAATGGCTCCAAAGGGCAGCTGGAGGATTGGTGTCAAAAGCTACACATAGACACTGACTCCACCCCTTCACACCAACACCATGGGGTTTACCGGGTAGTCCAAGAATATGAGCGGGACTTTAGCAAACACCCACTAGACTTTGGGCAGGTAAAAGGGGTTCAGCACCATATCCCCACCGGAGACCATCTGCCAATTAAGGAAAGGTACTGGCCTGTACACCCAGCTCACTATCAATGTGCCAAGGAAATGTTACGGGAGATGAAGGGAACCTGGTCCAGACGCTCCACAGCAAACCCAGCAGTTGTGGAAGGAGAAGGGTAAATTGTTCATCTATAAGGGGAAGCAGTGTCGGAGAAGTGTCAATTCCTGAACCCATGAACTTGTTTGGCAAATAGTGGTCCCGAAGGGGGATGCCTCGATGGTCTTAGAAGCATACCATGATGGAGCAGGGCACTTCAGGTGGAAGAAGCAGGAAGTCCTGCTACGTGAACGATTTTACTGGGTTGGCACGAGGAAAGTGATCGAGAGATGGTATCGCGAATGTGGTCCATGCAACCTGAGGCGGAAAGACCGTGATGGCCAGAGGGCACCCCTACAGCCCATAGTCAACAACCAACCACGTAAAACTAACCCTGAGTCAGTCAGGCTACGTCTACGTCCTCACCATAGTACACCACTACTCCCAGTTCCTGGTAGACATACCAGTGAAGGATCAAACAGCTAAGACAGCACGGTTACCAGAATGAGTGCTCACCGACCAAGGCCCAGTCTTTGAAGCAGAAGTGTTCCAGGAGTTCTGTAACTAGAACGGCTGCAAGAAAATCAGCACAACGGGTTGTGCGAGAAAATGAATCAGGTAGTAATAGACCTGCTGAAGACCCTGCCTCTTGAAGAGCAAAGCCTGTGACCAGAGAAGTTGCCGGATCTGGTATACTTGTATAACCACATCCCAGTGAATTCCACCAACTGCACATTATCTGATGAGGGCAAGACCTGGCAAGTTACTCATTGACCTGGACATGGGAGCCTTAACGCCTGAGACGACACCATCGGACACCAACTGGGATACAGAGCGACAAAAGCGGTATCACTGAGTCCAAGAATGTGTGGAGAGGAGTTTGTCCTGGGCAAGACAGTGTCAGGAAAGAATTTATAACAATGAAAACAGAGCCTTGCAGGGCACCAAAACACTGCACCACTTTTTCAGCCCAATCGGACAATTTTTAGGTTCAGCCCAGTAATCCCTTGTTTAGCACCTGGGGACCAGTGTTGCATGCTAAGGTGAGCTGTCAATGCATGACTTATTAATGAAGAAATCGAAAGCGGCACTCACCGGTGATATTTTTCAGCTCCGAATATTTATTCATTCTCAAGGAATGACATATGCGCGGGGAGAGGGAGTAGGAAGCGGTGGATGACGGCACACCGTTTTGCGGTATTACTGCTTCCACGGGTCCTGTGCATAAGGTGTGATGTCAGATCCTCTTCCTTAAATAGGGAGGGTCTGACCAAAACACCGCCTTAATACAAAGTGCAAATTAAAAACACACATACAAACTCAAAATGATACAGACTACTATTCACAATGCTTAGCTTTAGAATATTACACTATGCAGAATATAAAAATTTGTTAAAAAAGTGTTACTTATTTATTTTTTTATGCTGTCAGTGTCTTATTGTTAATGCAGCTCCCTCAAAGCTATTACAATAGATGTAGCTAATAAATCGGTTATGGGTTACTTGTATTACTAGCTGCTTGTGCTGCTCTGCTATTAATAAATAGCAGGCATGTGTAAGCAAACCTCTTAAATGGAAAGGTATAGGGCATGAGCAAGACGTTAAGTCTAAATGGGTAGTTTATTTAGTGCTTTGCCCATGCAAGAAATACAATATAGGACAGACAATTAGGCCATTATACGTAAAGTTTAAAGAGCACTACAAGTTGATTAGCTCCGGAAAAGGCTGCCCATGCCTCATAAATCATATAACAGAAAACCGTGGAGGCGATGCCAACGTCCTGTCCTTTGCAGGGTTGGAACATGTGTCCCCTACCTCTAGAGGAAGCGACACACATAAGACCCTCCTACAAAAAGAAGCACGGTGGATTTTTTATCTGAATGCGCAAGGAGCCGCGGGTTTAAACGACAAAGTAGACCTTGCGGTATTTCTTAGAATCTACGTAAAATCATGTAATAAGTTTAAAAGGTATTTTTTAATCTATGTAACATTGCTCAACAGGTTTAAAAGGTTAAATAAGTAGTGTATTTTCCCATGCATATAAGTAACAGCATTTATTTCAATGATAATGTATATATACAGCATATCTTCATCCAGTACTGTATTATCTATACAACATTTTGGTGCCACCCATCAGGTATTTACCCGCAACTTAATTTTTTTTTTAAATCACACTCATATCTTTCCTATAATCCTTTCTCTTTTGCTCACCTTTTTTCTCTGCATTTTTCCAGACTTTTTCTCCCACCTAGTATCTTCTTTTCTCCCTCTTCATGCTCATGCACTATACCTTTCCTTTTAAAAAGTTTGCTTACACATGCCAGCTATTTATTAATAGTGGAGCAGCAAGAGCAGCTAGTAAAGCAGCGTAAATGATTTATTAGCTACATCTATAGTAACAGCTTTGAGAGAGCTGCTGTAACATAAGACACTGACTGTATAAAAAAAAAAGTAACACTTGTAAATTTGCTAATTTTATGTTCTGCATAGCATAATATTCTAAATGTTCTGCATAGCATAATATTCTAAAACTAAGTATTGTGAATAGTAGTCTGTATCATTATGAGTTTGTATGTGGGATTTTCATTTGCACTTTGTATTAAGGCTGTGTTTTGGTCAGACCCTTTCTATTTAAAGAAGAGGATCTGACATCAAACTTTATGCACTAGACCAGTGGTAGTGGTAATACCGCGAAATGGTGTGCCGTCCTCTGCCGCCTCCTACTCCCTCTCCACGCGCACATGTCATTCCTTGACAATGATTAAATAATCAGAGCTGAAAACCACCACCAGTGAGTGTTGCTTTTCATTTCTTCATTAATAAGTAAAGAATTTATAACCAGCACATCCCTGCAGTTCCTTTAGCACCTTGACAACAGGTCCTCAAAAGAAAGCGGAAGATGCACAAACTTGATGATCAGTAGGAGTCTGAACACTACACCATTCCACCATCAGACTGCGATAATACCAAGATGTGTCTCATTAATAAAGATGGAGGGGAGACCTCAGCAGCAGTGTCGAGGAATCATCTGAAGGTATGCCCTACCAGTTGAGACATAAAGAGGAAGCTCAAGAAAGCTCCCAACACACAGAAGAGGTGGAAGAGACAGTCCAAACCATTCTTCGAGAATTTTCCCAATCTTGGATGCAGGTGAACCAAGTAATTGTGGTACCTGTCCTGACCTTCCTTCAGGTGGTAGTAACTGAAGCAGCAGAGACTCTAGAACAGCCTGAAGACCAGTCGCTCCAGCCACAGATGCCAAACCCACAGTGAAACAAGTGAATGGACCCCCTGTTAGCGGCGAACCTGTTGGTACCAATTAGCGGATCCACTACACCAATCGCAGACACACTAGGTAGTGAAGAGTCCCCAACAGTACCCATCCTACGTAGGTTGCAAAGTAGCACCCAGGGTCAGACCCCCATATGCTACAAGTTTCAATGGTAGAATGTAAATATGATTATTTTTATGTGTGGCGCCCCTGCGACCAGGGTGGCCACATAGGGAACTGCAGCCAGGTAGAAAGATAGACGGTTTGTACAACAAAAAAAAGAAGTGAAGTTTTAGCACTTAACCTGGTAGAGTGTCCAGAAGGGTGGAGGAACTGGATTGACCCCATGCACATTAAGTTAGGGAAAGCAAGTGACTGGGGGTGGCGTAGCGAATCCAGGCCTCCTAAGCAGAAACACCCGTGGACTAATGTAAATAGTTAATGTAATGTTACAAGACTCGTGCCTCCTTAAATGGATGAATAAGTGCTGATTAATGTTATTGTTTATAAAATAAAATGTTTTCAGGGGGAACCATGCCGGACGGCGTGGGGACAAGCCGGTTTAACTCCGGGGGAATGTGGCACCCCTGCGACCAGGGTGGCTACATAGGGAACTGCAGCCAGGTAGAAAGATAGATGGTTTGTACAACAAACATGCTTACGGACACACCACACCACTAGAGGCAGCACCCAACCCAGAGCCCGGAACTATAGGCGGGCGAAGGGTGGTGGGTTTAGAGGAAAGTGGGTGGAACGAATGTAGATCAGGTGACAGAGAGCACAAGAGAGAAAGAGGAGGAAGGAGTTAGTAGGCCGAGGTAGGCTGAGCAGTACAGACACAGTGAGCTGAGCTGTAAAGACACCAAGCAGAGAGTGACACACATCCAGGTGGGGTTGGGCTTGATGGAGATGCAGAATCCACAGAGTCACAGAAACCATGGAGAGAAATCTCGTCGATAGCCAGCATCCCAGGGGAGTGTGAGGACAGAGACCGGACCAACATTACTCGGTCCGAGGAACACGGCAGCACTGACTAACTGGTGGAGAAGTTTTCCCTATCTGTGCTGGAGTCACACGGGCTAAAAGGAGTCTGGTAACGCCTTGCACGAAAGGGTTGCTGCAGACTAGGCGCATTGCAGAGTGTCGGCTCTGGAGGGAACCGATGATTCACCCAGCTTCCCAGATTAACTGACAGGGAGCTTTAACTCCAGGTTGGAGTTCCTAACAAAAGGGTAGGAAGCACAGCAGCAACCACAAGGTCCCGAGCTGCCGCTATACTAGCCAGGGAGACAAGAAAGAGAGAGAGACTACAGCCTGGAAGGACTTAGAAGGAGTGAGGGGTCTCAGAGTGACAGCCTGGCTGCAGTGGGTTAAGTGTTACCAAAGTGAATTGACTGAACTTGTGTTAACACCTGCACTTTGAACTGCTGTAAATTGCCTGAAGAGCTGACAAATAAACCAGGTGAACCCTGCCTGAGTGTCCATGTTTGATTCCAGGTATATTGAACTTTGCATACCTTTTATCCTGTCAGGCGGGCTCATCCATCTGGCTGCAGCCCCATCATCCCTCCATCCTACTGGCAGTGCAGCGCTGCAGCGGTTGTCCCATCATTGACCACAACCCGTGGGTGGCGTCATGACAAACTTTATCCATTGTACACATCCCCCTTTTACTTGTGAGAACCCGGGACACGGTCCGGACCAGGACCTCCATGACATCCCCAGCAGTACCCCGTCCGGTACCGAGTACCCCGTCCCAGTGGGCTCCACATATGCAACCGTCAAGCGTATCGAACCTAGAGAGACTACTGTAAGAACTTTTAAGTGATCGTGTGCGTACATAGTTATTTCTGGACAAATGGACCACAGGACTGGGTGTGGTCAGGACAATATTGTACATAACTTAATTTTTGGCCTAGAAAATAAGTCGCCAGTGTGGCCGAAAACCAGACTCATCGACAGAATGCCAAGCCCAGGGACGATAATGAAAGTGGGTTAGGGCGGCTCCCACCAACTAAACTACAGGTACCCGGAAAGAGACAATTCCTGGATGGTGGCGTTAGGACTAAGCGCCGCAAAGACTGCTTTCTTATTTTGGTGGTTTTTGTAATTTTTGCAACTTTGTAACTTTTTTATAATGTAAATTGATATTGTTATTAATTATTTAAATTTTCTTTTGTTTCCTCAGTCTGGGAATACTGAATTTCACTAGGGGGGAATGTGGCACCACAGTAGTCCGGTTGCCACAGTGGCATTGCCTCCCTCACAGGGGGTGATGTCATGCCTGGAAGCAAGGAGGGATCCCAGGTAACACCAGCATCCAACACTTGTCCTGACTCCAGACCAGAAGGGGGAGCTCTGAACCCAGTTTTAGGAAAGCTTCCCTAAAAATTCTGGCCCGGAGGCGGGGTTAGGGAGACAGTCTGAGTCATAGAACAGTACAGATGTCCTGGGGACTGGAGCCGGTTGGTGTTCGTCCCAGGCCAGTGGAAGGCAAGAGAAAGGGAAGAGAAGAGAAGTAGAGGAGAACCCAGAGAGTGGAGCTGTGACCGAGCTCGCCCCGGAGGAAAGTGCTAGAAACCGGACACCGGAGTCTGTGGCTGTCCCGGTAGCTCTCAGGCATACTAGTACTGGGATGTAACAGCTGGTCAGTGCCCGAGCCCGTGCCCCTGGTGACAAAATAAAAAGGGGGAATATTTACAGGGATTAAAGTTATTGTCAGTCGTGACGCCACCTGTAGGACCGGTGATGGCATCGACACTGCTGGGACCTCCGGGGTGATGGGCGGAAGCAAGGTGTTGTAGCTCTGGGGTAATAATGGTGGAATATGGTAGCATGGTTGGAATGGGGCTGCACAGTCTTTGTTGTGACTTGTGAGGGACATGCCGAAGGAATGGACACTCACACAAGAAAGTCTTTCCAGTACCTTTACTGATGGTTCTCCAGGAACACATCCAGGGCTGAAGGAAACACCTTGGGACTTCCACACCGATTGAGTTATAGGCCTCCTTGTCCTGCTCCCTTATCTTGAGTCTGGCGTGTATGAAACCAGGCCTGACCTTTCCTGCTCTTTCACACCCGTGTTGCTGCACTGGGGGCTCTCCGTTGGCTACCGCTATCTCTCCTGTGGCTCCTGGCTCTCAAATGTGGGTGCTGCAGGTGTCCGAGAAGCTAAGCCTCCATGGTTTACTGGGATTCTCTGCTGGGGCTAACCTCTTTCCCTTGCAAACTCAGACTCCAGTGACCGGTGTTCTCCTGGGGTGAGCCAGAATGGCTCCCCTGCCCCCACTGTAATGTTCCTCGCCTCTGCCTTTCATCCTCACTCTCTGGACCTCACACTGGCTCTGGCGGTGCACTGATCGCGGGCCTAGCACGGCTCCAGTGACCAGTTTTGCTCACTAGGTTCTGAGCTGAACTTCACAGTTCTCCTAGCGACTGCACACTCTGGCTAACTCCGCCCCCAGCACCTGTATTTATAGGGGATCTGACTAAACATCAACCAGTGGGGCTCCCCCTACAGGCCTGGAGTGGAAGGTGTATGTGAGTACCAGATGTGGAAATCCCTTAGTGAACTTTTTGGTTCTGTGGCTTACCTGGCACAGGGCACCACAGAACAAGCTGCCAGGTTCCCTGTAATATTTAATTAAAAGGTTTTAAAAAAATACATTAAAAAAATTCCTGACAAAAGTTTTGAAGTATATGAGGGGTGTAGTTTCTAAATAGTATCAGTTTTTGGAAGTTTCCAGTGGTGACCAGAAAAATACCCACAAGGAAAATTGCCCACAGGGTTAGGGTTAGGAGTTAGGGTTAGGTATTAGGGTTAGGGGTTAAGGTTAGGTGTTAGGTGTTAGGGTTGCTTGTGAGCATTTTTCATGGTACCGTTTCTGATATATAGGCCCCTCAAAGTCCATTTAAATCTCAATAGGTCCCTAAAGAAGCAGGCTTTGTAAATATCTTGAAAAAATGAGAAATTGCCACAAAATGTTTAAAAATCAAAAAGAAGGATTAGCTCCAACCACCTAATATTCCCAGGACTCCCAGGCAAACCGGAAAGTGGCTTGGCAACCACCAGTAGCAATAGAAAAAAGTGTAGAATCCGGTGCCACAAAATTCCTTTTTATTTTCAAAAATTTTAAAAATCACACATGCTATAAAGGAGCTCCTGGACGCGTTTCGTGGGTCTAGCCCACTTAATCGTCAGTGACGATTAAGTGGGCTAGACCTACGAAACGCGTCCAGGAGCTCCTTTGGAGCATGTGTGATTTTTAAAATTTTTGAAAATAAAAAGGAATTTTGTGGCACCGGATTCTACACTTTTTTCTACAAAATGTTTAACCTTTCTAACATCTTAATTAACCTCTTTACGACCAATGACGAGTATACTCGTCATGAAAAGATGTCAGTTCCCGCATCATGACGAGTATACTCGTCATGGCTTTGAACTGTCACTGCTCCTAAACGAACAGTGACAGCTCAAATCTAAAAGCTGTCAGTGACAGCCAAGGGTCAGGGGCAGAGGTGTGGGGACCCCTGTTAGAGGTCCCCACACTCAGAGCGATGTGATCGGTCAGTCAATCTGACCGACCGATCACATCAAAATCGCGCAGGAAAGTGCTGAATGTCAGCACTTCCCTGCATGATCTCTGCAGGAGCCGGGCTGTCAGCTGTGCCCGGCTCCTGCAATCATCCCCTGCTTGTGCCCTATTATGTGCATCACTTCCCCCCCTCATCCCCCTGTCCCCCACTGTGTCTGCCCTCCCCGCTCATCCCCCTGTACCCCACTGTGCCTGCCCCCCGCTCATCCCCCTGTCCCCTGCCGTGTCTGCCCCCCCGCTCATCCCCCTGTCCCCCAGCTGTGTCTGCCCCCCCCCGGCTCATCCCCTGTCCCCCGCTGTTTCTGGGCCCCCCCGCCGGTGACCGGTACTCACCGCCTCCTGCCGCCGCCGCCTCCCGCTTGCGTCCTCCTGCCGCCGCCGCCTCCCGCTTCCGTCCTCCTGCCTGCGACCGCCGCTCTCACCGACGTCTGGTAAGACCTCCCCCATCCCCCTGCATGGGGATCCCTGATCCCCCTGCATGGGGATCCCTGATCCCCCATCCCCCTGCATGGGGATCCCTGATCCCCCTGCATGGGGATCCCTGATCCCCCATCCCCCTGCATGGGGATCCCTGATCCCCCTGCATGGGGATCCCTGATCCCCCATCCCCCTGCATGGGGATCCCTGATCCCCATCCCCTTGCATGGGGATCCCTGATCCCCCATCCCCCTGCATGGGGATCCCTGATCCCCATGCAGGGGGATGGGGATCAGGGATCCCCCTGCATGGGGATCCCTGATCCCCCATTCCACTGCATGGGGATCCCTGATCCCCCTGCATGGGGATCCCTGATCCCCCATCCCCCTGCATGGGGATCCCTGATCCCCCATCCCCCTGCATGGGGATCCCTGATCCCCCATCCCCCTGCATGGGGATCCCTGATCCCCCATCCCCTTGCATGGGGATCCCTGATCCCCCATCCCCCTGCATGGGGATCCCTGATCCCCATGCAGGGGGATGGGGGATCAGGGATCCCCCTGCATGGGGATCCCTGATCCCCCATTCCACTGCATGGGGATCCCTGATCCCCCTGCATGGGGATCCCTGATCCCCCATCCCCCTGCATGGGGATCCCTGATCCCCCTGCATGGGGATCCCTGATCCCCCATCCCCCTGCATGGGGATCCCTGATCCCCCTGCATGGGGATCCCTGATCCCCCATCCCCCTGCATGGGGATCCCTGATCCCCCATCCCCTTGCATGGGGATCCCTGATCCCCCATCCCCCTGCATGGGGATCCCTGATCCCCATGCAGGGGGATGGGGGATCAGGGATCCCCCTGCATGGGGATCCCTGATCCCCCATTCCACTGCATGGGGATCCCTGATCCCCCTGCATGGTGATCGTGGGACCTTCGTTGTGGACTACGTCGGAGGTGATCGAGCGTCGTGGGACCTTCGTTGTGGACTACGTCGGATCTTTTTATAATAAAGATGGAGTCCGAAATTTGTTTGTGTTTTTTTTCTAATAAAAATATTTTTCTCTGTGTGTATTTATTGACTACTTACCAGAGATTCCTAAAGGCGGGTCTAACATTGGCCCAATATTATGAATCTTGGGCTTAGTGCCAGCTGCCAATAAAAAGCTGGAATTAACCCCTTTATTACCCAGTTTGCCACCGGCACCAGGGCAACTGGAAGAGCATGGGTACAGCGCCAGAAAATGGCGCTTCAATGAATGCGCCATTTTCTGGGGCGGCTGCGGGCTGCAATTCGCAGCATGGGGGGCCCAGAACGCTTGGGCCTTTCCATGCTGAGGATTCCAGCCCCCAGCTGTCTAGTTGTACCTGGCTGGGCCAAAAATATGGCGGAGCCCTACGTCATTTTTTTTTCTAGAATTAGTTCTAGAAATAAAAAAAAAATGGGCTTCGCTGTATTTTTGGTTGCAGCCAGGTACAACGAGGCAGCTGGGGGTTGCTGGCAGTCTGTAGCTGCCAAGTTGTACCTGGCTGGACCAAAAATATGGCGGAGCCCTACGTCATTTTTTTTTCTAGAATTAGTTCTAGAAATAAAAAAAAAATGGGCATCGCTGTATTTTTGGTTGCAGCCAGGTACAACGAGGCAGCTGGGGGTTGCTGGCAGTCTGTAGCTGCCAAGTTGTACCTGGCTGGACCAAAAATATGGCGGAGCCCTACGTCATTTTTTTTTTCTAGAATTAGTTCTAGAAATAAAAAAAAGCCTTCGCTGTATTTGTAGCCAGCCATGTACAACTTGGTAGCTGGCTGACTGGAATCCTCAGCGTGGAGAGACTCAAATGTTGTGGGTCCCCCACGCTGCAAATTTCGACCCACAGCCACCCAAGAAAATAGCGCATTCATTAGAGGCGGCATTTTCTGGTGCTGTACCCCAACTCTACCAGTTGCCCTTGTGCTGGTGGCACACGGGTTCTCCATATGCGACATGGTGTCCGCTAACAATTTCAATAGAAAAATTAGCTCCAATTGTTAGGGAAACCATGTCGGGTATGGAGAGCCCCTCCCTGTGTGCCTGAACATTGGAGCTCCCCACAAGTGACCCCATTTTGGAAACTAGACCCCCGAAGGAACGTATCTAGATGCATAGTGATCACTTTGAACCCCCAGGTGCTTCAGAAATTCATCCATAAAAATGAAAAAGCACGTTTTTTTCCACAAAAAGTTTCTTTTTTCATTTTTACGGATCAATTTGTGAAGCACCTGGGGTTCAAAGTGCTCACTATGCATCTAGATATGTTCCTTGGGTGGTCTAGTTTCCAAAATGGGTCACTTGTGGGGGAGCTCCAATGTTTAGGCACACAGGGGCTCTTCATATCCTACAAGGTGTCCGCTAACAATTCCAATTGTTAGTGGACACCATGTTGCGTATGGAGAGCCCCTGTGTGTCTCCACATTGGAGCTCCCCCACAAGTGACCCCATTTTGGAAACTAGACCCCCAAAGGATTATATCTAGATGCATAGTGAGCACTTTGAACCCCCAGATGCTTCACAAATTGATCCGTAATAATGAAAAAAGAAATTATTTGTGGAAAAAAAGTGCTTTTTCATTTTTTACGGATGAATTTCTGAAGCACCTGGGGGTTCAAAGTGCTCACTATGCATAAAGATACATTCCTTTGGGGGTCTAGTTTCCAAAATGGGGTCACTTGTGAGGGAGCTCCAATGTGGAGACACACGGGGACCCTCCAAATGCGACATGGTGTCCGCTAACAAATTGAGCTAATTTTCCATTCAAATTATTAGCGGACACCATGTCGCGTTTGGAGGTTCCCGGTGTGTCTCCACATTGGAGCTCCGCCACAAGTGACCCCATTTCGGAAACTAGACCCCCTAAGGAACATATCTAGATGCATAGTGAGCACTTTGAACCCCCAGATGCTTCACAAATTCATCATAAAAATGAAAAAGCACTTTTTTTTTCCACACAAATTTTCTTCTTTCATTTTTACAGATCAATTTGTGAAGCACCTGGGGGTAGAAAGTGCTCACTATGCATCTAGATATGTTCCTTTGGGGGTGTAGTTTCCAAAATGGGGTCACTTGTGGGGGAGCTCCAATGTGGAGACACACGGGGACCCTCCAAACGCGACATGGTGTCCGCTAACAATTTGAATGGAAAATGAGCTCAAATTGTTAGCGGACACCATGTCGCGTTTGGAGGGTCCCTGTGTGTCTCCACATTGGAGCTCCACCACAAGTGACCCTATTTTGGAAACTAGACCCCAAAGGAACATATCTAGGTACATAGTGAGCACTTTGAACCCCAGATGCTTCACAATTGATCCGTAATAATGAAAAAAAATATATTTTAGTGGGAAAAAAAGTTCTTTTCATTTTTACGGATGAAATTTCTGAAGCATATGGGGGTTCAAAGTGCTCACTAAAGCATCTAGATACGTTCCTTAGGGGGTCTAGTTTCCAAAATGGGGTCACTTGTGGGGAGCTCCAATGTGGAGATACACAGGGACCCTCCAAACGCGACATGGTGTCCGCTAACAATTTGAGCTCATTTTCCATTCAAATTGTTAGCGGACACCATGTCGCGTATGGAGGGCCCCCGTGTGTCTCCACATTGGAGCTCCCCCACAAATGACCCCATTTTGGAAACTAGACCCCCTAAGGAAGGTATCTAGATGCATAGTGAGCACTTTGAACCAACAGATGCTTCACAAATTCATTCATAAAAATGAAAAAAACACTTTTTTTTCACAAAAAAATTCTTTTTGCCTACATTTTTTCAGTTTCACATGGGCAAAGGGATAAAATACATCCCAAAATTTGTTGGGCAATTTCTCCTGAGTACACCGATACCTTATTTGTGGTCATAAACCACTGTTTGGCGCACGGCAGGCTCAGAAGTGAAGGAGCGCCATTTCACTTTTTGAACGGAAAATTGGCTCTAAAATTCAAATTGCGCTCCCTCCCTTCTGAGCCCTGCCGTGCGCCCAAACAGTGGTTATGACACACATATGAGGTATCGGTGTACTCAGGAGAAATTGCCCAACAAATTTTAGGATGCATTTTATGCTGTTGCCATGTGAAAATGAAAAAATTGAGGCTAAAAGAACATTTTTGTTACAAAAATTAAAATGTCCATTTTTTCCTTCAACTTTATTTAGTTCCTGTGAAGCACCTGAAGGGTTAATAATCTTCTTCAATATAGTTTTGAGTACTTGAGGGGTGCAGTTTTTGGAATGGTGTCACTTTTGGGTGTTTTCTGTCATGTACACCCCTCAAAGGCACTTCAAATGTGATGTGGTCACTAAAAAATTGGTTTTGTAAATTTTGCTGGAAAAATGAAAAATTGCTCATGAACTTTGAACCCTTATAACGTCCTATCAAATTTTTTTTTTTCTTCCAAAATTGTGCTGATGTGAAGTAGACATGTGGGACATGTTATTTATTAACTATTTTGTGGCACATAACTCTCTGGTTTAGCAGAATAAAAATTAAAAATTTGAAAATTGCTAAATTTTCAAAATTTTTTGCCAAATTTTTTATTTTTTCACAAATAAACGCAAAAATTATCGACCTAAATTTAATACTAACATGAAGCCCAATATGTCACGAAAAAAAACAATCTCAGAATCGCTAGGATCCGTTGAAGCGTTCCAGAGATATTACCTCATAAAGAGAGAGTGGTCAGAATTACAAAAAATGGTCCGGTCATTAAGCTGCAAAGTGACTCGGTCCTTAAGGGGTTATTTAGAGTATAGTGCAATTGCCAATGGCATAACTAGAGTTCAATGGGCCCCTGTGCAAAAATTTTGGGACGAAGAACTTCCCCTGCAGATGTTGATCGGATTACGGGCTTCTATAGCATTCTAAATTCTATAAAGAAATAAGATTACCCACCCTGTTCTAAACATAATATTCCCTTCCTTTTGTCCACAGGTGCCTATAACAGACAAAGGGGTTAGGTAGCAGGATGATAGTGCTGGGCAAAAGCAGTGATCAGGGGAACTAGTCTGATCCCTTTAGACTGGGGTCCGCTGGGGGGGGGGGGTAGCTTACACGACTGCTGTTTTCCCAAAGTAACCTCTATAAGGTGAGGACATCTGAGGCCACACCACTCTTCCCCAGTGCTACTAACCCAGTCGAACGCCTGAGGCTAAACACCCCCCTTTGGTTAGTAATGTGAGCCCAATCCAACCTACTAACCGAACCGGGGATAAGGCCACAGTTAACCAACCGAAGGCACAGGATAGCAATCTGCAGGAGAAGTGACAGGACAGCTTTAGCAGGAACATGGCAAACGAGCATCCACACAGTGCAGACCACACTGATAGGTCTGAAGAGAATGAACTCTAGTCCAGCGCACATCAGGTGATGTCAACAGAAGTAAAGTTTACCTGGCTGGACCAAAAATATGGCGGAGCCCTACGTCATTTTTTTTTTCTAGAATTAGTTCTAGAAATAAAAAAAAGCCTTCGCTGTATTTGTAGCCAGCCATGTACAACTTGGTAGCTGGCTGACTGGAATCCTCAGCGTGGAGAGACTCAAATGTTGTGGGTCCCCCACGCTGCAAATTTCGACCCACAGCCACCCAAGAAAATAGCGCATTCATTAGAGGCGGCATTTTCTGGTGCTGTACCCCAACTCTACCAGTTGCCCTTGTGCTGGTGGCACACGGGTTCTCCATATGCGACATGGTGTCCGCTAACAATTTCAATAGAAAATTAGCTCCAATTGTTAGCGGAAACCATGTCGGGTATGGAGAGCCCCTCCCTGTGTGCCTGAACATTGGAGCTCCCCCACAAGTGACCCCATTTTGGAAACTAGACCCCCGAAGGAACTTATCTAGATGCATAGTGATCACTTTGAACCCCAGGTGCTTCAGAAATTCATCCATAAAAATGAAAAAGCACGTTTTTTTTCCACAAAAAGTTTCTTTTTTCATTTTTACGGATCAATTTGTGAAGCACCTGGGGGTTCAAAGTGCTCACTATGCATCTAGATATGTTCCTTGGGTGGTCTAGTTTCCAAAATGGGGTCACTTGTGGGGGAGCTCCAATGTTTAGGCACACAGGGCTCTTCATATCCTACAAGGTGTCCGCTAACAATTCCAATTGTTAGTGGACACCATGTTGCGTATGGAGAGCCCCTGTGTGTCTCCACATTGGAGCTCCCCCACAAGTGACCCCATTTTGGAAACTAGACCCCCAAAGGATTATATCTAGATGCATAGTGAGCACTTTGAACCCCCAGATGCTTCACAAATTGATCCGTAATAATGAAAAAAGAAATTATTTGTGGAAAAAAAAAGTGCTTTTTCATTTTTACGGATGAATTTCTGAAGCACCTGGGGGTTCAAAGTGCTCACTATGCATAAAGATACATTCCTTTGGGGGTCTAGTTTCCAAAATGGGGTCACTTGTGAGGGAGCTCCAATGTGGAGACACACGGGGACCCTCCAAATGCGACATGGTGTCCGCTAACAAATTGAGCTAATTTTCCATTCAAATTATTAGCGGACACCATGTCGCGTTTGGAGGTTCCCGGTGTGTCTCCACATTGGAGCTCCGCCACAAGTGACCCCATTTCGGAAACTAGACCCCCTAAGGAACATATCTAGATGCATAGTGAGCACTTTCTACCCCCAGATGCTTCACAAATTCATCCATAAAAATGAAAAAGCACTTTTTTTTTCCACACAAATTTTCTTCTTTCATTTTTACAGATCAATTTGTGAAGCACCTGGGGGTAGAAAGTGCTCACTATGCATCTAGATATGTTCCTTTGGGGGTGTAGTTTCCAAAATGGGGTCACTTGTGGGGGAGCTCCAATGTGGAGACACACGGGGACCCTCCAAACGCGACATGGTGTCCGCTAACAATTTGAATGGAAAATGAGCTCAAATTGTTAGCGGACACCATGTCGCGTTTGGAAGGTCCCTGTGTGTCTCCACATTGGAGCTCCACCACAAGTGACCCTATTTTGGAAACTAGACCCCCAAAGGAACATATCTAGGTACATAGTGAGCACTTTGAACCCCCAGATGCTTCACAAATTGATCCGTAATAATGAAAAAAAAATTTTTTAGTGGAAAAAAAAGTTCTTTTTCATTTTTACGGATAAATTTCTGAAGCATATGGGGGTTCAAAGTGCTCACTATGCATCTAGATACGTTCCTTAGGGGGTCTAGTTTCCAAAATGGGGTCACTTGTGGGGGAGCTCCAATGTGGAGATACACAGGGACCCTCCAAACGCGACATGGTGTCCGCTAACAATTTGAGCTCATTTTCCATTCAAATTGTTAGCGGACACCATGTCGCGTATGGAGGGCCCCCGTGTGTCTCCACATTGGAGCTCCCCCACAAATGACCCCATTTTGGAAACTAGACCCCCTAAGGAAGGTATCTAGATGCATAGTGAGCACTTTGAACCAACAGATGCTTCACAAATTCATTCATAAAAATGAAAAAAACACTTTTTTTTCACAAAAAAATTCTTTTTGCCTACATTTTTTCAGTTTCACATGGGCAAAGGGATAAAATACATCCCAAAATTTGTTGGGCAATTTCTCCTGAGTACACCGATACCTTATTTGTGGTCATAAACCACTGTTTGGGCGCACGGCAGGGCTCAGAAGTGAAGGAGCGCCATTTCACTTTTTGAACGGAAAATTGGCTCTAAAATTCAAATTGCGCTCCCTCCCTTCTGAGCCCTGCCGTGCGCCCAAACAGTGGTGTATGACGACATATGAGGTATCGGTGTACTCAGGAGAAATTGCCCAACAAATTTTAGGATGCATTTTATGCTGTTGCCCATGTGAAAATGAAAAAATTGAGGCTAAAAGAACATTTTTGTTACAAAAATTAAAATGTCCATTTTTTCCTTCAACTTTATTTTAGTTCCTGTGAAGCACCTGAAGGGTTAATAATCTTCTTCAATATAGTTTTGAGTAGCTTGAGGGGGTGCAGTTTTTGGAATGGTGTCACTTTTGGGTGTTTTCTGTCATGTACACCCCTCAAAGGCACTTCAAATGTGATGTGGTCACTAAAAAATTGGTTTTGTAAATTTTGCTGGAAAAATGAAAAATTGCTCATGAACTTTGAACCCTTATAACGTCCTATCAAATTTTTTTTTTTCTTCCAAAATTGTGCTGATGTGAAGTAGACATGTGGGACATGTTATTTATTAACTATTTTGTGGCACATAACTCTCTGGTTTAGCAGAATAAAAATTAAAAATTTGAAAATTGCTAAATTTTCAAAATTTTTGCCAAATTTTTTATTTTTTCACAAATAAACGCAAAAATTATCAACCTAAATTTAATACTAACATGAAGCCCAATATGTCACGAAAAAACAATCTCAGAATCGCTAGGATCCGTTGAAGCGTTCCAGAGATATTACCTCATAAAGAGAGAGTGGTCAGAATTACAAAAAATGGTCTGGTCATTAAGCTGCAAAGTGACTCGGTCCTTAAGGGGTTAAATAAAATGGCATTTGAAAAAAACGATGAAGGTGTAAGATAGACATATGGGATATGTTATTTATTAATTACTAGCTGGGTGCCCGATGCACATGCATCGGGATTCTAGAAGAGCGAGTCTCTGACTCGCAATGGCCGCTTCGCGGCCAATGCTTCGCGCTGCTAAGGCGACTCGCCATGCCCGCTGCGCGGGCATAGCGAGTCGCCTTAGAACTGCTCGCAATGGCCGCTGCGCGGCCAATGCTTCGGGCGTATCCACATGACCACGCTGACTCGCAGCGCGAGCGGACTCAGAAGGGGCAAAAAACCCATTCGTGATTATATAATAGATTTTGCACACAATTACTGACTGGTTTAAGAATATAGAAATTGAAAGTTTGAAAATTGCGAAATTTTTTACATTTCCACCAAAATTACTATATTTTCAAATGTAAGCGTAAAAAATATCAACCTAATTTTACCACTAACATAAAGTACAATGTGTGATGAAAAAACATTTTCACTAGGATTCATTTACCGTAAGTATTTTACAGCTATTACAGCATAAATTGACACTGGTCAGACTTCTAAAATTAGAAATCTGAATCTCAAAATTATGCTATGCTTGCATTCATTTACTTGTATTTGTATAATATAATGATTGAGCAGTGATATCATTCTAGAAATCTATTAAATAATTCTATGTTGTAGATAATCAAGAGATAGAAGACACCTACCTTTTAGACCAGAACATATGACTAAATGAATTGACTATATTAGTGCTCCTGGGTATTGCTATGGGATTAGTCACAGCCATTGCACAGTAAGCAGGGTACTTGACCAGTCAATGAACGACACTTTAGGTCACATATAGGATCTGGAGAGCTTTTGTTTCAACAAAGTAGAATAGTATTATGATGCAATTTTAAATGTTCTCCTTATTATAGAGGCATAAGGTTTATTTAAGTATAGTGCAATTGCCAATGGCATAACTAGAGTTCAATGGGCCCCTGTGCAAATTTTGGGACGAAGAACTTCCCCTGCATGTTGATCGGATGTACGGGCTTCTATAGCATTCTAAATTCTATAAAGAAATAAGGATTACCCACCCTGTTCTACAGTAATATTCCCATCCTTTTTGTCACAGGTGCTTATAACAGACAAAGGGGTTAGGTAGCAGGATGATAGTGATGGGCAAAAGGTGATCAGGGGAACTAGTCTGATCCTTAGACTGGGGGTCCCTAGCTTACCCTGTTCCCAGAAGTACCTCTAAAGGTGAGGACATCTGAGCCACCACTCTTGCCCTGCTACTAACCAGCCCTAGACTAACACCCCCTTACCTCCAACCCGGGATAAGCACAGTAACTACCACACAGGATAGCAATCTGCAGGAAAGTCACAGGACAGCTTTAGCAGGAACTGCAAACAGCATCCACACACCTCACGGTCTTGAAGAGAATGAACTCTATCAGCGACATCAGGTGATGTCAACAGAAGTAAAGTTTACCTTTAGTAACATTATAAACAGAGAGTACATGTTCGACTGGGCATGTGCCATTGGTACTTGCTACAGCAGAGCAATGTAGAACAAGACAGACAGGATGATGGTACAGTCAATCTAATTATTGGTATCAGCCATATGTGAATGAATGTTGGCACTGATCTATGCCTCTTTTTTTTTTACATTGTTCTCTCAACCCAGTGAATGATATTTGTTCACTAATGTGAATGGGCGAAGTCGTGGACGACATCGTTATCGTAGTGTCACACAGAACGAAGCTGGAGGTTGGCTGATCGTTGATCATGTGATTTGAGATTTGAGATTGTAATCGTATCACGATGTTACACGCAATGACATCCAAACGATGTCTTTTGCACGATTCCAAACCCGTGACGTTTCAGCGATATCGTTCACGTCTGTACAGCCAGTGAATCTCCTTACTGAAAATATATCAGGTTTGTGATGTTGATGATGAAACATGTTGTCCATCATGTCAAATATACTGTGGTTGTTGCTGAAACTTTCTCGTCTACTAAGTCATGACTGATGTATGCAGAGTGCATTGGTTCTATGGAAAGCAGAGTTGGGTAGCCTGGTCATCGGTCCAGTTGACAAGCTTTGTTCAGCGGGGAACTTTGTATTCATTTTTTAAGGTGTTCATCATATGGGCTAAATAATTTGACATTTTTATAGTTCAATTCATTCTAGAAGTAGTAATATCAATTTTGTGTACTTTATATATCTTTGCAAAAAAGTTGCATTTTCAGTAGTGTTATGTCCCATGAATGGGAATAATTCATTCAGTGTTTTTCTGCTATGCATTGCATTTTTGCTGTTGCTATGCAGAAGTACTTCCTTTGGTAGTTTGTCCCTTCCTTCTTCCTGTAGCCTGTGATGTTAGCCTTGCTCCTCCCTTCTTCCCCATTATAATTCTACTATAGCCATCTTTGGATCCACATGTTAAGCTGCTCTTTGCTGAATCACTCTGTTTACCTACTACATTGTACTTTAATACAAGATTTCAGCAAAAATCATCTCCATTTCTCCTGGACTCTCATTGCAAGTCAGTGTGGTTGAGTTGTAACTGTCTGGGGACGCTTCCATGTAACTACAACAGTCAATAGCAAAATATCAGAGGAATTGATACTTCAGGCACTAGGTACTTGCACTGCAATGAACAGCCAGAATAAGTAGCAAAACAATTCTGTGCTATTTTTTCAAAGTGCAATACAAAATAATATTGTGGTACCATGTTAGCCAGAAAAATCCCAAAAAAAAGTCCCCCCAAAAAAATTTGAGACAAGTATTCTAGGAGTGATATCTTTATTGGCTACCCAGAAAAATTATATTTGTAAGCTTTCAGGGCTCAATGGCCCCTTCATCAGACAGTGCTATTTTCTCATATTTCTTTGTCTTTTTTTGCATACTTACATCTTCAAATTTTGTTTTACTTTTTTAATTTTATACTTAGTTCCCTACAGGACTTGAATAATAATTTACAATTTTACTGCTGGTCTGATACACTGCAATACTTCTGTACACGAGTGCATCAAAACTATCATTGTTACACCAAAGCTTGGCCATGCGGAAAGACCCCAAGGCAATTGTTTATTGGTGACTTAGCAACCATTAGCACCCTGTGATTGTGAGGCTTCAAATAGGTTGAAGAGGGAGTCTCCTTCTGATAACCATGCCGCTATTAATGTTCACAGCATCATATGGGAGGTTACCTGGCTATAACTGGTGCTAACACCAATCAATGCAGAGGATGTCAGCTGTAGAATACATGTCATCTGCCTTGCCTCTCCTTGCCGATCACCATTGTCTTGTTACGATTGATGCCACCAGCATTATCCACATCACTGGGGGAGATCTCGCAGAGGGAGATCTCATAGGGAGAGATCTTGCATGTGCTCACTAGTCCCTGCAGCACTGAGCCTAGAATGCTTGGGCTGCAGTCAGGACCTAAGCAGCCCATGATGATGTGGAGGATGTAGAGGCATCAATCATAAGAAGATGTCGGTGATCGGTGATGAGAGGCGGGACCAGGGCAGCACTGTCCATGGGACAATGTGAGCCCTCAGGCTCAGGCGGCAAGGAGGCAGGGGGAGCAGCAAAGCTGAAGGGGGCGGTGCCAGCTGCTACACTCAGCTCCTGGATGTTAGAAGGTAACGCACCACTCCTGCGGGCGGTCGCCGCCTACAGCAACTGACAGGACCTCCCCTCCCCCCCTGCTCCTCATCCACTCATCCTCATCCACTCAGGCGGTAGGGAGGCTCCATGCACGGGACGGACGGTGCAACAATCAAGTCAATCGGATCAAAACCAGTAATTATAATACAGGGTTGGAGACTTTTATAAAGTACTTATTTGATATACAGGAGAAGTCAGGTCATAAAAGGCTTCTTCAAATAATTCAGCTGCTGAAGGTGGTGCTTTTAGTTTAAAAGCCAAAAATCTGGTGACAGGTTATCTTTAAGAAGTTGATATCATTGTCCTTTGTCATCCCTGTTGTTCTTTACCTCTACTACATAAGAGAACACCATTTCCACAAATTTGAAATTCTTGGTTGTTTGGCTCGACTCTAGTTTCATCTCATGGCTTCACATCCCAAATGTAAGTAGAATGTGGAAAAAACTTATTTGATACACTGTTGAGTTTGCAAATTTTCCCACCATAAATAAAGGGGAGGTCTGTAATTTTTATTGTAGGTACACTGTGAGAGACAGAATAAAAAAATAAAAATCCAGAAAATCACATTGTATGAGTTTTAATTTGACTTTAATTGCATGAAAAAAAATATTTGCTCACCTACCAACCAGCGAGAATTCTGGCTCTCACAGACCTGTTAGTTTTTCTTTAAGAAACCCTCTTATTTTGCACTTATTACATGCATTAATTGCACCTGTTTGATCTTGTTACCTTGTACACCTGCCTTCACACTGGATTAATCACATTCTAACCTCTCCAGTGTTGCCAAGACCCAAGAACTGCCTGAGGACACCAGGGACAAAATTGCAGACCTGCAGAAGAGTGGGATGGGCTACAGGACAATAGACAAGCAGCTTGGTGAGAAGGCAACAACTGTTGCAATTATTAAAAAATGGAAGAAACACAAGATTTCTCTCAATCTTCTTCGAACTGGAGCTCCATAGATCTTGCCTCTTGGGGTAAGGATTCTGAGAGGGGTCAAGAATCGGCCCAGAACTACGTGTGAGGACCTAGTCAATGGCCTGAAGACAGCTGGCACAACAGTCTCAAAGATTACTGTCAGCAACACTATTTGCTGTCATGGATTAAAATCCTGCAGGGCATACAAGATCCCTGTGCACAATTCAGCACATAGAAAGGCCATCTGAAGTTTGTCATTGATCATCTGGATTATTCAGAGGAGGCATGGGAGAAGATCATGTGGTCATATGAAACCAACAGGCCCGGCGTCAGCACCCGGCGCACCCGGGCAAGTGCGGGGCCCGACTGCTTGGAGGGGGCCCCCCGGGTCCCTGAGGGCTAGGGTCACACAAGTATTGTCTGCTGCAGCGCAGAGCATTTAATGCTATGCGCTGCCAGCAACGGAGCCCATAGAAACCCCATGTATACATTGCCAACCAGTGGTTGGCAAGGTAAACATCAGGTTTCTATGTGCTCCAGCGCATAGCATTAAACACTATGCATTGCAGCCGAAAATACTTGCATCAGGCTAGGGTCACAACACAAGTGTGACCCTAGCTTCAGGGGCCCCTGAGCACTGCCCCCACAGCCAGGGCCATATCCAGGGGGCAGCTGGGGGGTCATTTGCAGCCTCCTGCAGCGCTGGAGGTCTCCCTCCTCCCCTTCCGTGGGAGCCGACAGAGCCACACACTCTGTGCTGACAGGACCTGTGATGATGTCAATGGAGGGTGGAGTCAGGGGTCACATGATCAGCTCCTCAGTGTATGCAGGACTCTGCTGTGCTGCCCATCATGATGCTCAATTAGGTGAAGTTTATGTGTGGGGTCAGTAGGGATTTACAGTGTGAATGTAGCAGAGGCGAGTGTGTACTAGGTGTATGGCAATTAGGTGAAGATTATGTGTGGGGTTAGGAGGGATTTACAGTGTGAATGTAGCAGAGGCGAGTGTGTACTAGGTGTATGGCAATTAGGTGAAGTTTATGTGTGGGGTCAGTAGGGATTTACAGTGTGAATGTAGCAGAGGTGAGTGTGTACTAGGTGTATGGAACGGAGCCGAGTGTGTGCGAGGTGTACAGAGCGGAGCTGTGTGTGTACAAGGTGTACGGAGTGGAGCCGTGTGTGCACGAGGTGTACGGAGTGGAGCCGTGTGTGTACGAGGTGTACGGAGTGGAGCCGAGTGTGTACGAGGGGTATGGAGCGGAGTTGAGTGGGTACTAGGTGTCCCGAGCGGAGCCGTGTGGGTACTAGGTGTATGTAGTGGAGCCGGTGTGTACGAGGTGTACGGAGCAGAGCCGCATGTGTACGAGGTGTATAGAGCGGAGCCACGTGCGTACGAGGTGTATGGAGCAGAGCCACGTGTGTACGAGGTATGTGTACCAGTGGTAGCCCCCCACAGATTCTGCTCCCGATCCTATAGTCCCAGCCGCCTTTGCCAGCAGCATTCGTCTCCAGAGTCTCTTCCGCCGCTGTCTGCATTCTGCAGCTCAGCATGGAGGGGCACGATGTTGTCATCACTGTGCTGATATGTGCAGAGAGACCGGAGGAGACCGGAGCGGCGAGAAGAGAGGTGAGGAGAAAAGAGAGATCCGGATGGCCAGACGCTTGGCTGCGGTGCCACCCATATGGCAGTGTGGCTCCATTGAGCTGCTTGCATTATTTGTGCACTTCAGGATGCTTGCGTGTATACCAAGAATCCTCAGACGCACAAAAATACAACATTTTGCATTTGAACGGTATTTTTAAAAAGTGCAAGGGAACACAAACGCATTTTAGCCCGCTCCTAACGTGTAATATAGGGATGGGCAAATCTACTCGCTAGGACTCGTTACTCTGCGAGTAGTAAGGGACTCGCAGGACTCGGTACTCTGCGAGTTTCCCAGCGTTTACTCGCACAGTAACGAGTCCAATGCAAATCAATGGCAATCCTAGTTTTGTCAGAGACTCTGACAAAACTAGGATTGCAATTGTCTTGCATTGGACTCACTACTGTGCCAGTGATAGCAGGGAAACTCGCAGAGTAAGAGCTGTCTGCTCTGTGCAGCTCCAGGGTCCTAGAGCCCGCCTGCTGCCTGATGTAGCAGAGCTGAGATTGTTCTCAGTCTGCTCATTCCCTGTGCATAGACATCTATATCTATGCACAGGGGATGTAGCAGAGAGGACATTGCGTTTTGGACTACGTCGGACGGAAGAGGACTTTTTTCATTAAAGATGGAGTCCCTAATGGCTTTTTTTTTATTTCTAATAAAAAATTTTCTCTGTGTTGTGTTTTTTTTAACCCTTTATTGGAGATTCTTAGTGGCCGGGTCAAACGTGGCCTGACATTAAGAATCTCGGGCTTAATACCAGCTTGTATAACAAAGCTGGTATTAACCCCTTTATTACCCAGCGTGCCACCGCCACCAGGGCCGCTGGAAGAGCGGGGTTCAGCGCCAGAGGATGGCGCTTCAATGAACGCGCCATTTTCTGGGGCGGCTGCAGGCTGCAATTTGCAGCGGGGGGTGCCCAGAAAGCTTGGGCCTCCCTGCGCTGCGGATTCCAGCCCCCAGCTGCTTAGCTGTACCTGGCTAGACATAGAAATTGCGCGGAGCCCCACGCATTCTTTTTTTATTATTTCATGAAATAATAAAAAAAAGGGCTCCCATATATTCTTGTGTCTGGCCAGGTACAAATAGGCACCTGGGGGTTGGGGGCAGCCCGTCGCTGCCTGCTGGATCCGGCTGGTTCCAGAAATACGGCGAAGCCCACGTCAAATTTTTTTCTGACAAATCCATAAAACAATGTAAATAAAAGGGACTGCATCTTTATTAACCCCTGGACCATGGGCGAGGGGTTAATAAAGATGCAGTCCCTTTTTTAGGATTGTTTTATTGATTTTTCAGAAAAAAAATGACATAGGCTTCGCCGTATTTCTGGAACCAGCCGGATCCAGCAGGCAGCGACGGGCTGCCCCCAACCCCCAGGTGCCTATTTTACCTGGCCGGACACAAGAATATAGGCGAGCCCTCTTTTTTTATTATTTCATGAAATAATAAAAAAAAAATGCGTGGGGCTCCGCGCAATTTCTATGTCTAGCCAGGTACAGCTAAGCAGCTGGGGACTGGAATCCGCAGCGCAGGGAGGCCCAAGCTTTCTGGGCACCCCCCGCAGCAAATTGCAGCCCGCAGCCGCCCCAGAAGATGGCGTGTTCATTGAAGCGCCATCCTCTGGTGCTGAACCCCGCTCTTCCAGCGGCCCTGGTGGCGGTGGCACGCTGGGTAATAAAGGGGTTAATACCAACTTTGTTATACAAGCTGGTATTAAGCCCGAGATTCTTAATGTCAGGCCACGTTTGACCCGGCCACTAAGACTCTCCAATAAAGGGTTAAAAAAAACACAACACAGAGAAATTTTTTTATTAGAAATAAAAAAAAAAGCCATTAGGGACTCCATCTTTAATTAAAAAAGTCCTCTTCCGTCCGACGTAATCCAAAACGCGATGTCCTCTCTGCTACATCCCCTGTGCATAGATATAGATGTCTATGCACAGGGAATGAGCAGACTGAGAACAATCTTAGCTCTGCTACATCAGGCAGCAGGCGGGCTCTAGGACCCTGGAGCTGCACAGAGCAGACAGCTCTTACTCTGTGAGTTTCCCTGCTATCAGTGGCACAGTAGCGAGTCCAATGCAAGACAATTGCAATCCTAGTTTTGTCAGAGTCTCTGACAAAACTAGGATTGCCATTGATTTGCATTGGACTCGTTACTGTGAGTAAACGCTGGGAAACTCGCAGAGTAACGAGTCCTAACAGATAGAGCCTGAAGCTTCCGAGACACATCTGCAATTTGTAAATCGCACATTACTCGCTATTACTCGCTTCCCCATTCATTAACATTGGACTCGCTAGACTCGCAACGAGTAGCGAGTCCCGGGCTCGGACTCGCTAGAGTCAAGCGATTCCGAGTAATTTAGGATTCGCCCATCACTAGTGTAATATACTCACTGTCAGAAACAGCTCTTGCTGGTTTCGGCAGTCACTGTTCCTGTAAGGCTGCCTTCACATAGGCGTTTTTTTTAAAATGTGGCAGCTGCGGTAAAAAAAAACCTGTATCTGCCGCTTTTTCCGCCTAGCGGCTGCACTTGCTGCACTTTGCGGCAAGCCCCATGCATTGTCTATGGGGCTTGCGGTAAGTGTGCGTCAATATATATTATAGTCAGCGATATGTACTAAAGGGGGCCCACTGAGACTTTTTCGCCTGGGGCCCACAGAAACCTGGAGTCGGCCCTGGAAACCAACATATAACTTTTTAGTATCAAGCCTAATCGTCCTGTTTAGAGACGGTAGAAGGATGAGTAGAGCCAGGGTCAGACTGGCCCACCGGAGCACCGGAGAATCCCCGGTGGGCCCCGAGACATTGTGCCACGCCCCCCAAGCCTCGCCCCCGTAAACCCCTGGCCCCCCCCGGTCCGGTAATATCGCTAATCTTATTGGCAGCACTGCCGATATGATTAGCGATGCCTGTGCCCCTCTACAGCTGCAAAGGAGGGAGAGCAATCTCCCTGCTCTGCCTGCTGCCGCCGCTGAGCCGCTCTAACTCCTGCCACGCGTGCGCAGGACATCAGTCTCAGGGTGACGACGTCATCGCCCTGAGACTGCTTCCTGTGTGCACAGCGGGAGCCGGCGCTCAGGGCACAGTAGAGGGGAGACCGCCCCAGGCAGTGGCTGCCTGCATCGTGGCGAGTATGGAGGGCCCCCCCCCTGTGTGCTGCTGGGCCCCCCTGTGTGCTGCTGGGCTCCCCCCTGTGTGCTGCTGGGCCCCCCTCTGTGTGCTGCTGGGTCCCCCTCTGTGAGCTGCTGGGCCCCCCTGTGGGCTGCTGGCCCCCCCCGTTTGTGCTGCTGGCCCCCCCTATGTGCTGCTGGCCCCCCCTATGTGCTGCTGGGCTCCCCCTGTGTGGTGGGTGCTGGGCCCCCCTCTGTGTGCTGCTGGGACCACCCTCTGTGTGCTGCTGGGCCCCCCCCTGTGTGCTGCTGGGCCCCCCCGTGTGCTGCTGGGACCCCCCCTGTGTGCTGCTGGGCCCCCCCCGTGTGCTGCTGGGCCCCCCCTAGTGGCTGCTGGGCCTCCCCTGGGGGTGCTGGGCTCTCCTGTTGGTGCTGGGCTCCCCTGGTGGTGCTGGGCCCCCTGGTTGCTGTCTGGCCCACGGGTGCCTGGTGGTGCCGGGCCCCAAAGGTGGCTGGTGCTGCCAGGCCCCAAGGGAGCCTGGTGCTGCCGGGCCCCCAAGGTGCCTGGGGTGCCTGGTGCTGCCTGGCCCATGGTGGTGCCTGATGCTGCTGGGCCCCCAGGGTGCCTGATGGTGCTGGGCCCTAGTGCTGCCGGGTCCCAGGGTGCCTGATGGTGCTGCGCCCCTGGTGCTGCCTGGCCCATAGTGGTGCCTGGTGCTGCCGGGCCCCTGGATGCTTGGTGGTGCCTGGTGCTGCCGCCACACTGGTGGTGTCTGGTGGTGCCGGGCCCCCTGGTGGTGCTGGGCCCCCTGGCGGTGCTGGGCCCCCTGGTGGTGCTGGTGCTGCTGGGCCCCCTGGCGGTGCCTGGTGCTGCTGGCCCCCTGGGTGCCCGTTGCTGCCGGGCCCCCTGGGTGCCTGGTGCTGCTGGGCCCCCTGGGTGCCCGATGCTGCCGGGCCCCCTGGTTGCCCGATGCTGCCGGGCCCCCTGGTTGCCTGGTGCTGCCGGGCCCCCTGGTTGCCTGGTGCTGCCGGGCCCACTGGTTGCCTGGTGCTGCCGGGCCCCCTGGTCCAGATGGTGCTGGGCCCCTGGTGCTGCCAGGCCCCATGGTGCCGGACCCCTGGTGCCTGATGGTGCCGGGCCCCTGGTTGTGCCTGGTGCTACCGGGTGCCTGGTTCTGCCAGGTGCCGGAGACTGGAGCTTCAGAGGACTAAGCTACCGGGTACCTGGTGCCAATGACCGGCAGCCGCAGAGGAAGAAGCTGCCGGGTGCCTGGTGCCGGAGACTGGCAGCCACAGAGGAAGAAGCTGCCTGGTGCTGGTGGATGGCAGGGAAGATGCCTGGGAGTCACAGAAGGAAGAAGCTGCCTGGTGCCGGCAAGCGGGAGACCGGGAGCTGCAGAGGAAGAAGCTGCCAGGATCAGGAGTCTGGAGTCAGGTAAGGCGCTGTTACAGCCAAAGATAGCAGCAGGGGGACAGAGTGGAATGGATGAATGGATGGATGGGGCGGCCTGGAAGAGGGGGCAAAATGGGATGGATGGATGGGGACGGCCTGGAAGGGGGGCAGAATGGGATGGATGGGGGGGCAGCATGGAAAAGGGGGGAGAACGGGATGGATGGATGGGGAGAAGGTACATGGATGGTTTGGTGGATGGGGGAAAAGGTATATGGATGGAGGGGGGAATAAAGGGAGAAGGAACATGGATGGCTAGGGAGGAGAAGCTACATTGAACGTGGGGGAGAAGCTACATGTATTACCTATACACACACACTGACACTATATACAGAGTTCATGCGTATAATGTCAATGGTGATCATTGCATTACCTGTACACTGACACTATATACAGAGCTCCTGTGTATAATGTCACTGGTGATCACTGTATTACCTGTACACTGACCCAATATACAGAGCTTTTTTACATTTCTGTTAATTTAGTATTATATGTGGTGGACCGTGGCATTATGTGCTTTGGTCATGACATGACGGTATTTGTCCCTTGTATATGGTATTATTCGGTCACTATGTGGTGGTAATATGAGGTCTCATGGTTATGGCAGTATTTATACCTTGTATATGGTAGTATTTGATCACTATGTGGTGGTATTATGTGCTTTCGTCATGGTGTGGCGGTATTTGTCTGGTATGTGGCATTATTTGGGTAGTATATGGTGGTAGTATGTGATCTGGTCATGATGAAGCGACCGGTGGTAAGGCCGCGGGTGTGTGTGTATGATCTTTCTCAACAGAATCCCCATACTCAGGTTTAACCGATAATAACGTTTCTTTACTGTAAAACATGTTTATATCACAGTCAACCGAACTATATGCGCACTTGTATATATTAGAGTCTCTGAATCTTCACTTCTTCCGGGTATGCAGCAAGAAAAAAACACAACAATGAAGGTATCTTTCCCTAACTTTCCCTAAAATCACGTACCAGTCTATTACAGAAGAAGATGTCGCTCCCACGTAGCAGGCCTGGGGATTTCCTCACTCTTCTTCTTTGGTCTCCTTCTGCAGGTAACAGTCTGTCTCTCCCAGTCTCAGGGCACACAGAGCAACAGCAGAAGGGAGATCACAGCAGCACAAATGGCTCCCTTATGTCGGTCACGGCCCCAGCACATGCACTCCGGGTGCTCGGCGGGCAAGGTTTTGCAGAGCGGCCAGAGTCACAGCACCAAAGTCCAGTGGCCCAGGATCAGTCACAGGGGCTTCTGCGGGGTGATTTCTCCGGCAAGGTGTTGCAAAGTAGCCCTCTTTCAACAGACATCCACAGGTAGATGTTCTCTTGTTCAACTCTGTGTCTGTACTAAGCTCTTTCACTTCCTGGGTAAACAAAAGAGATGGCTGGGAGTTTCCCAGCTCTGTGATTGTACAGTCCACTGATGCCCCCTGGTGGACAAGTGCGGACTGTGCACAGTTCATTGCAGTTTCAATTTCAATAATACAATCTGAATTGTACACCTCATTACATACCCCCCCACTTAAAGGTTGACAGTCCCTGTCAACAACCATCGGCTCCAAGGCAGTGATGGCCGTTGATATCACAGGGATTGATCTCCGGCGGAGTAGGGACCTCTGTTGGGAGAAACCGTCATCCCCCCGTTCACCTTCGCTCCCTTGTTCAGGGCTCACAATATCTCCAATAAACTCAGTCCCTTTTTCTACCCGGGGAGAGTAGGATCGCCGGCGGTAGCGGCGCCGGTTGGGGGCAAATCTGCTTCCTTTAACGGGAACACCCCCAGGACCGGTGACGTCGGCGGCCTCTGTACCCCTCTCTCCCTTCACAACATCAAACTGTACCACCTCCCCATCACCAACGCTGCGGAGGCACTTACGAGGATTGTTACGCTTTATGGCAGTCTGATGTACAAACACGTCATCCTTTGTGTCATTCCTGTTGATGAAGCCATACCCATCGCGGACATTAAACCACTTCACCGTCCCCTGGACCCGAGTGGCCAGTACTTGCTTATCGGTCTGGCTCTGTCTCTTCACACCCTTTTCCCTGATCTCCCCTGCCGAGCGAGCCGCTTTGGCGGGAGCGTCTAGTTTAAAGGTGGCTGCTGTTGTGGGGCATGGCTTGCTGGTTCTGGTATATCGGACCACGGGTGGAGGATGCGGACAACGGTTTGCCCTATGGCGGGGGTCGCCGCATGTCCAGCACCTTCCCATAGGCCGGCTGGGTTGCTGTCTCGCTTGCCTGTCCGCCTGTTGGTCTAGCATGAGCTGCAGCTGTAGTATCTGTTTCTGCAACTCTGCTACTATCTGCTTCAATTCTTCCGTGTCACTGTTCGGAGTGCTGGCACCGGATATGGACCTGCAGGCCGTAGTATAAGTCTGGTTATAAGCTACTACCGGGAGGAGATTCTGTTGATCACACATCCTGCCGACTACGCCAGATGTAGCGACCGGTGGTAAGGCCGCGGGTGTGTGTGTATGATCTTTCTCAACAGAATCCCCATACTCAGGTTTAACCGATAATAACGTTTCTTTACTGTAAAACATGTTTATATCACAGTCAACCGAACTATATGCGCACTTGTATATATTAGAGTCTCTGAATCTTCATTCTTCTCGGGTACGCAGCAAGAAAAAAACACAACAATGAAGGTATCTTTCCCTAACTTTCCCTAAAATCACGTACCAGTCTATTACAGAAGAAGATGTCGCTCCCATGTAGCAGGCCTGGGGATTTCCTCACTCTTCTTCTTTGGTCTCCTTCTGCAGGTAACAGTCTGTCTCTCCCAGTCTCAGGGCACACAGAGCAACAGCAGAAGGGAGATCACAGCAGCACAAATGGCTCCCTTATGTCGGTCACGGCCCCAGCACATGCACTCCGGGTGCTCGGCAGGCAAGGTTTTGCAGAGCGGCCAGAGTCACAGCACCAAAGTCCAGTGGCCCAGGATCAGTCACAGGGGCTTCTGCGGGGTGATTTCTCCGGCAAGGTGTTGCAAAGTAGCCCTCTTTCAACAGACATCCACAGGTAGATGTTCTCTTGTTCAACTCTGTGTCTGTACTAAGCTCTTTCACTTCCTGGGTAAACAAAAGAGATGGCTGGGAGTTTCCCAGCTCTGTGATTGTACAGTCCACTGATGCCCCCTGGTGGACAAGTGCGGACTGTGCACAGTTCATTGCAGTTTCAATTTCAATAATACAATCTGAATTGTACACCTCATTACAATGGTGTGGTGGTATTTCTGACTTCTATCTGGTAATATTGGTCTTGGTAGAGTGGATTTTGGTCGGTCATTTGTTTTATCTGATATCAATAAGTGGAAACTATTTTATTTCCAATAGATATTAAATACCGTATATACTCGCGTATAAGCCGAGTTTTTCAGCCCAAAAATTGGGCTGAAAAGTCCCCCCCTCGGCTTATACGCGAGTCACTGTATACTGTATACAATGTATACAGTATACAGTGCCCCCATCTATATACAGCCCCCGCCGCAATCCTGTAAAGGAATAGGTTAGTATACTTATCCATCCGCTGAAGCTGCCCCGCCGCCATCGCGATTCAGCATCTTCCGACTTCCAGCGTCTCGCGTCTCCTTCAGATGGTCGCAGGCAATGACGTCATTGCCTGTGCGACCGAGGAGGAAACCGGAAGAAGACGCGAGACGCTGGAAGTCGGAAGATGCTGAATCGCGATGGCGGCGGGACAGCTGCAGCGGATGGATAAGTATACTAATCTATTCCTTTACAGGATTGCGGCGGGGGGCCTGTATATACCTCTTGGGAATATATATGTGGGGCTGCTGTATACTACCACTGGGGCTATATTTACCTGTGGGGCTGTATGTATACTACCACTGAGGCTATATTTACCTGTGGGGCTGTATGTATACTACCACTGGGGCTATATTTACCTGTGGGGCTGCTGTATACTACCACTGGGGCTATATTTACCTGTGGGGCTGCTGTATACTACCACTGGGGCTATATTTACCTGTGGGGCTGCTGTATACTACCACTGGGGCTGTATTTACCTGTGGGGCTGCTGTATACTACCACTGGGGCTATATTTACCTGTGGGGCTGCTGTATACTACCACTGGGGCTATATTTACCTGTTGGGCTGCTGTATACTACCACTGGGGCTATATTTACCTGTGGGGCTGCTGTATACTACCACTGGGGCTGTATATACTTGTGGGGCTGCTGTATACTACCACTGGGGCTGTATATACCTCTGGGGCTGCTGTATACTACACTGGGGCTGTATATACCTCTGGGGCTGCTGTATACTACCACTGGGGCTGTATATACCTCTGGGGCTGCTGTATACTACCACTGGGTCTGTATATACCTCTGGGGCTGCTGTATACTACCACTGGGGCTGTATATACCTCTGGGGCTGCTGGATACTATCACTGGGGCTGCTGTATACTACCACTGGGGCTGTATATACTTCTGGGGCTGCTGTATACTACCACTGGGGCTGCTGTATATACCTCTGGGGCTGCTGTATACCACACTGTTGAGGGCTGTATACCTGTGCTGGGGTCCACCCTCGGCTTATACACGAGTCAATAGGTTTTTCCAGATTTTTGGGGCAAAAGTAGGGGTGTCGGCTTATACACGGGTCGGCTTATACACGAGTATATACGGTACATAGATGTTTAACCTTTCCCTGTCCTGTGACACAGCAGCAGAGATGCAGAGGTTTGCCAGAGAAAGCAAGTAAAGCATTTGGTGAGATTTTCACCTCAGTATTTATAAGACAAAACCAGGAGTGAGTGAGAAATGCATAAAAAATCACCTCTGATTGCTGTACTCCTGGTTTTGTCTTAGGCCAGCTTCACACCACGTTTTTTTCCCTGTCAGGCTGTGTCCGGTGCTTTGCAGGAGGCACCGTACACAGCCTGAAAGGTCCGGACAAATAGAAGCAGAGGGTTAATATATCCTCAGGTCCTGTTTGTAGTCAGATTCTGCAGAGTGCAGCTTCAGGAGCAGTCCCCTACTGATATGGTGCTGAACCTCCTCACAGGGGGCAGCTCCTGGGGCTGAAGTTCAACGGAGCTCACGCTGAAGTGCAGCAGCCGGCGTCTGGGAACCTGACAGACTATGTCAGGTCCGGCACGATCCGGCGCCCCATAGACTATCATGTTAGGGGGTACCGGATCATGTTAGGGGTTGCCGGATCGTGCTGGATCCGGGAGAATCTGGTAGGATCTGGTTTGCTTAAATTTTTCGCCCCGGACACAAAAATGATGCAAGCTACGTTTTTGTGTCCGGGGCAAAAATAGTTTGCAGCCTGATGCTGCCGGACATGGACAAAACCGGATGGCAAATAGCTGCCATCCGGCCCTGTCCAGCACCATAGCGCTGCATTATATCAAAATCGGGTCCGGGGCTGTCTGATTCACATCGGACAGCCCCGGACCTGATCACAACGTGGTGTGAAGTCGGCCTTACAAATACATTTTCTGCTTACAAATACTGAGGTAGAAAACTCCCCAAATACTCAAAGCTCCACATTCTTCTGATGGTGCGGATTCCACCAATAAATAAGTGATCACTTTCCTAACCTATGCACAGGGGTGGACTGGCCCAGGTGGCAGGGAGGCATTTGCCCCCCAGGCCGGTGGTTTAGTCCCAGTTTAGAGCTGCCCCCTCAGTGAGAGCGGTCGCGCGGGACCCGGGACGCAGCAGACAGGACGCGGGCGTCAGCGTGGAGGCTAACTGTGACCTGGTATTGGCGCGGCTGCAGCAGGCAGCTGGCAGGCTAGTGAAGTAGTGCCAGTACCCACATGCTCTTCAGTTGGCCTCTGTAGTGGAAGCACCCATCCCTCCGCTCTTCAGTTGGCCACCGGCTAGAAAAAGTCAACTGCCCCCCAGGGCAAGATCTGCCAGCCAGCCCCTGCCTGTGTATCACTCATAACTTGTTTACACCAAAAAATCCAAATTAATGCAAACTAAAGTTATGATACATCGCAGTAATGGTGAGCGCACAGTGATGTGCAGGAGCCGCCTGTGTTTTACAGTCCACGCTCCACTGTAATAGGTATAACGGATAACAGGTATTTGCATATAGCTGAAGAATGGGTGGGCCCGGGTGGGAGGGCCCCTGGAGTCAATTTTCCTGGTGGGCCCCAGACACCCCAGTCCACCACTGAGTAGAGCCCCAATAATACTATCCTGACCATAAAGCATGGAGGTGGAAACATCATACGCTGGGGGTTTGCTTTCCTGCAAAGGGGACAGGATGTCTGCACCGTATCGAAGGGAGGATGGATGAGGTCATGTATCTGTCAAGACAGCTTCAGACTCTGCTCACATTGGGGAGTCTGATGTGAGACCTTAGACGTCCTTGTTGCTCAGCCTGAGTTTGGTGGTTTGTTCTCTAATGTTCAGAGTTAACATTTTCTTTAGTGTCAATTGAAGGTTGGGGCTGCTGGAACGCCTTCTCCTTTTAAGTATGGCTCAGAACATTCCTGGATGCTGACTATAGCATTTGCGTGCCTCTTGCATACTGATCCTGTGTTGGAGTTGCTGTAGAAACTCAAATCTTTGCTTGGTGTTTAGTGAAGTATACCTTGTTTTTCTTTTTGTTATTCCCTATTTGTATTGTGTTCTCCTAACACACATTTATTGTATCTTCCTGATTGTTTGCTGTGTGTTGCTGTTTACTTTAGCCCTGTCTGTTTATATCTATAAGTTCCATTACAATTCACCTCCTGGGGGGGGGGGGTTGGGGGTTTAGCTCAGGGCTGGACAGGAGAAAGGGAAAGGTCGGAGACTCAGGCCTCTCTACCATCAAGGGTACTCGTGAGTTAAAGAAAGTCAGAGTTCTCCTAGCATGAGGGTCAATTCAGAGGCCCAGGTTAATTTCCTCCTTTTCTCCCATAGCTCACCATTATAGTGTCTTGAGATTTTGGCCAACAACCTCCTTTACACAGTAAGAGAATTGAAGATGGCTTGTGGCTGGGTGTTCCAGCATGATAATGACTCGAGAGGGCAACTAAAGAATGGCTCAGTTAAAAGAATTTTAATGTAGTGTAGTGGATTAATGCAACGCCCACAGGGGCAAGCACCCGGCAATGAACCCATTAGGCTGAAGCAACAATTCTCACTGGCAGGATCAACCTGAGTGATGGCCGAGTCTTCTGCTAGGCCTCAGATGGAGAGGAGGTAAGCTTTTGCTGGTAGATATCTGCCAAGTGCAACTCAAGGTGGTCCCATCACCTTGAGAACTGATACCACCAGGGGTTGAGCTCTTACTGACAGTCAGAGTCTCTGGGGTTGATGCAGCCAGGACAGCTGGATATAGGCACGTACAGTCTCTAGGGTAGGTGCAGCAGGTGCAAAAACAGGTCTGGTACAGACAATATGGCAGCCGGATAGATGCAGATGATACAGTACCAGATATGGCAGCAGGACTGATGCAGTAGATGTGGCAGCATGATGGATGCAGACAGGTGCTTGTGGATTAGCAGCACTAAAAACAGTCATAGTTAATGCAAGGCGCAGACACTGGGAACAGCAGGAGGACCTGAGAACTAGCAGCTTGTCATACGGCTAGGACCACGTTGCTCAGGCACCATGGAAAGGGTCTTTAAATGTCTGTGCTTCTCTTTCTGGTTAGGGCACATTGGACTTTTAAAGAGTGAAGTTGTGCTGTACACTTGGCCTAAGTGAGTGCGATCTGTGCAGGCCCTGGAAACAGGAAGCATCAGAAGTAGCCTGGACATACATCATGGGACTGCTGGAGGGAGGAGTACGCCGCAGCCACCGATCTCCCTGCTGTTGAAGTGACAGTCCTGCAGCGGATGTAACACCTAGCCAGTGTCCAGTCCTAAACCCTATAGAAATCTTTGGAAGGAGCTGAAACTTAATGTTGCCCAGTTACAGCCCAGAAACCTGAAAAATTTGGAGGAGTTGGCAACAACAACAGGAAATGTCTGACCTCTGTAACTGCAAACAAAGATTTATGTTTCAAATATTATATTCTGTTTTTCTATTGTAGTAAATACTTTTTTTCATGCAATAAAATGCAAGTGAATTATGTAAAAATCTTCCAATGTGATTTTCTGGATTGTCCTTATTTAAATTCTGCCTGTCAAGTATACATACAATAAAAATTACAGACCATTTCAATTTCTATATGTGGGAAAACTTGCAAAATCGGTTGTGTATCAAATACTTATTTTTCCTCTATTCATTAGGCGGCCGTCACACGCTTCAATATCGATAGTGATATTGTTAGCGATCACATGCACGCGCGATCGCTAACAATATCGCTCACATCGCTGGTGAGATGTCACACAGACAGACTCACCAGCGATGTGGAGCAGCGAGATCGCTGGTAACTATGGTATACATCGGGTTACTAGGCGCTGCGCGGCGCTTAGTAACCCGACGTTTACCATAGATACCATCTCCCAGCATAGGCTCTGCCGCTGGGAGATCGTTCATCGTGGTGTCACACACCACGATGATGCACATTGATCAAGCGATTATCGCTTGATATGAGCTCCGGCTCACATATCTGTGATGTAACGATCAAGCGATTTTGCATTGTAAAATCGCTTGATTGCACGCAGTGATGCACAAACGATATCGCTTAAGCGATCAAAAAGCAGATCACTTAAGCGATATCGTGCATTAAATTGAAGCATGTGACAGCCGCCTTAAACATACTACTAATAAAGTTATACCACATGATTACCATTGACAGTAGTATAAGCACTCTATTATATACTTGTGTTTTCCAGTTCCTGGAGGGAATGTGTATAATGAATGGTACAGCATAGATGGACAATATTGATACTGATTGATAGCGACAAAGCGGATTTTTAGTGTTAATTTGCTAAGCTAAGCAATATGTCAATGGGTGTACAAGTGTTTGTCAATGGAAAGTATATCAGTTGTCTAGATTTGTTTAATAGCTAAAAAGGGAAGAAAGTCCTATAGTCATGAATGCACAGGAGATACACCATGGTACAGATTGTTCAGAGAACATCAAATTTATGACATTGCAGGCTTGAAATTTCAGTGAGTCAGAGCAAATGACATGGAAAAACTAAATTAAGCAGATCACTATCAGATAATAATATCAATTAAAAGGGTTCTGTACTTTTATATTTACTTATAAAATGAATACAATATGTAACAACATATTACAGCTTGCAGTACATCTCAAATTCAGTTAGGCGTTCAAGCTGAGGTCTTGGAAGAACAAAGACATGCCATGTTTAAACTGCTCCACGGACAAGTAATAAATCTATAGACATATAGTAGCCTTTCAAATATGTCAATAATATACAACCCTTGGATTCTTCTTCTCTTTATAGAAGCCGGGTCCCTTGACAATGAGCAAACCTGAATCCACAACTTCCCTACTTCCTATTTTGGATGAAAATACCGTATATACTCGTGTATAAGCCTAGTTTTTCAGCACAAAAATTGTGCTAAAAAGTGCCCCCCTCGGCTTATACACGAGTCACTATACGACTGAGTGTGGGGGGGCCGGTGTCCGGGGGCTGGAGGAGGCAGGGGGAGGCTGTAATATGAGCGCCCGGTCACGTGGGGCCGCTCATTAGTGCAATGCAATATGCACTGCATCCCCCTGTCCATCAGCTGTGAGCGGTGCATGTTACATTGCGCTCCCCCAGTAGTATATACAGGCCCCCCAATCCCCCCCGTAGTATATAAAGGCCCCCCGATCCCCCCCCCGTAGTATATACACGCCCCCCGATTTCCCCCCCCATAGTATATACAGGCCCCCTGCTCCCCCCCCTGTAGTATATACAGGCCCCCCGCGCTATATACAGGCCCCCCGTTGCAGCCACAGACCTGTAAGAGAATAGCTTTCATACTTACCCTCCTCGCTGTTACCCGCGCTCCTCCGGTCTCCTTCCCGCTTCTACCCGGCGCATCCACAATGACGTCATTGTGCGCGGTCACATGACGCCGGGTAGAAGCGGAAAAGACACGAGGACGCGCGATGACAGCGAGGAGGGTAAGTATGAAAGCTATTCTCTTACAGGTCTGTGGCTGCAACCGGGGGCCTGTATATACCACACTGCTGGGGAGGCTGCTGTATATACCACACTGCTGGGGAGGCTGCTGTATATACCACACTGCTGGGGAGGCTGCTGTATATACCACACTGCTGGGGAGGCTGCTGTATATACCACACTGCTGGGGAGGCTGCTGTATATGCCACACTGCTGGGGAGGCTGCTGTATGCCACACTGCTGGGGGCTGTATACCTGTGATGGGGTCCACCCTCGGCTTATACACGAGTCAATGGGTTTTCCCAGGTTTTGGGGCAAAAGTAGGGGGTCGGCTTATACACGGGTCGGCTTATACACGAGTATATACGGTAAATGTTTACTGTGGAACAATATATGTTTAAAGATAAAAAAAAACATAAGTCTTGAAAAGAAAGTAAATAGGCACTATATTGTTCCAATATCGTGTAGGTCCATATCCCTCTGAAAAAACTCTAAATCTTCTGATTAGGGATGAGCGAGTATACTCGCTTCTATTCGGTATTCGCCAAATAGTAGCGGTATTCGGGCTACTCGCTACTCTCCGAGTACTTATGTGTACTCGGAGGTAGCGAGTAGTCCTAATACTTTCGCAGTGTATCTATAGATACACTGCGAAAGTAGCCTAAAAGAGAGTAAAAGTTGTTAAAAAATAATAAAATTACATACCTGTCCGACGCCTGCCCCAGGACCAGCAGAGAAGACATCCGATCGCTGGACAAGGACCTGTCACTACCAGCCAATCAGATCACCGGTAGTGATCTGGCCAATTAGATGGTGCCACGTCACAACTACGTGATCGCTAAATGTACTGTCAGGACCTTGCAAACTGGCCAATCAGGTGGCCGCTAGTGATGACGTAGTTGTGACATGGCGCCATCTGATTGGCCAAATTGCTACCGGCCATCTGATTGGCTGGTAGTGACAGGTCCTTGTCCAGCGATCGGATGTCTTCTCTGCCGGTCCCAGTGCAGGCGTCGGACAGCTGAGTATGTAATTTTATTATTTTTTAACAACTTTTACTCACTTTTAGGCTACTTTCGCAGTGTATCTATAGATACACTGCGAAAGTATTAGGACTACTCGCTATACTCGCAACGAGTAGTGAGTACCGGTACCTACTCGTTGCGAGTATAGCGAGTACGAATATTAAGGTACTCGCTCATCCCTACTTCTGATAGTTGTTCTTTGGTATCTGGAGGCCAGATAGTTAACATGGGAGGTGGAGCTTCCATGGATCAGTCTGCTGTGATATTTACGTAAGCGATGTGTGTCTAAGTAACATTGACATGAATGATAGACACAAAGTTGTCCAGCAGAACAAACCACTGCGTACACCAGCTTGCCTTGTTTTCAGACTGCATTCTGGTGCTATCCTTTTTCCAATCCAAGTAAGCAACACATTCACACACGGACGCACACACACAAACACACACACATACTCACCTGTACACACACATACACACAAACACATGTACACATACACACAGACGTACACACACATACTCACATGTACACACACTGTACACACACATACTCACCCGTAACACACACACACACACACATACTCACATGTACACACACACATACTCACCCGTACACACACACATAAAACAAACACATGTACACATATGATGTGGCCAGGGCTAGGGGTACTCGGACACTGGGTCTGATGGTGGTTTGAATGGGGAGGTCACGGGTGGTCAGGATCCCGGTTCTGTGCCCTGGTCATCATTTGAGTAGATGGAGGGGGAGAAGGGAGTATTTACAGGGTAACGTGATGCCACCTGTAGTTACCGGTAATATGGTACCGGTGCTGCAAGCCGGCCGCTGAGGTGATGGTGGGTGCAGCAGAGAGTAGCCCAGCTCCCTACAGGTGGAGCTATTACCTCAGGGCAGCGGTGATGGATAAGGATGAGGGGAGTAGTTGTTGTTGCAGTACTCACCCCTCTGATGAGCTGCTGATGTTGCTGAGCCCTCCGGGCACCGGCGAGAAGAATGATGGAAACCAGTTTAAGTTTTACTCCACTTTACTAGGTACCGGCAGATGGTAAAACAGAACACGGTACAGTTTGATTTACCAGGTGGATGTTGCCAGCTCAGGGTCCCCCTTATGGAGTCTCTAGATGTTCTGTCTTTGTCTTTCAGGGTTAACTTCTCTTTTCCCAGTCTCTACCACCCTCGCAGAGCTCTCCCGCCAGTCCCACGGTCTGTAGCTAATAGGCAAGGTTTGTGCCCTACTGGTACCGATGGGAAGCCCAAGTAAGCAAAGTCTCCCGCCACCAGAATTCTGGTCCTTCTCTTATAGTGTCCTGAACTGGTTCTAGGTCCTGAGGGGCGAGGTACCTTGTGCTGCTGTCAGCAACCCGGTTTCTATGGGCCTGCAGCTTGTCGGTCTGCGGTCAGGGTTGAACTTCTGGCCGCCTCGGCTTCCCGCATTGCTGGTGTTTCCCTCAACGTGACCAGCTGACTCCAACCAGTCCTGGCCCATTGCCTTCTGTCCTGGGCCCACACTTAAAGATGGGGCTCCCTCCTGTCGGGTGTGCTGTCAGGCTGGTCCTTCCTGACTGCCTTCCCAGCACTGTCTGATCCAAAACTGTCACTCTCTCACTACTTCTACCCTAGGCTCCACCCCCTTTTGGGACCTACTAAATTACCAGTCCCCCTATTCTAAGTGGCCTAGTCCTAAGTGTGTGTAAGCACAGACTCTACAGTTTAAACCCTGAACTGACAACTTACAGGGCTAACACATTTGTTGTCAAAGTGTAGTACTACCCTGTGGCGCCTAGCCAGAGGGGCGCCACACATACACACACACACACATGCACACAAACACGTACACACAATCATGTACACATACACACGCACGTACACACACACTCACATGTACACACACATGTACACACACATATACTCACACAAACACACACATACTTACCCGTGCACACACTCACATACACACAAACACATGTACACATACAAACACACATACACACACATACTCACCCGTACACACACACATAAAACAAACACATGTACACATACACACACGTGCACACACACACTCACATGTACACACACATGTACACACAAACACATGCACCACACTATACTCACACATACACACTCACACACACATACACACACATACTCACCCATACACACAATCACATGTACACATACACACACGTACACACACACACTCACACATACACACATGTACACACACACATACACACACACATATACACAAGCACACGTACACACACATACTCACCCGTACACACACATACACACATGTACCCATTTATTTACAGAATATAAAACTTATTTATCAGACCAGGCCAACTTCACCTAATGATTCACAGTTGAGTTGTTATGCTCACATGCAAATTATTGCGCCTATTCTCAGTGTTGGACTGTGGACAACTTAGAAAATGTCCCCACTCTCTATGTATATACAGCACCATACAGCAAATGCAAACTGCAATGTACAGTGCCATGTTCTGACATGATACTGTTATACACAGTTTTAACTTTTTCAGCAATATACAGAAAATTAGCTCTTCTGTGGGATCAGACCAGAGAGCTTAGCTTTGTTGATTGCACAAATCAACAAGCCTTTGATACTCATGACCCTCTTGCTTACTGACCTGTTGTTCTGCCTGGAGCTGTGTTAAGTAGGCTAAGGTGCATTATTTAATGACTATGGCAACTTTAACATGAAGAAAAAGCTTTTTTTTTGTATATATTAGTGGCTATCTTATGTTAAAAAAATGGATTTGAGTCTACTTCATTACTTGATTCTTTTTTTACCCCCTTTTATGTAGTTTATAGCATGATTCAAGATTCTAATTTTTATTTGGTGAGTCAGTTTTAGTAGCATATGTTGGATATGTGGTCTGTATGTACTGTGTTGGCCAAAAGTATTGACACCCCTGCAATTCTGTCAGATAATACTCAGTTTCTTCCTGAAAATGATTGCAATCACAAATTCTTTGGTATTATTATCTTCATTTAATTTGTCTTCAATGAAAAAAACACAAAGGAGAATGAAGCAAAAAGCAAAACATTGATCATTTCACACAAAACTCCAAAAATGGGCCAGACAAAAGTATTGGCACCCTCAGCCTAATACTTGGTTGCACAACCTTTAGCCAAAATAACTGCAATCAACCGCTTCCGGTAACCATCAATGAGTTTCTTACAATGCTCTGCTGGGGAGGTTTTCAGGTAACATCCGGAAAGATGTAGGGCGCTCCCAAAGTGATGGAGTTAAGCCTTCTTCTTATTTTTCAAAGGTTTACTCAAAAAAATAATTTAACAACAAAAAAAAGTTTATGCATCAAAACCTTTTTTTTGTTGTTAAATTATTTTTTTGAATAAACCTTTGAAAAATAAGAATAAGGCTTAACTCCATCACTTTGGGAGCGCTCTACATCTATTCCGGATGTTACCTGAAATCCTCCCTTCTGTTGCGGTCACACTGGCATTGTGATCCGAATGATCCAGGACGGGGCTGCACACCATAATCGCAGGACTATAATCGTTAGGCCAGGCATGGTCAGATAAGCAAGAGACAAGACATCTATAAGATCTGCGCCATTTTTCTTGTTTATCTCCCTACCCACCCTTTAGACTCCACAGCCTTGGAGATCTACATATATTGCATTACAATGCTCTGCTGGAATTTTACACCATTCTTCTTTGGCAAACTGCTCCAGGTCCCTGATATTTGAAGGGTGCCTTCTCCAAACTGCCATTTTTAGATCTCTCCACAGGTGTTCTATGGGATTCACGTCTTTCAGGTCTGGACTCATTGCTGGCCACCTTAGAAGTCTCCAGTGCTTTCTCTCAAACCATTTTCTAGTGCTTTTTGAAAAGTGTTTTGGGTCATTGTCCTGCTGGAAGACCCATGACATCTGAGGGAGACCCAGCTTTCTCACACTGGGTCCTACATTATGCTGCAAAATTTGTCGGTAGTCTTCAGACTTCATAATGCCATGCACACGGTCAAGCAGTCCAGTGCCAGAGGCAGCAAAGCAACCCCAAAACATCAGGCAACGTCCACCATGTTTGACTGTAGGGACCGTGTTCTTTTCTTTGAATGCCTGTAAACTCTATGTTGATGCCTTTGCCCAAAAAGAGAGAACATTCTTCCAAAACGTTTTAGGCTTTCTCAGGTAAGTTTAGGCAAACTCCAGCCTGGCTTTTTCATGTCTCGGGGTAAGAAGTGGGGTCTTCCTGGGTCTCCTACCATACAGTCCCTTTTCATTCAGACGCCAACGGATAGTACGGGTTGATACTGTGGTACCCTCGGACTGCAGGGCAGCTTGAACTTGTTTGGATGTTAGTCGAGGTTCTTTATCCACCATCCGCACAATCTTGCGTTGAAATCACTCGCCAATTTTTCTTTTCCGTCCACATCTAGGGAGGTTAGCCACAGTGCCAAGGGCTTTAAACTTCCTGATGACATTGCGCACGGTAGACACAGGAACATTCAGGTCTTTGGAGATGGACTTGTATTTTTGAGATTGCTCATGCTTCCTCACAATTTGGTTTCTCAAGTCCTCAGACAGTTCTTTGATCATCTTTCTTTTCTCCATGCTCAATGTGGTACACACAAGGACACAGGACAGAGGTTGAGTCAACTTTAATCCATGTCAACTGGCTGGAAGTGTGATTTATTTATTGCCAACACCTGTTAGGTGCCACAGGTAAGTTACAGGTGCTGTTAATTACGCAAATTAGAGAAGCATCACATGATTTTTCTAACAGTTCCAATACTTTTGTCCACCTCCTTTATTATGTTTGGTGTGGAATTAGATCCAATTTGGCTTTAGGACAATCTTTTTGTGTTTTTTTCACTGAAGACAAATTAAATGAAGATAATAATACCAAAGAATTTGTGATTGCAATCATTTTCAGGAAGAAACTGAGTATTATCTGACAGAATTGCAGGGTTGTCAATAATTTTGGCCACAACTGTACACGGTTGCACTATGTACATCACCACATATTGGACCATGGCTTCTTTTACAGCCAGGGTAGCACTTATTCGTCTGCACTGTACAATGCAGCCAGGTTGTCTGCTGCTGCCAATGACACGGGCTCAGTCTGTGTTGCCACTTCTCTGATGCTCACCACTACCATCACGGTTCCTCCTAGCACAGTCTTGGTTGAGACATCTATGGTTCTGGGACGGGGCTCGTGCACTGGTTCAGACAGCTGGTGTAACTTCTGAGGCTGCACGGGCACTACTGCTGGCTGAAATACCTGGGGCTCAGCTGTATAAGCAGGTGGCTTGTCCCTTACTAGATGGACATCCAGAGCATACCACCCCCGCTCTCCCAGGTGCTGGGTAAAGGTGACCTTGTCGCCAGGCTACAGATCACAACCAGGGTGACCTTCCGGCAGGTGGGATTCTATGTCCCACTGGGTTACAAAGAGTTCTCTGCTGCTTCTCCGCTCCTTTACGAACCCCCAGCCTCTGTCCTGGTGGAACCAGACTACAGAACCCTTACAAATCGGGCCCGCTCTGCTGCTTTGGATCGGCGGACCCACTGCTTTTCTTATAGGTTCCGCTCCTCCATGGTAAGCCATTTAGCCTGCCGCTCTGCCTCTTCAGCTTCCCTTTGGGCCTCTTGCTTGGCCCACTGCTGGCAGCAGTATTACGCCCAACTAAGAGTCTCTACTGTGGGCCTACCCTCCCAGGACTCTCCTGGGTAACCAATTAGCGAGTCCCCCTGGTCGACCCAGTTGATGACCTCCCGCTCCACGTACACTTCCTCCATTTCCAGCTTGGGCTATAGCAGGGCCACCCATCTGTGTTGGACTACAGACTGCTCCCAACACAGGTCTTTACTATCCCGGCCTGGTGCTGGGGGGCTGGAGCATCCTGGGGACCTACCAGGGTGTCGTCAGCCACCAGGGGGGGGGGATTGTTGGTACCTGCAGTTTCCTCAGCACTGATCTCTGCTTCTTCCTCCGGGGCTGGCGACGGTGGTCTCGATGTTGCCCACCTCCGGGTCATTTTGTTTAGCAAATTGTCCTTCCACACCTCCACTGCCTCCATCTGAGCCTTTCTCAGTTGCTGACCCAGATTCTCCACCTTGCTCTGCAGGAATCTTGGGTCCAGGAGTGACAGCTTTCCCATGTCCTCCTCCATCTCATCAGAGTAGAATTCTTCCTCCACAGGACAACTGGGTACTTGGCTGCCATCTTGCTCCAGTGATCACAACTCCCTTGATCTCCTGCTCCTTTCTCTGGGGGGGAGGTTCTTGTTCTTTAGTGCTGTCGGCCACAGCTCTGGGTTGGTCTTTTTAGCTAACTGGCAAGTTCTGCTGCACAAGAGTTTCTTTGGTGGGCGGGCACGGCTTTCCGCGCTTCTCTGTGAACCGGCCCACAAAAGGAGGCCACACCACTCCCTCCTTGATAGTCATGGCGCTTGTTCTTTTTACTGGGCACAGTTCAAAGTTCTTTAATACCGTTAGTAAGGCGCATAAGGCCTGTTCTACCGGGCCAGTGGACCCTATTCGTAACGACAAGTTGACACGCCCTTCCAGGGCCTTAGGATACTCAGAACTGGGCTTTCTTGAGGCTTCATCACGGGTATCACAGGGCCCGAGACCCGGCTCCGTGATCCTAGCAGTGTCATTAAAAGTTCGGTGTGGGTGGCTCTCTCTCTTAAGGATAGGAATCTGGTGTGGAGGGTTCATTCTGGGCAGGGATGACTGGACTTGGGTATACTTGTTAATGTATACGTGACGCCACCCGCAGGTTGCGGCTATAGATGGCTGGCGCTGCTCGACAGTCCTCCTAGGGGCCGATGATTTGGAGGCAGCAATTTTCTTAAGCCCTCTACAGGTAGGCCTGACCCCTAAGGTGGCCAAAGTAACCTGAGTGAGTTGGCAGGGATCCAGCTACTCCCTGGTAGGATGGTATGTAACCGGCACCCCTTCTCTGTCTTTTCTAGGTTGTTTCACACAGCACTTGCCTTGCTCGTCCTGCCTTGCACCTCAACACACAGAGCTCTGAGCCAGTGACTGTGGGCTTTTCCTAGGGCTTCACCTGCAGTTTCTCCCCTTAGCCCTATGGTTGCCACCTTTTGAGCAGGTGTGTGCGAATGTTGGCTGAGTCACCATGAAAGTGCCACAGCCTCCGGGTTGCTAGCTGAGCCTGGTCTTCTCCACTAGTCTTTTGGATTCCTGATGCCCGTTGCGGCTTAGTCCCTCCACTTGCCTCCGCCTGACAATGGCTATGAGACCCACTGGTGGATTGCTCACTTCCCTGGGACCCCCTCTTCCTCCAGGAGCCACTTGGGTGAGGTTCTGCTCTAGTGTTCGGCCTCGGGATGAGCTCCGACTTGCTCCAGCCCTTTGGACACTTCTGAAGCGTGCGTTTTCTGGCTTCCCTCCAACTCGACCTTGGTGTGCAATGGCCTCTCCTCAGCAGGTTGCTCTCTTCTTCTGTTCAACTGTCTCTTCTCCTGCATTCTAGATGTTTCTCGCACTATTTATACACCTTGTCACGTGTCCCACATCATCTACGTGTGTTCTTCCTGACCTCACTTCTTCCCAAGTGCTCCCTCTAACTACTTGCTTCACCACCCAGCCCCACTACAATGATTTGTAGTGTGTGGCCTGAGTGTACCTGTACCAGTCTGTACCCCTCTTACCAGTGAGTGGGATACTACACCCTAACAGGGGTGCAGTACCTCTGTGGGGACTGGATCCACAGGGGCACCACAGGAACATTTTAGAAAGTTGACCAATTTTGCATTTAGGAAGCGAAAAATGTGTGAAGGTGTACATACTATAAATGTGTGGATCGATCTGCGGAGGTTTGAGCTGACTTCCTGACATTCATGGTTACATAAATATTGGAATATTTTGAGCTGTGATTCCCAGTTTGCAAAAAAAAACATGTTGTGTGCTATTTCCCACACTGCTGAGGCATCAGAGGGCAGGCTACCATCATTCTGTGTTGCCTCCTTAATGCCCTGCAGCTATCTTACAGATTATTATTCTAACTGAGCACAATCAAAAAAAAAAGTGGGTGTGTCTCATGTATTAGGCTTGATGCTAGGTTTTTTCATTCTTTTGAATAAAAATATAATATTATTTTTTCTGCAGCAGCTCTACTTTTTGAGATAATGTACGCACATTGTCTGTAAACTTGTATTCATCAGCTTCAGCAGTGTGCAAATGGTAGGAGGAAATGTCTCAACTTTGGCATACCTATGGTGTGAAGTGAACAAAGGAATCACAGTGATGATTGTTACTTCTGTGTGGTTAAGGCTGGCTTCACACCATGTCAAGATCTGGTCTTGGGGCTGTCAGAGATGAACCTGACAGCCCCGGACCGCATCAGCAAACAGAACCAGAGGGCACATGTGGCGCCCCGAAACGAATGCGTCACAGGAGGGTATTGCAGCCAAAACTGCAGCAGCAATATTCTCTGACTCAGCAGTCACACAGTTAACTCAGAGATCCATACCCTACATGCATCATCTAGCATAGAGGGCCAATCAGGTCCTGGTGGGCGGAGTGTAGTGGTAGAGTAAAGAGAGAAGTTGTAACAGCAACATAGGAGAAGGAAGCAAGATCATCAGCTCTGCAACCTAGGAGAGGGGGTTACACAGTTCGTGCGGCCCCCTGGCCAAATCCCTGGCCCATCTCCCTGTCATCACCCCGGTTGAGCACCATTATTCCTGATGCATTACCAACCGAACTACGAGCATCAACATGCGGGTCCAAAAACATCCCGTGCCCATGTACAGCCGGTTTGCTGGTACCAAAGCTAGTAGTAGTTCAGCACTGCTATGCAAACCAGAGGAGTGGAGGGACCGCTTTACAGGAGCACCCCACCACCGCCACACACAGTCGTCTAGCCAGCGGTGTACCCACAAAAGGACCCAATGCTCCCCAAAGCATCCAGAACGTATACCCCAGATAGGGCATTCAAGCAGCCTCCTTGTACCCGACCTGGCATTCCTGGGCAACAAAGGCAACACAAGTAGTTAGAATGGAGGAACACCGCGGATCTCTGAGAAACACTGGTCATTGCTGAGTCCACCCGGTCCATTACCCATAACTGTATACCATGTACTGCCTGCTGGTTACAGTAAAGAACCCGTTACAGAGACTTACAGTGTCTGTGCCTTCTTATGAACTGCTTATCCGCATACTAAGGTAACCGCAGCTGCCTCCGAATATCTTGCGCAGCTTCTGGCTCTGGGGATCACCGCTCAGCCTGTGGGGAGCGTTCCATCTTGCTGCATTCCATCCCCCGGAGGCCCTGCAGCTCCGGTTCAGTTACCGGAACTCTCATAGGTGGCGTCACGAAACAATTTAACCCCTAAACTGTTCAACCCAAGACGTCTCTCTTTTTGATCTGTACCACTGGGCCCCACTACCGGCAGGCACGGTCCATCCGTGACAAGGAGGAAGAAGAAAACGCCTGTCCCTCCAGAGTCCCGGCCGTGGTGAGTCAGAAAATGGCGTCACGAACAGGATACGAGCAGGCCCGTTCCCTAATGGGTATAATGTGCTTAAAAGACTTTATTTCAACAAAAAGGACTTTGTTCGTCCCAAAAAAAACGTTTCCTGCCTTTTCACCGTTGGGCCAAGATGGCGTCCAAGATGGCGATGCCCACCATGAGGATCACCACGTGCAAGCCCAGGGGTGAGCCACCGCCCCTCTTCGTGGGAGGGCCAAGGCAAAGGCGCCAAAATCATTGTCCGCCCTGATTGCTCGAAACAACCATGGGGGCGGACCAAAGACTTTTTCCCACAATTGGACTACAAAAGCCCCAAGGAAGTGGGAGGGTCAGAGACTCTTCTTCACCAGCTCTCAGACGGAACGGTTACCGGTTGAGACTGGTGTGGTTCCCTCTACAAGAATGGCCAGCTTGAGACTCCGAGAGCTGATGCAACAAGTGGAAGGCGAGGCCAGAGCAGCCATAGGCCAACCCGGTCCGGGTCCTGTCCTCACCATTGACGGCAGCCCCGACTTTTGGCAGGAGGCTCTGCAAGACCTCAGAGTGCGGCTAATGGAAACAGTTGAGTGGACAATCCGCAGTTGGAGCGCAAGCTTGGGCAGCAGACTACATCGTGCGATGCAGCAGAGCCGCTCGGGTGCAACCACTCCAGGACCAGATGATATCTCCAGTTTCACCGCCTCGCCACCGTCTACTACCTGCCCTGCGTCCTCACCGGAGCCCATAGACTGTATCCTTCCAATGAGGCCCACAATCTACCCCGTTCAAGCGACTGAAGTCGCTGCTGAGACGATTCCAGAGCCGGAGCTTTCAACTAGCTCCCCTGAAGAAGCCGATACTCACCTGGTTCCTACCACGGAACCCACAGCCAGTTTCTATACTACTCCAGAGACTGACTCCTGTTTCCCCCAAGAACCGGAGGCCTCCTTTGCAAATCCGGAGGTCTACCTGGCTATCGGGATGGAAACACCACTGCCAGCAGTAACAGATGAAGAGGCAGGCAGCCTGGAAGCCCTGCAGGACGACCCTGTGGAAGGATCCGCAGCACCACCACCCCGTTGTCCAGAAGTTCCCGTTCCAGCATCTCCAACAACTGAGCAGTCCGATGTGATCATCGAGGGAGAGGAGGATGACGACGACGAGACCCGCAGCATCGCTGAGGACCTCTACACCGGTTTCGCTTGGGGAGACATCGAGGAACCTCCGGCCGAGCAGCCAGCTCGGATACACTGGTCGGGTGCGGTCGCAGTGCCTTCCCCTGTGCCGTTTAACCGGGTGCCTATCCAGACTTCCCGCCAAGCACAAGCTTCTCAACAACCAGCACGTCACAGCTACATCCACACCGCATGCCGTCCGGATGAAGATATACGTTTGCACCGCAGAGAAGACTGGCGAGCCCGTGCACGCGCCAACATGGAGGCCCGTGCCGCGGCTCGTCGCCAACCCCCGTTGCCTGCGGAGTTCCGCAAGGAAGGTAGCGTTACCACCTTCAATTTATCTACCGGGTGGGGGTTTGCGAGGGAGGAGGGTGTGTGTGGAGAAGTGTTTGTGGGCATCGGGTGGTAGAGTTCCATTTACCCCGAGGACATCCCGATCGTGACTTGTACAGAGGAGACATAATAACTTATGAACGCCACGCTTGTCATGATGGGTGGTTTGCTATACGGGTACGCCATAGTTCCCCGCGTAAATGACTCTTTTGCTTGAACTTCATCAGTGACTCTGTTCCCGTTTAATCACTGAATGTGTGACCTGGCGGCTACAGCCTGAACTCTTATTAAGGACAGCCGACCGCCCGCCGGGTCCGCGCAAAGTGTTAACCTGTTTATTTTACTTGAAACGTACTAAGTAAAATGCACCTGCTATTAATAAAAGTGTAACTTTTATGCCTGTTATAAAATACAAAATCTCTCTGTAATGTTGGGTACCGCGACACTTGGGGACAAGTGTATTTCACCAAGGGGGAGTGTGGCGCCCCGCTATGAGTGCGTCACAGGAGGGTATTGCAGCCAAAACTGCAGCAGCAATATTTTCTGACTCAGCAGTCACACAGTTAACTCAGAGATCCATACCCTAAATGCATCACCTAGCATAGAGGGCCAATCAGGTCCTGGTGGGCAGAGTGTAGCGGTAGAGTAAAGAGAGAAGTTGTAACAGCAACGTAGGAGAAGGAAGCAAGATCATCAGCTCTGCAACCTAGGAGAGGGGGTTGCACAGTTCCGTGCGGCCCCCTGGCCAAATCCCTGGCCCATTTTCCTGTCATCTCCCCGGTTGAGGACCATTATTCCCGGTGCATTACCAACCGAACTATGGGCATCAACATGCGGGTCCAAAAACATCCCGTGCCCATCTACAGCCGATTTGCTGGTACCGAAGCAAGTAGTAGTTCAGCACTGCTATGCGAACTAGAGGAGTGCAGGAACCGCTTTACAGGAGCACCCCACCACCGCCACACACAGTCGTCTAGCCAGCAGTGTATCAACAAAAGGACCCAAGGCTCCCCAAAGCATCCGGAACGTATACCCCGGATAGGGCATTCAAGCAGCCGCCTTGTACCCGACCTGGCATTCCTGGGCGACAAAGGCAACACAAGTAGTTAGAATGGAGGAACACCGCGGATCTCTGAGAAACACTGGTCATTGCTGAGTCCACCCGGTCCACTACCCGTAACTGTATACCATGTACTGCCTGCTGTTTACAGTAAAGAACCCGTTACAGAGACTTACAGTGTCTGTGCCTTCTTATGAACTGCTTATCCACATACTAAGGTAACCGCAGCTGCCTCAGAACATCTTGCGCAGCTTCTGGCTCCGGGGATCACCGCTCAGCCTGTGGGGATCGTTCCATCTTGCTGCATTCCATCCCCCGGAGGCCCTGCAGCGCCGGTACAGTTACCAGAACTCTCATAGGTGGCGTCACGAAACAATTTAACCCCTAAACTGTTCAACCCAAGACGTCTCTCTTTTTGTTCTGTACCACCGGGCCCCACTACTGGCAGGTGCGGTCTATCCGTGACAAGGAGGAAGAAGAAAACGCCTGTCCCTCCGGAGTCCCGGCCGCAGTGAGTCACACATATGCCTTCCGGTCCGGTGTGCAGCCGGACGCAGCTGCCGCTGCTGATGGTTCTGGACTGTGGCTCGCGAGGAGCTAGCCGTGGTCCTGAAATAACAGCAGTGTGGAGCCGCAGGTGTCCGGTTAATGGATCCTCCCGGACCAGGGCAGTCCGGCCCCATAGGCTCCCATGTTATGGATTGCAAAATGCTGCTTGCAACATTTTTGTATCTGGTTAGAAAAATCTCCCCAAATTGCCATCTCCCGGATCCTCCCGGATTCCCCTGGATCCTGCCGGATCCGGGAGATGGCAATTTGGGGAGATTTTTCTAACCAGATACAAAAATATTGCAAGCAGCATTTTTGTGTCCAGGAGAAAAATTGGAATTCTCCCGGATTCTTCCGGAGAGATGGAAACCGGATGGCAGATAGCTGCCATCCGACTCCATCCGGCTCCATAGGATACTATGGGGCCAAAATCCGGTCCGTGTCTGTCTGGTTTACACCGGACAGCCCCGGATCGGATTGCGCCATGGTGTGAAGCCACCCTAACCTAAAGGGCATTAATGGACGTAAACAGAGTAAATGGATGTATCCTGACTTAGACTGCAATATGACCGGTTTTACACTCAGATAAAATACCAGTCCCAGTATTCAATAATCTAGAAGAGCTACCTAAAGATCACTCCTGTTCTTCACATATAAATAGTAGTCAGATGACAATTCTTCTCAAGGAACCTCATCAGTGCTGCAAATTTTTAATCAGCTGGAATTCAATGATCTCGTTAGAGATCTAAATCTCCCAGAGAAATTAGTACAATTGATAGCAGAGAGGAATTTGGTACATCTGAAAACCAAACTCACATATTATTGCAACAGAGAAAATGACTTAGGCCAGGTTCACACATACAAATCGTTTTTTTAGCCCTTAGAAAAACGTATCCATTTTTCTAAGGGTGCCAATAGTGTTCCCTAAGGTCCTGGACATTTTTGCCAAATTTTGGGACTTACTAATTTTTTTTAAAAAACACATATGCATTAGTGCATGCGCTTCCCATAGGTCCCCATGTTAAAAACACGCATGCGAACAAAAACGCATGTGCTGTTAAAAAACGCAGTGACACTTAAGTGCACCATGCGTTAACGCATATGTGTTTTTGGACTAAGAAAAAAAAAACCTAAAATGATCCCAAAAATGGATGTAAGGCAAAAACGGTTTGTATTTGTGAACCTTGCCTTAGACTGCGTGTTCATGGTCTGGAAGAGCTGCGTGTTAGACGCAGCTCATCCGGACCTGAGTGAAGCCACGGGTGCCCACAGGGAGACCGCAGCCGTCTTCTACTCACCATGTGCGGCAGGTGCAGGGCGGCTTCTCCCTGCAGTCACCCGATGAGAGCCGCTTCCGACTCCGCAGCATGAAATGAACATGCTGCGGAGGAGCGGAGTGCCGGCAACCCGCACCGCAGCTGTCAGAACACTGCGGTCGGGTTAAGCATAGTGAGGATGGGATTTCTTGAAATCCCATCCACTATGCTTATACTGTACTACGCAGCATTTCAGATGCAGTGGCAAGACGCTGTATCCAAAACGCTGCGTGTACTGATCGTGAGTATGCAGCCTAAGACTACGTTGACACGCTGCGTATTTGCAGTTTTTTTTGAGGATCTGTAAATGCAGTGAAATCCAGTGTCGTTTTGCTTCCCAGCAAAGGCAATGCATTTTCTTATTTTGCGTTCAGGCATTCAGTTTTTTGAGGATCTGTTTTCACTGCAAAGCGCATCCTCAAAAAGAATGGCCATGTCAATTCTTTTTGTGCTTTTGAGGATGTGCTTTTCCATTGCCCTCATTGTAGAATGGGCTCAAAAAAAGCACAACCTCAAAAGAGCAATGTGTGAATGATGATGCGTTTTTTGTGCAAAGCGCATCCGAGAAACACATCCTCAAAAAAATCTGCGCAAAAACAGAAATATCCAGTGTGTGAACATAGCCTTACTGCCATTCTTCTCAGAGATAATTGACTTTGCTTATTGCAACAATGTTCAAGGCTTGCTGATGAAAATGGGCATATAACAATATCGACAAGTGAATGGTGGCTGTTCATACACAGTTCTAATCGGACCCTAAAATGTGCGCTTATACAAAATGGAATGGAATATGGATCAATCCCAACAGATCACTCAACTAAATGAGTGAAGAGCAAAATACAATTGCTTCAATCATATCACAAACACCAGTGGCCAATCTGTGTGGATCTAAGGGTGCGTGCACGCGATCAGTGTACGCAGCGTTTTGGACGCAGCGTCTTGCCGCTGCGTCCAAAACACTGCGTAGTACAGTACAAGCATAGTGGATGGGATTTCAAGAAATCCCATCCTCACTATGCGTAATCCGCCCGCAGCGTGTTTGGAGCTGCGGTGCAGGTTGCCGGCAGTTCACTCCTTCGCAGTATGTTTATTTCATGCTGCAGAGTCAGAAGCAGCTCCCTTCGGGTGACTGCAGGGAGAAGCCGCCCCGCACCCGCCGCACACGGTGAGTATAGGGCGGCTGCGGTCTCCCTGCGGCCACCCGCGGCTTCCCTCAAGTCCGGAGGAGCTGTGTCCAACACGCAGTTCCTCCGGACCGTGTGCACACACCGTAAAGATGGTGAATACTCTACTGGGACATCAGAGTGGATACACTAAATATCCCTGTTTTATATTTTTCTGGGATAGTAGATCCAAAAATGAGCGAGAGAATACGTTAGTAGGAAAAATGAATGTATCTGCAGAATCATTGGTTGACGGACTAATATTAATTTAACACACTGCATATCAAATTAGGTTTAATGTAGCAGTTTGTTAAGGCTATAAACAAAGATGGAAAATGCTTTGACTACATTTGTAGAAAATATCCAGCGCTGACCATGGCAAAGCTAAAGGCGGGTATATTTGATGGTCCTCATATCAGAGGACTCATCAGAGATCCACACTTCAAAGATTCATTGAACGATGCTGATGAAGATGAATGGTCTTCTTTCACTATGGTGACACAACATTTCTTTGGGAATTATACAGCAGATAAATACACTGAACTAGTACGGAGAATACAATCTTATTTCCGTCACCTTGGTGTCACCTTGGTATCACATTGGCAATGAGTACCAAGGTGCATTATCTCCACAGTTACTTGGATCATTTCCCAGAAAACCCTGGTGACCTAAGTGAAGAGCAGGGTGAACAATTCCACTAAGATTTAAAAACTATAGAAGAAAGATACTGAGGGCACTGGGATACTCACATGATGGTGTATTACTGTGGTCTATTTAATGGGATTGCTCTGGTGCAATTCACCTTTAGAAATTTTTAAAGCACCACTTTTGTAAGTTGTCTTAGTAAATGAGAAGTGCATCAATGACAACCTTTATGTATGTTTCTTATTCTGTGATTTACATTTTTCTTGAATAAAAAAAGTCTATATGTATGAATTTGTTTTAACCCCGCTGATACTCATAAAATTAACAATTGTTAACGGGCCTATTCCCTCATTGACATTATAAAATGCTGATTAGCAATAAGTGACTAGCCTCTCCCCATGGGCAAAAATCCAGTGGGTGACAGCTGTATATAACAGCTGACACCCAAGGGTATCGGTTCCGACTAGTTTTGTAACCAATTGGGGCTGATTAACTTCTTAACTGCTGCTGTAGGTATGTAAGTTCTTAAGAAAAGGTTAAAATACTTTCTTTGGCAGGATCGGCCCACCAAGATCATAAACACATGTGCCGATCTTTGCCATGGTACCCTGAGGTTATCTGTAAGATCTTGCTATAAGGCGGCCGTCACACTATCAACATCGTGAGCGATATTGTAAGCGATCACGTGCACGCGCGATCGCTAACAATATTGCTCACATCGCTGGTGAGCTGTCACACAGACAGACTCACCAGCGATGTGGGCCAGCGAGATCGCTGGTAACTATGGTACACATTGGGTTACTAGGCGCCGCGCGGCGCTTAGTAACCCGACGTTTACCATAGATACCATCTCCCAGCATAGGCTCTGCGCTGGGAGATCGTTCATCGTGGTGTCACACACCACGATGAAGCAGATTGAACAAGCGTTTATCGCTTGATATGAGCTCCGGCTCTCATGTCTGCGATGTCAAAGTCGCTTGATCGCACGTAGCGATGCCCAAACGATATCGCTTAAGCGATCAAAAAGCAGATCGCTTAAATGATATCTTTAGCAATATTGAACCGTGTGACAGCGCCTAAGCCGGGTCTAAGGGTGGTTTCACACTACGATTTTTCTAAATCCGATGCTGTCCGATGAAAATCGGACAGCATCGGATCCGAATTTGGCCCCATGCAGCCCTATGGGCATCGGACCGAATCGGATGTGCACTAAATGCCATCCGATTTGGTCCGATCCGATTCTGTCCGATTTTATTATCGGTGCAAAAATCGGAGTCCTGACAGATTCGGATCGGACCAAATCGGATGGCATTTAGTGCACATCCGATCTGACCCGATCCCTATAACATGGGGCCCTATGGAGAAGGGTCCGAGGAAACATCTGATGTCTCCTCGGACCCGATTTTAGTGTACTGAGCAAGCTCAGTACACTAAAATAGCTCCTAAAGGTGAAACAAAGGGTTACAAAAATAAAAAAAATCTATACTCACCTGTCCACGAGGCCCCCGGCGTCTCCGGTGTCTCCAGGTGTCTTCCGGTATCTTGCTGTTCTGTCTTCTGTGCTGCCAGGACCTGCCGTGATGTCACAATCACATGACTGCCGGCTATTGGTTACTCGCAGTCATGTGATTGTGACATCACGAGAGGTCCTAGCAGCACAGAAGACAGAACAGCAAGATACCGGGAGACACGCGGACGTGCAGGAGTCGTGGACAGGTGAGAAAAGATTGGAGAGGGGGAGGACAATGGGGGAACCCGGAGGACACATGGGGGGAACGGGGGTGCAGAGAGGAGGACCGGGGGCCAAGAGGGGAGGACCGGGGGTGCAGAGAGGAGGACGCGGGGGCCAAGAGGGAGGACCGGGAGTGCAGAGAGGAGGACCGGGGGCCAAGAGGGGAGGACCGGGGGTGCAGAGAGGAGGACCGGGGGTGCAGAGAGGAGGACCGGGGTTGCAGAGAGGAGGACCGGGGTTGCAGAGAGGAGGACCGGGGTTGCAGAGAGGAGACCCGGGGCAAGAGGAGAGGACCGGGGGAGAGACAGTGACAGCTAGGGAGCGATCTGACAGGAAGGCGGGCATCCTATTTTCTGTCGGAATCGGATGCCTATTTGGCATCCGATTCCAGGCATCAGAGGAATCCGATGCTGTCCGATTTATATCGGACAGCATCGGATTTTAAAAAAATCGTAGTGTGAAAGTAGCCTTACAGGCGCAGTCAATAAGGTCTCCTGCACTGCTGTACACAATTACAGTAGTGCATAAGACCAGTGATCAAAGTGAAAAATATTCA